>JAJIBD010030677.1:0-55310 GCA_021461705.1 Cryptotis parvus | reverse complement strand
ATTGAAGAGGCTTTCCTTACTCCATTTTAGACTCATTGCACCTTTATCAAAGATTAAATGATCATGTGTTTGAGGTTGGGTGTCAGGATACTCAATTCTACTCCATAGGTCCACAGGTCTGTTTTTATTCCAATACCATGCTGTTTTAATGACTACTGCCTTGTAGTACAGTTTGAAGTTGGGAAGAGGTGATGCCTCCCATCTTCTTTTCCCGAGGATTGCTTTAGCTATCCTTGGGGTTTATTGTTCCATACAAATTTCAGGAGCCGTTTGGTCAATTTCTTTGAAGAATGTCATCGGTATCCTCATAGGGACTGCATTGAATCTGTACAGAGCTCTAGGGAGTATTACCATTTTGACAATGTTGATTCTCCCCATCCATGAACAGGGAACGTGTTTCCATTTCCTTGTGTCCTCTTTTATCTCTTGGAGTAGTGTCTTGTAGTTTTCTTTGTACAGGTCCTTTACATACTTGGGTAAGTTGATTCCTAGGTATTTGATTTTCTGTGGCACAATTGTGAATGGAATAGTTTCCTTAATATCCTTTTCTTCTCTTTCGTTATTTGTATATAGGAAAGCCACTGACTTTTGGGTGTTGATTTTGTATCCTGCCACTCTACTATATGCGTCTATTGTTTCTAGGAGTTTTTTGGTAGAGAGTTTAGGGTTCTCTAGGTATAATATCATGTCATCTGCAAATAATGATAGCTTGACTTCTTCCTTGCCTATCTGGATGCCCTTGATGTCCTTTTCTTCTCTGATTGCTATGGCAAGTACTTCCAGTACTATATTGAATAAAAGAGGTGAGAGTGGGCAACCTTGTCTTGTCCCTGATCTCAGGGGAAGGCTTTCAACTTTTCCCCATTGAGAATGATGCTTGCTGTGGGCTTTTGGTAGATGGCTGTAACTATCTTGAGGAAAGTCCCTTCAATTCCCATTTTCTGGAGCCGTTTTAATCATGAACGGGTGCTGGATCTTGTCAAATGCTTTTTCTGCATCTATTGAAAGGATCATATGGTTTTTATTTTTTCTTTTATTGATATTATGTGTTATGTTGATTGACTTGCGAATGTTGAACCATCCTTGCATTCCCGGGATGAATCCTACTTGGTCATGATGTATAATCTTCTTGATGAGTCTTTGGATTCTGTTTGCTAGTATTTTGTTGAAGATCTTAGCATCCGTGTTCATCAGGGAGATTGGTCTGTAGTTTTCTTTCTTTGTGTTGTCTCTCCCTGCTTTGGGTATCAGGGTGATATGTGCCTTGTAGAAGCTGTTTGGGAGTGTTTCTGTTTCTTCTATTTCCTGGAAGAGCTTGAACAGGACAGGCAGTAGGTCCTCCTTAAAAGGTTTGGTAGAGTTCACTAGGGAATCTGTCTGGACCTGAGCTTTTGTGTTTGGGCAGACTTTTAATTACTGTTTCTATTTCCTCGATGGTGATGGGTTTATTCAGGTATTGGAGGTCTTCTTGTTTCAGCCGTGGGAGGTTATAGGACTTCAGGAATTGATCCATTTCTTCTAGATTCTCATGTTTCATGGCATACAGGCTCTCAAAGTAATCTCTGATGATCTTTTGGATTTCTGTGGTTTTTGTTGTGATGTCACCCTTTTTATTTCTGATTCTGTTTATTTGGGTTTTCTCTTTCCCTGTCCTTACAAGTCTTGCCAAGGTTTGTCAATCTTGTTTATTTTTTCAAAAAACCAGCTCTTGGTTTCATTAATCTTTTGGATTGTCTTTTTGGTTTCCAACTCATTGATTTCCTCTCTAAGTTTTATTATTTCCTTTTTTTCTGCCTGGGTTGGGCTCCTTTTGTTGGTCTTTTTCTAATGTCTTCAGCTGTGTAGTCAGGTTATTTATGTGGGCCCTTTCTTGTTTCCTGATGAATGCTTGCAGAGTTATAAACTTCCCTTTTAACACAGCTTTTGCCGTGTCCCACAAGTTCTTATAATTGGTATCTTCATTTTCATTTGTTTCCAGAAATCTTTGGATTTCCTGTTTGATTTCTTCTATGACCCATTGGTTGTTCAGTAGTGAGCTGTTCAGTTTCCAGGTGTTTGTTTTGACTCCCTGTTTCTGTGTGCGGTTAACTTGCATTTTCAGTGCATCTTGGTCTGAAAAGATAGCTGACACAATTTCTATTTTTTTAATTTTATTGAGGTATGCTTTGTGGCTCAGCATGTGGTCTATCTTGGAGAATGTTCCATGTGCACTAGAGAAAAATGTGTATTCAGCTTTTTTTGGCATGAAAAGCCCTGTATATATCCACTAGCTCTCTTTCTTCCATTTTTTCCTTCAGGTCCAATATTTCCTTGGTGAGTTTCAGTCTTGTAGATCTATCCATCGTTGATAGAGTAGTGTTGAAGTCTCCAACTATTATTGTGCTACTGTTAATGTCTTCTTTGAGGTCTCTTAGCAGTTGTTTTATGTATTTTGCTGACCCCTCGTTGGCCCCATAATTCTTAATAACTAAGTTTAAGTCTCTTGAGAACCTTAAGATTTTACATAATTCAAATTTATTTTACAGTAAGTAAGCAAAAACCAAGAGAGTATGATTTGTAACTGATAATATCATTTTCCCTAAGAAAATATCTCAACCCAAAGATCCAAATCCAAAATCAACACTCGTTTTGAGTCACTCGCCTACTGATATGACTTTTTCTTCCCGAAGTGATTTGCCTTTTTATAGGACATATTTCACCTTCTTGAAATTCATTATTACAATTATGTTCTGGTAGAATTTAAATAGAAAATAGGTTTTTAACTCCTTGATTTCCAGGCTATTTAGGGATATATATGGAATAGATTTATTTTAAAAATCATATTTCTGGCCAGAGTAATAGTACAATGTGTAGGACAATCACCTTGCATGCAGAAAACCAAATTTAACCTCCAGAATCCCATATGGCTACCAGTTCTGACCAGGAGAGATTCCTGAGTGCAAATCCAAGAGTCAGCCTGAGCACCACTGAGTGTGGCCCAAAAATAAAACAAAGATACAATATACTTCTTCCATAATCAGTGCAGTTGTATTTTTTCAAAAAATGTTTCCTTAAAACTGAACATATGGAAATGTATTGCTTACATACTCATGTTCTCTCAGTGATTTTCTGAATCACACTTATGTTCAATATGATTAAACCAGGTTTAAACTGTCATTGCACTAAACTGTCAGTTCTATAGAAGACTGTTTCAATTTTCCCTAGAATAGACATTTTAATAATATTGGCCTAAAATTAGAAAAGTTAAAATATAATATCTAATCTGGTTAGTAATCTAAAATAATTTTTATGCAGGAGTCCATATTCAATAGGTAATATTCAACTTGAATGACAGTATTAAACTTATTGCATCTACACTTGATAATGGTTAATTTTTATTTTCTAAGCCATAATCAACCAAACTTGTCACTGGTATCACTTGTCTTTCCATTGTTTATTGATTTGCTCGATCAGGCACCAGTAACATCACCATTCGTCCTGTCTCATGTGAATGTAGCCCAAGGGCATCTGCTGCGCTCCTGGAATCCAAAAAGCCTCAAACTATTCCTTCAGGTCATGGGAATGATGTCAATTATTGCTACTGGTTTTTGGCATATCAAATATGACACGAGATGCTTGCCAGGCACTGTCGTGCAGGTGGTATACTCTCAGTAGTAAGCTCTTGTCTAGTGCATTTACTGATGAGCGCATGGCCGCTTTGTGGCCACACGCAATAGGGAGAGGTCAGTTTTTCTCTTGTGTGGAGCTCTGACAAGCTGTGGAATCCTGAAGTTTAAAATGACTGCCCTCATGGTGTGGGAGTTCCTCTAGTTTCTTGCAATGCTCTATTGGGATTGGCAGGTCAGGGAAGGAACCCACCTTCCCTCCTGGGAGCCTCATGATTAGCTGAGCATAGGGAGAGCAGGTAGAAGCTCTGCCCCTTGTATCTGAGTCTCTGGATCAGGCATACCTGGGCTTGAAATAGGCTTCGCTGTGGGGTGGGACTCTGACAAGCAGGAATTGAGATCAGCTTTTCTCTTGGATGGAACTCTGAAGGGCTGTGGAGCCTCACAAGAAGCCAGAGGAACCCCTACACCATGAAGTCAGCCATTTTCAACTTCCAGGCTCCACAGCTCATCAGAGTTCCACCCAAGAGACAAACCAATCTCTCCCCCATTGCATGCAGCCATTTTGCAGCCACACCATTCATCAGTAAATGCATGAGATGAGAGCCTACTACTACTGAGAGTATGCCACCGGCTCAGCAGAACCTAGCAAACTACCCATGTCGTATTTGATATGCCAAAAATTAGTAGCAATTATAGATTTCATTCCCATGACCTGAAGGAAAATGTTTGAGGCTCTTCATGTTCCTGGAATGAGCAGATGTCCTTGGGCTACACTAGCGCGTTACAGCACGTATGGAGATGTCACTGGTGTCAGCTCAAGCAAATCGATGACCAACGGGAAGACAAATCATACAAGTGATACAAACCATAATCTTCTCTATAGACTTAAAATCAACTGTAAAAGTAATTCTACTGTAGACTTGTCAAATTAAAATATTTTTCTAATAAAGCATATCTTCTTTTAGATTAAGGATTTTTCTATTTAAGTTTTATTTCTTTGTTAGTTTAGACTTCATTTACTCCTGTCTTAGTTTACTAAATTATAAATTTTCAAATTAATATAATTTTGTCTTCAACAGGTTTATTTCAACATATAAGAAGTGGATTATTTCCCCCTTGTACTAGTGTGGAAGGGTTCCCTTATTGTTAATTGTTAGAGAAAGAATACATAAATATTGTCAAGAATTAACATAAATGCAGATCAATAAATGCATTTAGTAAAGGCAAGTATAGGATTGGCATTAAAAAAGTACAAAAATATATCTCAGAATCATGTTGAACGTCAATAACACAGTTGCTGGCCCTTAATAAATTGCATAGATCACCAAAGAAAATGTTCACTAAATTGATGCCATTAAAAAGGTAAAACACTGGTGAGGAGTGTAATGTTGGTATTATGTGCACAGAAAGTCATCATTAACAGTATTACAAATCCACAAAGCCTTAATCATTAAAAAAATAAATATAAATAAAAAAACAAATACAAACATCACACAAATCGTTTTTATAAAGAAAAAATATTTCCTTAAAAATTTATTGTGAAAAGGCAATGAAATTTGCAGTTTTACCTATATTACATAAAGAAACTTGGGAGCTAAAACAATAAAAACAGAACCAACTGAAAATCAATGTATTTTTTGTGAACCCATTTAAAACACTGAGATTGCAGGAGAAACACTGCACCAAGCCCTGGAAAAGTCACTAGACACATGCCCTTCTGAACTAAAGTCTTAAAGGAGCCCTGAAGTTTTATAGCATTTATATCCAGGAGTCCCACCAGTTATTAAAAACAAAAAATCCCCTTATGGGTTTGGTGAGAAAAGGGATAAAATAACTCTATGAATTAACTCCATAAAAGGTTTATTTTTCAGTGGGGAATGCTTTATCTAAAGTTGCTTCTAACATTCCTATTTTATCTCAGAGACTTTGCTCTAAACCTAAACCTAAAATAAGATGAACAGAAATTGAAGAGCACATATGAGGGTCATGGTCTTGCACAGAATACAACTAAAAGAGAAAAATTAAATCATGATCATATAAAGCTTCACTTTATATGATCCGTATTTTAGTATCAGATTAAAAGAGTTACAGTTTATTAAAGTGGATAATCATTGGAAAGTATGTAATATGCAGAATCCAAATCAGGAATAACATTTTAGGAAAACTGAATAACCACGAAGAAGACAAAGATCATATTAAAGGAAATGAGCCAGTTGGTGCCTGGAATTTTAGGAAATAATCAAATTTAAGTTATTTTCAGATTAATGTACAGTGGAGCAGTACCTATTGTATTCATTTAAAATGTTTTGTATCACAAAATGTTACAATATATGAAAGCCAAGAAAACCATATCCTGAAGGAAACAAAGAATAAGACTCAGAATGTAAGTACTTTAGGTACATCTGAAGTTTAAAAAATTAGGCACACTATGTTAAAAGTCCTAGTGTAAAATAGATGAACAATACACAAAATTAGTGTGCAATACAATCAGAGTATGGTGGGCTGGAGTGATAGTACATCTGGTAGGGCTCTTTCCTTAGAGGAAGCTAATGTGGGTTTGATCCCAGACACCCCATATGATCCCTTGGGCACCACCGAATTATTATTATTATTAGAGCTAGGAGCAAGTTCTGAGCAAATTGGGGCTTCTACCACCCACAAAAAGAGAAAACTCTAGAAACAGAGAGATTAAATTATATAGATTGAAAGCAGTGATAAAATTAAAGATATTTAAAACGAAGACTACATTTTACGAGATATCAATAGAAAATGCTATGATGTGCTTAAATGATATCAATGGAAACTTTTAACTTAATTAGAAAGATTAAAAATACAATAAAAAGAAAATATAACATCCATGACTTAATGATCACTTTTAAAGATCTAAATAGAAAATAAGGATATGTCATATTAATCAAATCAATAATTTAAAACAATAATGTCTATTAATTATCTCAAATTATGACAGAAACCAAGGCTTTTAAGTATCTAAGATAAGACTAAAGAATATAAATTAAAATCCACATATAGAAATTTGAATTCAAATGTGTGAAAGATATAATAACTAGCTTTTTAGTTATTTTAGTGACATGCCTGGTAATATTCTGGGCAGAGCTGTGGCATGACAGGAATTGAAACACAAGGTACACACTTGCAAGTCTTGTTTTCTTCCACTGGAATCATATCTTCAACTCCAGCAAAATATTCTTGGAGGAAAATATGTTGTGAGTGTCAATCTATCTAGGACAGGAATAAGAATTATAATGGATTCTAAGAATCATAATAGATACTACAAGCAGAAAATATGCAATTACCAAACCAGCAGAATGCAATATCTATCATTTAAAAACTATACATCATTGAAAAATCTATATATATATGTGTATATATACACACACATATATATTTACACACATACATGTATGTTTATATACACATGCATAATTACATAGACATGTATACATACGTTTGTGCATATGTGTGTGTTTGGGGTCACATCTGCCAATGCTCAGAACTTATTCCTGGCTCTGCACTCAGGAATCATTCCTGGTGTGCTCAGGGAATCATATGGGATGGCAGAGATTGAAACCCAGGTGACCCACAAGCATTGCAAACACCTTATGCACTGTACGATCTCTCAGGCCCCCTCAAAATTAATTTGATATAAAAATGCATTATTCGGCGGGGAGCGATACCCCAGTGGGTAGGGTGTTTGCCTTGCCGCGCCGGCCTGTGCAAGCCCGGTTCGATCCCGGAGTCCCATATAGTCCCCGAGCACCGCCAGGAGTAATTCCTGAGTGCAGAGCCAGGACTAACCCCTGAGCATTGCAGGGTGTGACCCAAAAAGAAAAAAAATGCATTATTCATGAGGCAGATAACTTGTAACACCAGGAAGCATCAGGCTTTCTGAAGGCAAAGCATGGACTCCAACACTCAGAGCTATCTTTCTAGTTCTTTTATATTCTTAAGTACCCATGGACAGTCTATATAAAAAGTAACAAATATGCAATGTGTTTAGCAATTTTATAATATGAATTCAAAAAATAAGTAGCAGCAATTTCACAGTGGATGATATGAAGAATCACAATATTTAGTTGTAAATTGTCTCTAGTATTGCCACTACACTGCACATAGATACCTCTAGCACTATGTGTTTATTTTAAATTGATGTCATGTTTTGCTCTCACCGTGCTTGGCTGATCATGAGGTATCAGGAGGGAGGGCATGTTCGGGCCCCTAGTCCCCCACCCCAATACAGTCTCAGAATAAGCCAGAGGAACCCCCCACACCATGATGGCAGCCATTTTCAAAGTCCGGATGCCACAGCTCATCAGAGCTCCACCCAAGAGAGAAGCCAATCTCAAGCCCAGCTCATAAGAACCCCACCCTAGAAAGAAGCCTATTGCACAGACACAGATGGATCTGCTAGTGACTCTCTCCACTGTGTGCAGCTATTGTGTTCAGCTGCTTTGCTGCTGCACAGTACATCAGATGCCAACAATAAGAAAAACTGGACACACTGAACACTCTAACATATCCTAACCATATGGGATTTACACAACCTAAGTCGAAACACAGAATGACTAATGAGTTAAGATTCAATGTGCAACAAATAAGACCTAAAATTGATGCCGTGCCGCAGGACTCAGTCCAAGTGGACAGTTAATTCTTTTATGACACTTAGCCCAGCACTTGATACAAGATACAATTTATAATAAAAGGATTCCTCTTGGTTTAAAATTGAGTATATAATATAACAGATTCATTCAATAAATCTTTACACATCTTGTTTTTATTTATTTCAAAAGGATTTGTGTCAGCAGGAAAATTCAGTTATCTTCATTTTGTATGCAGGGTTATTTCTGCATTTGTACCCAATGTATAATTGGGTACAAATTCAAAAATAAATTTTAATTTTTAAATAATTTTAAATGTATTGAATAAAATGCACATAGTTCTAAAAATAGAAATAGCAAAAATAATAAAATATTGGACTGTATCTTATTACAATATAGTAATATAATGCATTAGCAAAATCATTGGGCTAAGTATCAGAAGAGTTGTGGAGTAAGGGCTACCATGCAATAATTTCTCTGAGTAATGTTGAGCATATTACTTGGGCTTTTGGTTCTCATCTACAAAATATGAGCTTCATAATAAAAGGATTCCTCTTGGTTTAAAATTGCGTATCTAATATAACAGATTCATTCAATAAATCTTTACACATCTTGTTTTTATTTATTTCAAAAGGATTTGTGTCAGCAGGAAAATTCAGTTACCTTCATTTTGTATGCAGGGTTATTTCTGCATTTGTACCCAATGTATAAATAATACACAACAACAAAGCAATTCCAACCCAGTTTCACTGCTTCTGAAATTAGTCACAAGACTTCAAATTCTGAAGCTTGTTACCAACTGCGGAGTGGTTTTCAGGATATCTATAATTCCTTAATACCTTAGCAACATTTAAAATTATTGTCATCATTACTAGGATTTTTATCATATGCTCATAAAGTATACTAGCATATAGTAGTATGCTGCTTTTTGTTTATTTTGTGGCTGCACCTGGTGATGCTCAGGGCTTACTCCTGGCTCTGCATTCAGGAATCACTGCTCGGAATACTCAGGGAGCCATATGGGATGCCTCAATTTCTTATATTTTGAGCCATAAACATCAGTGTTTAAGGTTGATTCCTGGATATGTACTCATGGATCATTCCTGGTGGGGTTCTGAGGCCTATGTGTATGATGCTGTGCTTCAAACCTTGGTTGGATATGTGCAAGGCAAGCACCGTACCTTCTCTACTATCTTTTCATTGTATATATGCATGCCTACTTTTTCTTTTTTTTTGGGGGGTCACACCCTGTAATGCTCAGGGGTTACTCATGGCTCTGCACTCAGGAATTACTCCTGGTAGTGCTTGGGGGACCATATGGGATTTACACAACCTAAGTTGAAACACAGAATGACTAATGAGTTAAGATTCAATGTGCAACAAATAAGACCTAAAATTAACACTGTGCTGCAGTACTTACTCCAAGTGGACAGTTAATACTTTCATGACACTTAGCCCAGCACTTGATACAAGATACAGGATCAGAGATTCCATGGGATGAATAATTAGTGTCCATTCTCCTACTTAAGATATGATCAACTGGGAAAGAAAATCTCAATCCCACCTAGGAAGAGAAAAAATGATGATCTACAAAAAGAGAGCATTTACTTCTTACCTCCAAATGTATTTATTGTAGCACAATTAATTACGAAGTTATTTGTAGCATATAGGGCATCTGATATACAATTTCCATCACCCATCCTGTCACCAGTATCAACTTCTCTCCACCAGTGCTTCTAGGTTTCCTCTCTTTCCCGACCCCCACCAACCACAGTTGACCCTCTGACAGGCACTTTTAAATTTGGTCATTAGTGTTTGTTTTTGTGATTTCAGTGATATTGGCACTGTGCTTTGGAAATTTAACTTTGTTATTCCTTCACGCCACCAATGTACCTGAATCCCCTTGACCGTTGTGCTGTTTCTTCTTATCTATCACTTCTTCCTTTCCCCTTCACAGTTTCTTTCCTTCTGATCCCTGAACTCTGGAGCAGTGGGTGATCTAAGCAGCCACTCTTTAAACCATTGTATTTCTTAATCCAGTTACTCTAAATGCAACATATAATTATTATCCTGTGTGTGTCCTTCTTCTGCCTTACTTCATTTAACATAATATTTACCAGTTCCATTCACATTGCAGCAAATTGCATAATCTCATCATTCCTTACCACTGTATGGATTTCAGTGTGTGTGTGTGTGTGTGTGTGTGTGAGTGTATACACACACACACCACATCTTCATGTCTTACTGATCTGTCCTTGCATCTTGGTTGATTCCAAATCTTAGCTATTATATTGAATGAAGCCATCAATAGTGGTGTGCATAAATTCATAGATCACCGGAGATCAAATTGACAAAACAGCAGGTTAAATTGAATTTGCAATGTGCAAGATTCTTCTAAACACATCAAATTTCAAACTGATTTTTTATTTTTTAAAAAGTAAAAATTAGAATTAGAATATTCTAGAAGTTAAAATATTAAAAGTCAAAATAATCCCCATAAATGAGTAAAGAAATTCTTAGTGTGAATAAATTATTAAATAATGACAACATTAATGAAATAAAACTAATTTTTGTGACAGTTCACATTACCTAAAGTTTCATACAGACACACAAAGATATTCCTCTATTCTTAACAATTCTCTTAAGATTTTTTTTAATACTCTTAAATATTTTTATGTATGTCCACGGATTTCTCTTACAAATAAGCTGACACTGAGGTTATATATCATAAAAATTCTTATCCTTGCCAATTGTTGAAATCCTACTCTGTTGGAAAATAACCAGATAAAGCATATAAATAAAATCCAAGAGACTCTATCACATTTAGAGACAAAAGGCTGAATTCTTATATGACTTATGTTTTAAGATATATATCTTGTAATATTTAATATATAATATATATTTTACCTTAATAAGATACTATGTTATCTTGTTATATAAGATATATGATATATATTATGTGTGCCTATGTGTATAAACTTATATATAGTATATACTATATAAACTGTATATACCTACATATTATAATGTAACAATTAACCTTTTAATTTGTCACCAAAAGAAATTAACAGCAATATTTAGTAGTAAAAATACTAACAATGTACTAAATTGCTTTATATTATAGGGAAAATGGAGTAGATTAGGTAAAGAGGGTAAGGTATATAATAGAAGATGGAAATTAGATCTTAGCAATTATAATATTCACGTATAGATGTCAAAATATATTGGGGCCTGAGCGATAGTTCAGCAGGTAGGGCATTTGTCTTGTACTCGGGAGACCTATGCCGGACCGGGTTTGATCCTTGGCATCCCATATGGTCCCCGAGCACCGCCAGGAGTAATTTCTGAGTGCAGAGCCAGGAGAAACCCCTGAGCATTGCCGGGTGTAACCCAAAGAAAGCAAAAAAAAATATTATATGCCTATAATTTTTATGAACATATGTAACTTTCCCTAAAATAGTTTCACTTAGCCTAATTCCTACCAGTATATATATATAGTTTATATATATAGATTATATATATTGTTTATATATATATATATAATTGCATGTATATAGTTGCAAATAGCACAGATTCCTCTTTATATCACGATATATTACTTTTTTAATCATTGGACGTTTGGATTATTTTTAATATTAATCCTATTAAGTCTCTGTGGAGACTTATTAAGCCTATTACTATTAATTCTCTGTGGAGATTGAAGCAGTCATCGAAACCCTAGCCAAACAGGGCATTCAAACCCAATACTTCAAGATCCTTCATGAGCTGTATTAAGGATTCGCCACCAGGATCTCACCATTCTACAAAGAAGTGATCATCAATGTAAAAAGAGGGGTTTGGCAGGGTGATACCATTTCACCAAAACTCTTCAGTGCCACCCTCGAGAACATCATGTGACAATTAGAATGGAAAGGAATGTGAGTGAAGATAGACAGTCGGCATCTACACCACCTCCGCTTCGCTGATGACATCGTTCTAATAACACCAAACATTAGCCAAGCGGCAGAAATGCTGGTGACTTCGACCGAGAATGTGGAAAGATAGGTCTACAGCTGAATCTCAACAAAACTATGTTCGTGAAAAATAAACTAGTTCCAGAGGCCCCATTCACTCTCAATGGAACAAACATCTCTGAATGCAGCAGTTATGTGTACCTAGGTCGAGAAGTCAACCTGATTAATGACCAAAAACCTGAGCTGCGCAGGATGAAGAGAGCAGCATGGATTGCTTTCAAAAGCATCAAAGAAATAGCAAAAAGACAAAGAACCTCCGCTCCAGACATATCTCTTCAACTCCACCATTCTCCCTACCCTCAGAGACCTTGGCCCTACAAAAGCAGGATGAGAATGCTATTCGGGTCTCCCAGAGAGGAATCAAAAGAGCCATGGCTGGAATATCACGCCTCACTCAAGTGAAAGAAGGATTCCAGAGCTCTGACCTCCCTTGCTATTCCAGAGTCAGAGACGCTGTCTCGTTTGCCAAGGCATTGAAAATCAGATGGGCTGGACATGTAATGCGATTTGAAGAGGACCGCTGGACTAGATCCCACAGCTTGTCAAAAGATTACATGGCTGCCCACCTACAAGATGGTCAGACTTCTTTATCAAGACCCTGTTTTTTTTTTTTTTTTTTTTTTTTGCTTTTTGGGTCACACCCGGCGATGCTCAGGGGTTTCTCCTGGCTCTGCACTCAGGAATTACTCCTGGCGGTGCTCGGGGGACCATATGGGATGCCGGGGATCGAACCTGGGCGGCACAGGCCGGCCGCGTGCAAAGCAAACGCCCTACCGCTGGGCTATCGCTCCGGCCCTGTCAAGACCCTGAATGAACAGTTTGAGGCTCTTTGTATTACTGAAGCAACCAGATGCCATTGGGCTACACTGGCACGTGATAGGGTCAAATGGAAATATTACTGGCACCCACTTGAGCAAATCAATGAATAACGGGATGTCAAGTGATCAAGTGATTAAGCCTATAGTAAACAATAATGTGCTGATACGGGAATGCAGGTACCTCCTGACCTATATAGTTCTATTTTTAACCAAATTTAATGGATGACTGACTGTATCTGTGGTCTCTCACTCTGAATATGTTAGGCAGGGTTTTCAATGTTTGACTTTTATTTAGTTGTGAATGTTTACTCATTCTAGTTTTTGAGTAGTTTTATTGTGAAAGGATCTCTATGCACTTACATATGTTTCTTAAATCGACTTATACAGACTTATGCTTTTTCATATTCAACATGTTGATGTTGTAAACTGGCTGGCTTAAATATTTAAGTAGACTTCCCTCTGTGAAATAAACATTCTCATTATAATAATGCATTTTTATTTTACACATTGATTTATTTGTTTTCCAATATTTTTCCCAAATTAAACTTGTCTCTGTGACAAGAGATATTGATCTGTATTTTCCTTAAAGTGTCTTTTTATAATTTTGGTATTAGACAAAGAAATATATAAAGTAAAGGAATATATCTTCTATAATTAAAATGGCTCAGAAATTGAATATATGTATATATAGATATATAAATGCTTACATTGCAATATTCTTGCAACTTTTTCTAAGTTTATAAATTATTTCTATATAAATAACAAATATAAAACTAATTGTAAAATGTTATTTTTACAATTAAATTGTTAATTTTCACTAGTCTTTATCCCTTGTTAGTTTCCGTTTGATCTCTTTACATTTGTTTTAAAATTGAAAAATGAATGAGTTAAATATTATGTAACACATATATATCAGGTACCAGATTGCATTATTAATATATAGAAATTTGTTTAATCTCCCAAACAACTCCCTTAAGTAATTATTATCTATATCCCATTAATGAAGAAGTAGATACTCAGAGGTATTATTACATCTGCAAGGTCAGAAAATCAATTATTGCAGTCTATCACTTGAATATTGCTTTAAAGTTTTCTAAGAGAATAGCATGCATGTATTACATTTTTCCCCTAAGGAAATGTTTTTTAATGTATAGTTAGAAAACCTCTTACACAAACTTATCATACTATAAAGTCTATTAAATCTTGAACGCCAGCTACCAATAATCACACATTTATATCCTTTCAAAGAAAAGTATTAAATATAAAATCCATTTAATTGCTATTGTGAAACAAAATATCTTCACCACTATAATTAACTCTGGCTATGTTTTACACAGTTAGTTATATAGAAGATGACCATTTTTCAGAAGACCACATTTATAACTTTGCCTCTTTATTAATTTGGCAAGCTATTAAAATTCTCTCAAATTTACGATTCTTTTCTCAAAAAAGATTGCAAGTATCAAAATGCATGAATATAGAATAATGCAAAAACTATGTCATAGATTGTAATTCTTATTAGGAAGAATCATTTTATTTCAACTGAAAACTACTTTTTAACTAAAAACTATTTTGGTTTTCAAAGCATCTAGTGTGATTTTGCTGCCACTAAAATGTTATCTTCATTTTTATTCTGAACATGTAAGGCTTCAGGGCTATGGAATCACTAGGGTAAACTGACAAGTACATATTTTATAATAGTAAGAAATAATGGTCAAAAAATGAATAGAACTTGACAATTTGAGATTAGCTGTGTGTTTCAATGTTGAGTAATATTAGCAAATAACACAAAACTTTCAAACATAATTTCTAATTTCCTTGGGGTGAATGACTATTGTGAAAGAATATCACTTTTTTTCACTATTACATTTTTATGATTTATGAAAAAATCAAAATAATAGCACACTGTGATCTGAAACAATTATAATACAATGAGAAATATGAATGTAACAGATTGATAGAAAGGTATGGAAGGGGAATTGTTACAGAATTTTATTAATTTATATAATAGACACAAAAGAGATCAGTGTGTCAAGCGCAAGATAATTTTATATTTTAAACTGTTTGATTAGGCAATATTTTAACAATTAATATGGCTTTCATTAAATATTGAGAAAATTCTAACTTAACAAAGAGTAAAATAAAGATCAATGGCAACAGAGACAACTAGTGTGTTAATGAAGCAATTTATTCAAGATCTTGTAGATAATGAAAGATCCTCTTTCTAATTCTTATATTTCTAAATTAAAATATTTATTCTTTCAAATGTCTTATTAGAGTTGCTATGGTCAGTTCTTGGATGACAGGTTTAGCTAGTTTGGAATTTTGCTGTTTTGCCCACTCACAGCTTATTCTACTTAAGCCAAGGTTCATTTTAATGAGATCTCTCTTCTATGTAAACACTACTAGAGGGTGTGGCAGTTACAGAAGTCACCTTGACTCTGAATAACTTCTGACTTATTATACATCTACTAAGATTTCTATGTTTTATAGATTGGGCACAGACCCTTTTTATAGCCACTGCACCCAGCGTGGGACAGTTAGAATTTACCAGGAGACTACCACCCTGGCTACATTGAGACTATAGTAAGGCTATAGGAAGGATCATACTAGTTTGCTCTCAAGCAGGCGAGTGTGACTCTTTCAGTATACAGAGAACAAGATATTCAGAATCACTCTGGTGCAGATAATAAATAAGAAGGACTTTCTGGGTGCCATCTATATTACATGAAGCCCATGAAATTAAGATGTATTACTTTATATCAGCCCTCTCTCTCCAGTGTTTTACATAAGAGAAAATCTCCATAGAAAGGATTAGTCCTTGCTGTAACCTTTGTTTATACCTGAAATGAGGTGTGACCCAGCCCTTCTACAATTTGTTTAGGGTTCTTTGTTGACAGGACCCTCCCTGTCACAGATCCGATTACTTTGGTGTATATAAGGGGATGGACTTGAGGCCCCTTAGCCTTTTGCTCCCCCTCTTTTTGGGTAGGACTCCTCTCGGGTGAGATTCTCTCTCTTTGGTGGAGACTTTGGCTCTTTTGAATGGTCTAAGTTCGGACCAGAGCTAGAGTTCTTTCATTATATTGCATTGCTGTGGAAGAGTTTTTGTACTATTAAAAGGCTTTTTGGAACTGCACTGGACTCGTGAGTTTTCATCTATTTCCCCAGCATCCTCGAAGGTAGAAGAGAACTTCTGTCTTGACACTGTTGGGGACCCCAGCGGCATCCCCAACAGTCAGTTAGAGGAGAAATAATTAAGTAGGTGTTATTTATCTGTGTACAGGTAATAAAATGAAATACAGTCATTTCCAAATGACTGTATTTCATTTTATTGAATTCATTTTATTGAATTATTATTTTATTCATTTAAAAATGAATTCCAAAATGTGAGATTAAGTTTTAGGTGACTACAAGAGTATGCCACCCATACTGCAAGCCTGGCAAGCTGCTTGTGTCGTATTTGATATGCCAAATACCAGTAACATTTATATTAGGTCATTCCCATGGCCTAATATAATGGTTTGAGGTTCTTTATGTTCCTGGAGCATGCGGATGCCTTTGGGTTCTACTAGCATGAGACAGGACATATGGAGATATTACTGGTGCCCGCTCTAGCAAATAGATGATGAACAGGAAGATAGTGATAGAGATTAAGTTTGATCCCAAGTTTTTATTTTGAGAGATGATTTTCATGGATCATATTGCATATACAATCTCTGATACAGCTTAGAATCCTCAAGTGCTGCTCAATATAGGATAAACTCAATATATTTGTATATACATATGTATACAGATTTATATATGTATATATATCAACATAACCAATATTGATATATACATATACTATACACATGTATATGTGTGCATATATGTATACATATGTAGACATGTATACATACATATGCATATATGTGTATATTTGTATACCTATGTATATATGTATACATGCATATGTGTATATATGTGTATGTGTGTATATCTACATATATGTGTGTATATGTTGAGTTTATATTGATTCTAAGCTATATCAGAGATTGTAAATTTGGAATTCATTTCAGTCTCTGTATACTGTATTGCATTTGCATATATATTTATAGTATATATATAAAATATATATGCAATATATATTTATATATATATATAGAGAGAGAGAGAGAGAGTATAAACTCCTGCCCATTGAGGTTTTGCAGGTGTGGCTGCAGTGCCTGGCTGTGTCAACAGGTGACAGAGAGTAGACAGGCTTTTCTACACCTAGGGCTCAGCCCCATAGGCCCTGTTTGGTTGATGGTCTGACATAGAAAAAGACTGAGCTCCCTGGGATGAACCCAGAGCCACGACAGAGCCTGACAAGCTGCCCGTGGCATATCCAATATGCCGAAAACAGTAACAATAATGGACCTCATTCCCAACAAATGGAGACATTACTGGTTCCTCATCCAGCAAATCGATGATCAACAGGAACACAAGTGATACAAGTGATATATACATGTATACATGAATACATATATACATATACATATATACATATGTATATATGTTTATACAAATCACTTCCCGTTATTAATTGATTTCGAGTGGGCACCAGTCGCTAGAAGGGATTAGTACTTCCCTTCCCTGTAATATTATTTTTCCTTCCCTGTAATAGGGCGGGGTCACACCCTATTACAGTATAAACAAAGGTTACACCAAGGACTAATCCCTTCTACCAACTGGTGCCCACTCGAGGCAAATCGATGAATAATGGGAAGTGATTTGTATATACATATATAGATATATATGTTAAGGATGCATAAGGAACTCAAAAGAGCAATGGAATTCAAAGTCAAGAAAATACAAGAGGACATGAGAGAAGAAATGAGTAAATTGCAGACCAAAATACAAGCAGAAATGATAGATATTAAAAATGTGGTAAGTGAGATGAAAAAGAACTGTTGGGCGGAGGCGATAGCCCAGCGGGTGGGCGTTTGCCTTGCGCGCCGGCCCATGCCGGCCAGGGTTCGATTCCCCGGCATCCCATATGGTCCCCCGAGCACCGCCAGGAGTGATTCCTGAGTGCAGAGCCAGGAGAAACCCCTGAGCATTGCCGGGTGTGACCCAAAAGCAAAAAAAAAAAAAAACTGTTTTCTCTAATGGAGAAGCTGAAACCTGTTAAGGAAATTCAGCCAGGGTATTTCTTGAAAAAAGAAATCATTTCCTTGTTCTCCATTTGTTAATCCTGTGACATCATCATTAGGTCTGGTACTGACTTTGCTTCATGCGGATGAAGTGGAGACAGCTCATGTGGGACATCTGAAGCTGTTGGTAGACCAGAAATTTGACCCTTCTCTCGAATTCTCTGCCTTCACCTGGTCCTATCGGCGGGGCCATCTTCCCTCCCCACCACTACGCAATGGGGCCACCGAGGGCCCCAGGCAGTCCCTGCATTACTGCAGACTTGTCTTCACTTCTCTCCTTTTTCCTTTTCCTTTTGGATTTTAGGCCATACCTGGTGGAACTCAGAGGCTAGTTCTGGCTCAGTGCTTGGAGGTCATGCCTAACAGTGGTGCCTGGGGACCCAAGTAGTGCCAGAGACTGAACTGAAGCTCTGGCATACAACGTTTGCTTCAGTCCTTCAGACCATTTGCCCAGTCCCAGGCTTTTATTATCATCTTTCTTTGTATACTCTCTCACTCACCAGCTAAGTAACCTTGATTATGAGGCTATTTGTCAAGTTATCTCTTATCCTTTGGACTTGTCTGTATTTGTTGTGGACAGAAAAACCAGGACATCTTTGGGAGTGGATGTCTGGTTGCTCTAAAAGATGACAAGGCCCGGACCCAAACAATGAGATGCTGTAACAAGATGGGTTAGTGTCTGAACTGAGGGCTCGGCATCTTGGGTTCACAGCTTGTCTCTGGCCTCCATGAGCCTTACATTCCAGAGCTTAAGCTTTCTAAGCCTCTGTTTCCACCTCTAGGAGAGGAGTAATCATAGTTTCTCAGGTAGTTGTGTGAAGTATCTCATGCAGTGCCTGGAACATTGCAAGTGACAACAAAAATGGCTTATTAACAAAGTAATAATTTAGTCATTTTGTGATTTAAAAAAAAGTTTGCATTGATACTCAAATGTTACGGAGGGTATAGTAAAACATGTTTTTGTGTGCCCGCCTGTCCTTTGCCAACTATAAGATCAAGATGACTGCCCTCCGTCACCCTGATGGATCTATCACATCTTCCAGAAAGGCAATGGAAAAGATTATCCAGGACTTCTACTCAAATCTCTTTGATAGCCACATCCACCTGCCCACATACCAAATTCCACAGGATGGATATGTCATTCCCAACAATCTCCCTTCTGAAATCCAACATGCGATCTCGTTGGTAAAGAGGGGAACAGCACCAGGCCCAGACAAAGTCAGACCCGAGCACCTGAAGAATCTGCCGTCGGTACTCATCAATACACTAGCTCGGCTCTTCACACGCTACCTGTCCGAAAGCAAGGTGTCCTCCCAATGGAAAACCAGCAGGACAATTCTACTGTTCAAGAAGAGAGACATTCACGACATTGGTAACTATCACCCCATCTACCTGTTGTCCGTCATCTACCAGCTGTTTACACGAGTCATCCTGAACAGGATTAGCAGAACACTAGATGAAGGACAACCATGCGAGCAAGCAGGCTTCCGGAAAGGACTCAGCACAACTGACCGTATCGACACAGTAAACAAGCTCATGGGAGTACAAGATGCCGCACTGTCTCACGTACATTGATTTACAGAAAGCCTTTGATTCGGTGGAGTCTGAAGCAGTCATCGAAGCCCTAGCCAAATGGGGTGTTCAAACCCAATACATCAAAATCCTTCGTGAGCTGTATTACGGATTCACCACCAGAATATCACCATAGACATGGGGCAGAACTGCTACTGGCTCTCATTGTGCCCAGCCGCTCATGAGGTGCCCGGGAGGGGTGGCAGGTTCTATCCCTGGCCCACCACCCCAGTAGAGCCTCACAACAAGACAGAATACCCTCCACTCTATGAGGACCTCCATTATCCACATCCGGACATCCCCTCGTCAGAACTCCACCCAGCAGACCAGCCTATCACAGCCCAGCTTGCGCGCCGCTTGTGGCCTTGGGCGGTTCATCAATAAATGCTGGATTTTGAGATGACTACAAGAGTATGCTACCCCTACGGCAGAGCCTGGCAAACTATCCGTGTCCTATTTGATATGCCAGATACCAGTAACAATTATAGACCTCATTCCCATGACCTGATGGAATGGTTTGAGGCTCTTTATGTTCCTGGAGCAAGCAGGTGCACTTGGGCTTTACTTGCATGAGACAGGTCATATGGTGATGTTACTGGTGCCTGCTCGAGCAAATCGATGATGAACAGGAAGACAGTGATAGTGATACAAGATGCCGCTCTGTCTCACATTCATTGATTTACAGAAAGTCTTTGATTCTATGGAGACTGAAGCAGTCATTGAAGCCCTAGCCAAACAGGGTGTTCAAACCCAATACATCAAGGTCCTTCGTGAGCTGTATTACGGATTCACCACTAGGATCTCACCATTCTACAAAGAAGTGATCATTGATGTCATAAGAGGGGTTCGACAGGGTGATACCATTTCACCAAAACTCTTCAGCACCACCCTCGAGAACATCATGCGACAATTAGAATGGGAGGGAATGGGAGTGAATATAGATGGTCGGCAACTAAACCACCTCCGCTTCGCTGATGACATTATTCTAATAACACCAAATATTAGCCAAGTGGCACAAATGCTGGCTGACTTCGACCAAGAATGTAGAAAGCTAGGTCTACAGCTGAATCTAAAGAAAACCATGTTTATGAAAAATGAACTAGTTCCAGAGGCCCTATTCACTCTCAATGGAACAAACATCTCTGAATGCAGCAGTTATATGTACATAGGTCAAGAAATCAACGTGACGAACCATCTAAAACCTGAGCTGTGCAGGAGGAAGAGAGCGCATGGAATGCCATCAAAGGCATTGTAGAAATAGCTAAAAAGGACAAAGAACCTTCGGCTCCGGGCACATCTCTTTGAGTCCACCATTCTCCCTGCATTAAAATACGCCTCAGAGACCTGGGCTCTACGAAAGCAGGATAAGAATGCTATTCGGGTCTCCCAGAGAGGAATCGAAAGAGCTATGCTTGGCATATCACGCCTCACTCAAGTAAGAGAAGGAATCCGGAGTTCTGACCTCCGTCGCTATTCCAGAATCAGGGATGCTGTCTTGTTTGCCAAGGCATCGAAAATCAGATGGGCTGCACATGTAATGCGATTTGGAGACAACCGCTGGACTAGAGCAATTACCGACTGGATCCCACGGGATGTCAAAAGATCACGTGGCCGCCCACCTTACAAGACGGTCAGACTTCCTTGTCAGGACCCTGAAGGAACGTTTTGAGGCTCTTCATATTCCTTAATCAACCAGATGCCATTGGGCTACATTGACACGTGATAGGGTCCAATGGAAATGTTACTGGCACCCGCTTGAGCAAATCGATGAATAACGGGATTCAAGTGATCAAGTGATTAAGTGCCCTATTAAAGACAAATTGGTATATCTTGAATGGAGCAGCTTAGGAGTATGTATGAAATGTGCTAACATATATTACTATTCTTTTATGAATTCTTTTCTGAATGCTATCTAAGAAAAAACTCAAGGGGTTGGAGCTAGAACACTAGTACAGCTTCAGGCTGTTTGCCTTTTATGCTGCAGGCCTGTGTTCAATCTCTGGCACCCCATATGGCCTCCCTCTATGCCTATCAGGAGTGATCCCTAAGCATAGAGTCAGACCAAGCCTTGAGCACAGTTGGGTGTGCCACCCCAAAAAAAAATCAAAGAATGTACTTGAATCATGCCCAATAAGATATGTTTGTCCAGGGGCTGGAGCGACAGCACAGTGGATAGGGGTAGGGTGCTGCATGCCTGCTGACCCAGGTTTGATCTCCGGCATCCCATATGGTCCCCCAAGTACTGCAAGGAGTAATTCCTGAGTGCAGAGACAGGAATAACCCCTGAGCATTGCCGGGTGTGACCCAAAGCAAAAAAAACAAACAAAAAGGTATGTCTGTTCAGTAGTGTTCAATATTATTAGCACAGCGCCAGGAATAGACTCAGAGCACTGCTGGGAATGGCCCAAACCCCTCTGAACAAACAGGAGACAGCATGGTTACCCAGACAGGCCAGACTGATGCTTGGTGGAACTTGAGTTCCTTGGAGAGTCTGAGGAGAGATGGGATGAGCTCAAGCAGAAGAGCCAGAGTCCAGAGACACTTCTACTCAGATGCATGTTGGAGGCGGAAGGCCACAAAGGCTTCCTAGATGGAGATGTCTGATCAGGGACATAAGAGTTCTTGCATGAAGGTTGGAGTGGGAGTGTTGAAGCCAAAATAACAGCCTTTGGCAGAGCTGGGCAGCACAAGAGAGCATGTCCTGTTTGAGGAACTGGAAGTTTGGTGAGACTGGAACAGAACGTGAAACGAGGGTGGGGAGCAGGAACCAGATCACACAGGTCTTCCTTTCTTCTTAGGACTCTAGAATCTGTCTAAGGGCAATGTGGAACAGGGTAATATATGTATCCATTTGCTTCCCTTCTTCACGTATTCTTCCAGATTTATTTTTACATAAAAGTTATGTGTATTGGGGTTGGAGCGATAGTATAGCAGGTAGGGTGGTTGTTTTGTGCATGGCCAACTTGGGGGGTTTGATCCCTGTCATCCCATATGGTCCTTTAGCCCCACCAGGATCAACCCCTGAGTGGAGTCAGGAGTAACCCCTGAGCATCACTGGGTGTGACCCAAAACAAATCAAAACAACTATATGTGTATGTCACATCTCATTGGTAGAAAGGCAGTTCCCACGGACCCTCCCCCAGTCCTCAATCCTGGAGGTTCCTTCTGCTAAGTGTTTATTTTGCACCTTTCTGAAAGTTATGCTCGCACACACACACGCACACACACACACAACACACACATACTTTCTCTTTCTCATCTGAGTTGAGTCCTCCCATGTGAGATCATTTCAACCTTAAAAATATAAGTTGAGGGGCCAGAGTGGTAGCACAGCCGGTAGGGTGTTTGCCCTGTATGCCTCTGACATGGGTTCGATCCCTGGCATCCCATATGGACCCCCAAGCACTGCCAGGAGTAGTTTCTGAGTGCACAGCCAGGAGTAACCCCTGAGCAGTGCAGGGGGTGTGATCCAAAAAGCAAAAAAATACACACACACAAAACTACAATATAAATTGAGAGTCTAGAGAGTTGGTACAGGGAAAGGCACTTGCCTTGCATGTACTGACCCTGAAGATGGATACTTTTTTTTTCTTAGTGGCTGCAGTGCATCCCTTAAACAGCTTTGCTTCAGCCACTTAATCAGCTTCTTACTGAGGTTAAGTGAATAAGTTAAGGTTTTTCGCTCTTACAAAACCAGACTCTGTAGTGACTGTCCTTGGTATGTAGTTTGTTGGGTGTTTGTGTAATCGTATCTATAGGATGTTTTTGGGAGTAGGATAACTGGGTGAGAGGGTTTGTGCTTCTAAGAGTGAGGCAGAAGGCAGACATGCTCTAGGCCGGAATCCACTCCTCAGACGAGCCCCCACCCATGGGTGAATCTGTTGAAAACTCAAGGTATGATGGTTTCTGCAACTAAACTATCCAAGCTTTCATGGAGCCTGGGATGAGGACCCTCCCCTCATCTCCGTGTGCCCTAGAAGGTCCAGGGTCGCACCCATGAACTGCCTCAGGTGCCAAAGTAATCTCATCATCAGCCATGATCCAGAGAGTCCTCTAGAGATATCCAAAGAGACCATGGTTGAAAAACTCAGTTAACATCTCTGTAATTCCTGGGACATGCAGCTGCTTTCGTTTTTAGCTGAAGAAGACTGTTAAACCAATTATTACATTACATTTTATAGCTGCAAGTCTAAGGCACCCAATAAAAAATGTGTAGCCACAATGCCTACTCTATAACAACATATCATATCAGTCATTTCTTACAGAAAGGGCTCTATGGCCGCCAATTGTTCCATTTGGGAAATTGAACAATCTTTATTAACCTTCTTCTGAGAAAATGTTTCTCTACCATATATCAGCAGACTATGTATAACAATCAACAAAATTAATTACAGGCTCAAGCAGAGGTAGGGAAAATTTGAAATAATTGTAGTTGCAATTGTGGTGGGTTTGGGATTGATTATTGAACATAAATGCTCAAGATAAGAGCCTTCTACTGAGACGATACCACCTACATGGCAGAGCCTGGCAAGCTACCCATGTTTAATTTACTTGTTATGCCAAAAACTAGTAACAGTTATGGACCTCAGTTTCATGACCTGAAGAATGGTTTCAGGGTCTTCCTGTCCCTGTGGCAAGCAGATGCCCTTGGGTTACACTTGCTTGTGACAGGACTAATGGAGATGTTACTAGTGCCCACTCGAGCAAATCGTTGAACAATGGGAAGACAGTGATACAGTGATACGGTGAAGTGAAATGAAAAACACATGGGAAGGCCTCCAAAGTAGAGTAACAACTGCTGAAGAAAGAATTAGTGATCTCCAAATGGAGGTCGAGGTCCAAAGATTCTCTAGACAACAGCAAAAAGATGAAAAAAAAGACTCACAATTAACAAACAGAATAAAAGAGATAATCAGGATGAAGCCAAAAGGAGCAACATACGGATCATTGGGGTCCCAGAAGGGCAAGAAGAAAACCCTTATGAAGAAGAAACTGTCAAAGACATCTTTGCTTAGAAGGTCCCCGAACTGAAGAATGCATGCTCTCAGATTCAGAAGGCCTATAGGATACCAGCTAAAAGAAACCCCAATAAGAATATTCCATGACACATCCTAATTAGAATGACAAAAACTATAGATAGAGATAGAATAGTGAAATCAGCAAGATCAGAAAGGGAAATCACATACAAGGAATATCCTTAGATTTACAGCAGACTTCTCAGATAAAACACTCCAAGTCCAAAAATAATGGTAGGATATTGTGAAAAGGCTCAATGAACTGCAGGCCTCACCAAGAATTCTTTACCAAGGTAGACTCACATTCAGATGTGAAGGAGATACAAAACTTCATGGATGAACAAAAACTCAATAACTTCATAGACTCAAAACCAATTTTAAAAGGACCAAAGGGTCTACTGTAAAATAATACAGAATCCAAAAGCACAACAAGTTTAAAAAGAAAGATGACACAAAATCTGATCACAATAATCTCTCTCAACAATCAAAATGCCACCAAAAGTGGCAAAAAGTATCAAAAATACTAAATCGAACATTCTGCTATCTACAACAAACACATATGAATGATCAAAGCAAACACAGACACAAATTCAAAGACTGGAAGACCATTTTCCATGCAAACATCTCTCCGAAAATGGAAGGATTGGCCATACTGGTCTCTGACAATATATATTTCCAGCTGAAAAAAGGTTAGAAAGTACAATTAAGGCCATTTCTTAATAATTAAGGGGTATTTATATCAGGGAGAAATCACACTACTAAACCTACATGCACCAAAGGGGGCCAGAAAATACTTAAAACAACTGCTAATAGACCAAAAAGGAGATATTACCAGTAGCACAATAATAGTTGGAGACTTCAACACTGCTTTATCAACTATGGATAGATCGAGAAGAATGAAACTCACCAAAGAAATCTGGCCATGAAGGAAAAAATGGAAGAGAGTTGATTGTTATGTACAGAGCTTTTCATCACAAAAAAAAGATAAATACTCATTTTTCTCCAAAGAACATGGAACATTCACCAAGATAGACCACATGCTGAGCCACAAAGCATGCCTCAATAAATAAAAAAAGGCAGAAATATGTCAACTACTTTTTTAGACCATCATGCACTGAAAAGAGAAGTTAATCATACACTGAAGCAGGGAGTCAAACCAAACACCTGGAAAATTAACAGTTCACTGCTGAATAACCAATGGGTCATAGAAGAAATCAAACAGGAAATACAAAGATTCCTGGAAACAAATGAAAATTAAGACACCAAATATAGAACTTGTGTGACAAGCAGGTAGGGCATTTGCCTTGCATGCAGCCAGCCCATGCCAGCCCGGGTTCGATCCCGGCATCCCATATGGTTCCCCGAGCACCACCAGGAGTGATTCCTGAGTGTAGAGCTAGGAGAAACCCCCTGAGCATTGCTAGGTGTGTCCCAAAGAAGTGACCAAAAAAAAAAAAAGAACTTGTGGGACACAGCAAAAGCATTGTTATGAGGAAAGTTCAAAAGCTTTGCAAGCATTCATCAGGAAAAAGAAAGGGCCTACATAAATAACCTGACTTCACAGTTTAAAATATTACTAAAAGACCAAGGAAAGGTGCCCAACCCAGGCAGAAAGAAGAAATAATAAAACTTAGAGAGGAAATCAATGAGCTGGAAACCATAAAACAATCCAAAAGATAAACGAAACCTAGAGCTGGTTCTTTGAAAAAATACACAAGATCGACAAACACTGGCAAGACATGTAAGGACAGGGAAAGAGAGAAGGAATATAGACAGAATCAGAAAGGAAAATGGAACATCATAACAGAAACCACAGAAATCAAAATCATCACAGATAACTTTGAGAGTCTGTATGCCATGACACATGAGAACTTAGAAAGAATGGATAAATTGAAATTGAAACAGTAATTAAAAAGTCGGCCCAAACACAAAAGCCCAGAGCCAGATGGATTCACTAGTGAATTCTTCCAAGAATTCTGCTGCTCTGAGACCCAATGAAGGTATCCTGGAGTGCAGAGTGGGTGTGCTGCAGTTGGTTTTCGAAAAAGTAATTTATGTAGTTTACTTCTAAATCACATTTGGCGGGGGAGGGGGGTGTGAAAGCAGAGCCAGTCCAATGCCCTGCATAAAGATACTCTAAATCGGGTGCGTTTAGAATGAATGAGGAAGTAGCAAATAGTGACTATCGAAAGCTTCTTTGCTGTGAACCTAGATTCAAACTCATTCTCTTTCGGTTTGCTCCAGCTAATGTTCATTCGGCAGTGGCGCGGGAAGCGGCTTTGCGGCAGCGATGGCAGAGGTGCGAGCCAGCAGTGAGCAGAGCCTCAAATCGGGTCCCATGATGGCATGGAGAGCGGCGGAAACAGCTGTGAGGGCACCAGTTGCGCTGCCTAGCTTGCCTGGTGCACTATGACAATAGCACCTAGGAGTGCGACTAGGCAAGGCAGGGGACCCCAGCGCGAGCCTGGGACTGGCCATGCGGACAGCACAGCACAGCTGCGGCAAACTGCGACAGTGAGGTGGGGAAGCCCCTCAGCTTGCCGCCCCTGTTCCCAGGAGACTCCAGCGAGGCCTCGGACCCAGCCCACGGAGCGACACAATTGCGTACACGGGCGATCATCTTTCTTTAACATCTTTACCGCCGCCATGTTAGCTGCGCTCGTCAAGGAACAACAGTGGGACGACCAGGGCACAGGCCATGTGTCCTCCGGCTACGTGGAGCAGCTGAAGGGTATGTCCTGCTAGTCAGGGTGGAGAGTGACATCACACTCAGCGATGCTCAGGGGTTACTCCTGGCTCTGCGCTCAGGAATTACTCCTAGCAGTGCTTAGCCCTTTTAAGCTACTATATACCACCCGCTCAGCAGAGCCTGGCAAGCTGTCCGATGAATATTCAATATGCCAAAACCAATAATAAAAAATGTTCAACATCCTGAAGCTGAAAGAGCCCTTAAACGGCAGAACTAAGAAGGATGAACAAGAAGGGCCTGATACAATTTTAGGGCCAAACATAGAAGGACTAAAATAACAGTCTGTACTTTTTTTTTTTTTTTTGCTTTTTTGGGTCACACCCGGCAATGCTCAGGGGTTGCTCTTGGCTCTGCACTCCGGAATTACTCCTGCCGGTGCTGGGGAACATATGGGATAGAACCCGGCCAGCACAGGCGGGCCGGCGATGCAAGGCAAACGCCCTACCCTCTGAGCTATCGCTCCGGCCCCTAGTCTGTACTTTCAATGCACATGCACTGGCAACGGAAGGATATATGGAGGAACAGATAGTGCAAGAGCAAAAGATCAAGTATGACATCATTGGTCTGATTGAGACAAGGAGGCATCAATCACCTAATGCCATTTTTGACACTGGAGAAGAACTGTTCCTCAGAACATGCCATGAAAGAGGCCTCGGTGGGGTCGCTGTCCTTGCCAACCACGAACATGGCTGTGAACATGGATTCATTTGAATGCCTAACAAACCGGATAGACGATTAGACTTGAAGAGATGTGGCCCACTGCCAGCAGTTTCTATCTTCATTTTCTACAAACCAACATCCACATACAAGGAAGAAGAAATTCAACATGGAACTGGAGGAGTGCTATAAAAGGAACACACCTGCTACAAGATCATAGTCGGTGATTTTGATGCCAAGATAGGACCGAGAAGATCAGCAGAAGAACTCCACATCGGGACCCATGGCTTAGATTGGAATGAAGAGTGTGAGAGATTATCTGAGTTCAAAATGTCCACCAAGACCAATTTATAAGAACTTAAAGTTCCAGAAGGCTGAATCTAAATGTTAGATATGGGAATCCCCTGGTGAACAGTTCCACAATGAAATTGACCACATCATCTTCAATCGACGATTTTGCCTGACAGATGTTGCTGTCATTCCATATTCCAAACAGGATCGGACCACCGTTTCCTTCATGCAAAATTCATTCTTCACGAAATGGGGAGAAAAGACTGCAAGTTTAGGAAGAGAACCCACAGAACGACCACCAACTGGGAACTCTTTTTGCACCATTGCGGCAACATGGGAAGATACCATCATTGATGACATCGATAAGGAATACAACCGACTGGTTCAGTACCTACATGATTGTGCGGAGAATGCTGAGAGAGAAAAAGCCACAAAAGGACACCTGTCTTCAAAAACTCTCTAGCTTATTCGGCAATGTGGCAAGGCACAAGCCTCAGGCGACCAAATGCTAATGTTCAAGCTTGCAAAGCAGTGCAGAGAAGTGATAAACGAAGACCTCAAAAAGAGAGAAGAGCAGAAATACTGGAAAATGCATCAGAAGCCGGGAAAAGCATTTGGAACACCCGCCTGTCCTTCGCCAACTATAAGATCAAGATGACTGCCCTTGAAGCCCTGATGGATATATCATATCTTCCAAAAAGGCAATGGAGAAGATTATCCATGATTTCTACTCAGATCTCTTTAAGAGCCAAGTCCACCTGCCCACATACCAAATTCCACAGGATAGATATGTCATTCTCAATGTTCTCCTTTCTGAAATCTGACATGCCATTTCATCAGTAAAGAAGGGAACAACACCAGGCCCAGACAAAGTTAGACCCGAACACCTGAAAAATCTGCCTTCAGTACTCATTAATACACTGGATCAGCTCATCACACGCTTCATGTCTGAATGCAAGGTGCCCTCCCAAGGGAAAACCAGCAGGACAGTTCTACTGTTCAAGAAGGGAGACATCACGACATTGCCAACTATCACCCCATCTACCTGTTGTCTGTCATCTACGGAGCTGTTCACTCGAGTCATCCTAAACAGGATTGGCAGAACATTAGATGAAGGATACCATGCAAGCAAGCTGGCTTCCAAAAAGGATTCAGCACAATTGACCAATATCCACATGGTAACCAAGCTCATTGAAGTTTGTAGGGAGTAAAAGATGTCTCTCAGTTTCACATTCATTGATTTATGAAAGCCTTTGATTCTATGGATACTGAAGTGGTCATCTAGGCCCTAGCCAAACAGGGTGTTCAAACCCAATACATCAAGATCCTTTGTGAGCTGTATTACGGATTCACCACCAGGATCTCACCATTCTACAAAGAAGTGATCATCAATGTCAAAAGAGGGGTTCGCCAGGGTGATACCATTTCACCAAAACTCTTCAGTGCCACCCTCCGAGAACATCATGTGACAATTAGAATGGGAAGGAATGGGAGTGAAGTTAGACAGTGGGCAACTACACAAACTCCGCTTCGCTGATAACATCGTTCTAATAACACCAAACCTTAGCCAATCGGCACAAAAGCTGGCTGACTTTAACCGAGAATATGGAAAGATAGGTCTATAGCTGAATCTCAACAAAACTATGTTTAAGAAAAATGAACTAGTTCCAGAGGCCCCATTCACTCTCAATGGAACAACCATCTCTGAATGCAGCAGTTATGTGTACATAGGTCGAGAAGTCAACATGATGAATGACCTAAAACCTGAGCTACACAGTAAGAAGAGAGCAGCATGGAATGCCTTCAAAAGCATAGAAGAAATAGCTAATAAGACAAAGAACCACTGGCTCCGGGCACATCTCATTGACTCCATCATACTCCCTGCATTAACATACACCTCAGAGACCTAGGCCCTACAAAAGCAGGATGAGAATGTGCCACGCTGACGGCGGCGTCGCCAGCGTAGCAACATGCTATGAGGGGATTTGAGCAGGTCTCACATCCCTGGGAATGGGAGGTTCGTGGCCCACTGGTCTATGCCTCCGGCTGCCCCCTGTTATTGTTGGCGTTTTTGGCATGCAGTCCCTCTGCTTCCCAGCTTGAAGTTTTTTCAATTCCTCTGCCTATTTGTTATGATTTTAGAGGTTAAGATTGGTAGTATAATTTTTAGTATATTGAGAATTGATTTATATAGTTTTAATAATCATTAGTATAGAAGCTTATTAATAAAGCCAGATATTTTACAGAAATCAGTAAAGCAGCCACATGCTATGATTGAAACAATAAATTAGTACACATTATAGTTTTACAGTATAAAGTTTAATAGTTACAAATCCAATTATTTGTAGGAGGCATTGTGATATTTTAACCCCCTACACAAAGATAAGGGAAAGCACGTCGTTCATGGTTACTAGCTACACAATACACAAAATCTTAAATATGATGTATGATTGTCTAATGAAGTCAGAGTGACCTCTGGACTTGCGAAGCCTGTGGTTCTTGGGGCAAGACATAATACATAGAAACTTTGTTTAATTTTAACCATATGGCTTAAGTAGTCACGGTATCATATAAATCATTTTTGTTTCATTATGTCATGTATTCATTTTTTGTTTCATTGTGTATGCCCTGCCAAGCATGTATTTGCTTTCTGTTCATTGTGTCTGCCTTACCAAGTTTCTTTATTGTGTTATGATATATAAACCCTATGAAGCCCTCAGTAAAATTGCAACAGCATTCAACCTCTCTTGCGTTGGTGTCTGTCTGTCAATCGACTCTCTGCTTTCCTGAAAAACTTCACCCACGTCCCACAGCCTGGTGGTCCCAACCGAGCCAGTCTGCGGCAAGAATGCTATTCGGGTCTCCCAAAGAGAAATTTAAGAGCTATACTTGGAATATCACACCTCACTCAATTAGAGAAGGAATCCAGAGTTCTGACCTCCATCACTGTTCCAGTGTAAGGGACACTGTCTCATTTGCCTAGGCATCGAAATTCAGATGTGCTGGACATGTAATGTGATTTGGAGATGATAGCTGGACTAGAGCCGTTACCGACTGGATCCCATGGATGTCAAAATATCACATGGCCGCCCACCTACTAGATGGTCAGATTTCTTCATCAAGACCCTGAATGAATGGTTTGAGGCTCTTCGTATTCCTGAAGCAACCAGATGCCATTTGGCTACACTGGCACGTGATAGGGTCATGTGGAAATGTTACTGGCTCCTGCTCGAGCAAATAATATGATGTCAGGTAATCGAGTGATCAAGTGATAGTACTGGAAATACTTGCCATAGCAATTAGAGAAGAAAAAGGACCTTCGGACATCCAGATAGGCAAGGAAGAAGTCAAGCTATCACTATTTGCAGCTGACATGATATTATACCTAGAGAATCCTAAACTTTGCAAAAAAACTTCTAGAAACAATAGATACTTATAGTCGAGTGGCGGGTTGCAAATTCAATACCCAAAAGTCGATGGCTTTCCTATATACAAATAATGAAAGAGAAGAAAGGGATATTAAGAAAATGATTCCATTCACAATTTTGCCACAGAAAATCAAATACCTAGGAATCAGCTTAACCATGTGTGTAAAGAACCTGTACACGAAAAACTACAAGACACTGCTCCTAGAAATAAAACAGACATGAGAAAATGGAAACACATTCCCTGCTCATGGATAGGGACAATCAACATTGTCAAAACAGTAATACTTCCTAGAGCTTTGAACAGATTCAATGTGGTCCCTATAAGAATCACTGTATCACTGTATCACTGTCTTCCCGTTCATCATCGATTTGCTCGAGCAGGCACCAGTAACATCTCCATATGTCATGTCTCATGCTAGTAGAGCCCAAGGGCATCGACATGCTCTAGAAACATAGAGTATCAAACCATTCCATCAGGTCATGGGAATGAGGTCTATAACTGTTACTGGCATTTGGCATATCAAATACAACACGGGTAGCTTGCCAGGCTCTGCAGTGTGGGTGGCATACTCTGTAGTCACCTCTAAATACAGCATTTTTTGATAAACCACGGTGTGCTTGTGGCCATGCGAGCCAGACTGTATGCCCAAAGGCAACAGAAATGAAGAACAGAACTGGTCCTAAGTAGGAAGCTCTCCCCTAGTGTGTGTGTGTATATGTGTGCATGTGTGCATGTGTGTAAATATGGGTATGTGTGGATTGTGCATCTGTGTATGTATGTATATGAGTATATATGTGTGTGCATGTGTGAATGTATTATGTGTATATGTGTATGTATGTATGTGTGTATATATACATGTGTATGTGTGTATGTATGTGTATCTGTGTGTGTGGATGGTGAACCAAGACCTCTAGGAAATGACCCCTAGGACAATGGAGAAGTAGGGAATGTGTGGGCAGAGGGAAGCTGGGAACACTGCTGGAAGGATTGGGGCTGGAATATTGTACCCCTGAAACTTAATCCTGAGTAACTTTGTAATCATGGTGAATCAATAAAAATTTATATTTTGAGGGGGTCACACTGGGCAGTGCTCAGAGGTCACTTCTGGCTCTGCACTCAGGGTCACTATCACCTCTTGCAATACAAAGGAACCCTGTGGGGTGCCGGGAATTGAACCCGAGTTGACCCCATACCCATGACATTTTTCAAAGAAATTGATCAAACACTCCTGAAATTTGTATGGAATAATAAACAGCCACTGATAGCTAAAGTGATCCTTAGTAAAAAGAAGATGGGAGGCATCACCTTTTCCAACTTCAAACTTCACCACAAAGCAGTAATAGTTAAAACAGCGTGGTATTGGAATAAAAACAGACCTGTGGACCTATGGAGTAGAGTTGAGTATCCTGACACTCATCCTCAAATAGATGATCATTACTCTTTGACAATGGAGCGGGGAAAGCCTCTTCAACAAGTGGTGCTGGGAAAACTGGGCAGCTACATGTAAAAAAAATGAATTTGGACCTTTGTCTAACACCATGCACAAAAATAAGATAAAAATGGATTAAAGATCTCAGTATCAGACCTGAATCCAAAAAGTACGTCAAAGAAAATATAGGAAACATCCTCCACGATATTGAAGCTAAAGGCATCTTCAAAGATGAAACACCCCTAACAAAGCAACTAGAAGCAAAGATAAATATATGGGACTCCATGCAACTAAAAAGTTTCTGCACCTCAAAAGAAAGAGTGATCTTTTTTACATGTCGCTGCCCAGTTTTCCCAACACCACTTGTTGAAGAGGCTTTCCTTACTCCATTTTAGACTCATTGCACCTTTATCAAAGATTAAATGATCATGTGTTTGAGGTTGGGTGTCAGGATACTCAATTCTATTCCATAGGTCCACGGGTCTGTTTTTATTCCAATACCATGCTGTTTTAATTACTACTGCCTTGTAGTACAGTTTGAAGTTGGGTAGGTGATGCCTCCCATCTTCTTTTTCCCGAGGATTGCTTTAGCTATCCTTGGGGGTTTATCGTTCCATACAAATTTCAGGATTGTTTGGTCAATTTCTTTGAAGAATGTCATGGGTATCCTCATAGGGACTGCATTGAATCTGTATAGAGCTCTAGGAGAGTATTACCATTTTGACAATGTTGATTCTCCCCATCCATGAGCAGGGAATGTGTTTCCATTTCCTTGTGTCCTCTTTTATCTCTTGGAGCAGTGTCTTGTAGTTTTCTTTTGTACAGGTCCTTTACACACTTGGGTAAGTTGATTCCTAGGTATTTGATTTTCTGTGGCACAATTGTGAATGGAATTGTTTCCTTAATATCCCTTTCTTCTCTTTCGTTATTTGTATATAGGAAAGCCAACGACTTTGGTGTGTTGATTTTGTATCCTGCCACTCTACTATATGCGTCTATTGTTTCTAGGAGTTTTTTGGTAGAGAGTTTAGGGTTCTCTAGGTATAATATCATGTCATCTGCAAATAATGATAGCTTGACTTCTTCCTTGCCTATCTGGATGCCCTTGTTTGGACCTGTGTCTAACACCATGCACAAAAATCAGATCAAAGTGGATTAAAGATCTCAATATCAGACTTGAATCCATAAAGTACATTGAAGAAAATATAGGAAAAACCCTCCATGACATTGAAGCTAAAGGCATCTTCAAAGATGAAACATCTCTAACAAAGCAACTAGAAGAAAAGATAAATATATGGGACTACATGAAACTAAAAAGCTTCTGCACCTCAAAAGAAACAGTGACTAAGATACAAAAGCAGTCCACAGAATGCGAAAGAATATTCACCCAATACTCATCTGATAAGAGGTTAATATCCAGGATATATCAGGCACTGGTAGAACTTTACAAGAAGAAAACAAACAACCCCATCAAAAAATGGGGAGAAGAAATGAACAGAAACTTCAGCAAGGAAGAAATTCGAATGGCCAAAAAACATATGAAAAAATGCTCATCATCACTAATCATCAGAGAGATACAAATCAAAACAACAATGAGATACCACTTTACACCACAGAGACTGGCACATATTCAAAAGAACAAGAACAACAAGTGCTGGCGTGGGTGTGGGGAAAAGGGGACACTCATCCATTGTTGGTGGGAATGCCGGCTGGTACAGCCTTTCTGGAAAACAATATGGACATTCCTCCAAAGACTAGAAATTGAACTCCCATTTGACCCAGCCATACCACTCCTGGGAATCTACTCAGGGAAACCAAAAATACGCAGCGGAAACACCATCCCTACTTTTATGTTCATAGCAGCATTATTCACAATAGCCAGAATCTGGAAGCAACCCGAGTGCCCGAAAATAGATGACTGGATAAAAAAGCTTTGGTACATCTACACAATGGAATACTATGCAGCTGTTAGGAAAAATGAAGTTATAAAATTTGCCTACAAATGGATGGACATGGAGAAGATTATGTTGGAGCGAAATTAGCCAGAAGGAGAGAGACAGTTACAGAATGACTGCATTTATCTGCATAACATAAATATATAGGTACATATTATGATACCAATATCCAAGGTCAAGTGAAACATACATCAGGAGGTCCTGTCAAAGGTGGAAATTATCACAAACGTGTGGGAGTCAGAGGCTAGGTAAGACAGAAAATGGAACAGTGTGCTAAAATTGTGAGGGTACTAATGCCAACCTAGAACTGAGCATTAAATAGAGGCAAAAAGGATACACATGACAACCCTTTAATGTATGTTTTGTAATCCATAGTCTGGAGAGGAAGGAAAAGAGAAAGATAGAGAAATGGAAAGAAATAAAGAACCTGCCATGGAAGAGGGCTGGGGAGGGGGAGGGAACCGGGGATGTTGTTGGTGGGAGATGGGCACTGGTGGCGGGATGGGTGCTGCTACACTGTATGACCAAAACCCAAATATGAACTTTTTAATTGTAAAAAAAAAAAAAAGAAGATGGAAGGTATCAATTTCCCCAACCTCAAGCTCTACTACATAGCAGTTTTAATTAAGACAGTTGGTACTGGTATAGAGATAGACCCCTAGAACTATGGAATAGAACTGAATATCCTGAAACACACTCTCAAATATACAACCACTTAATCTTCGATAAAGGAGCAAAAAATATTAAGTGGAGCAAAGAAAGTCTCTTCAACAAATGGTGCTGGGAAAACTGGGCAGCTACGTGTAAAAAATGAAGTTAGACCTCCTTCTAATGCCATGCACAAAAGTCAGATCAAAATGGATTCTAGATCTCAACATCAGACATGAATATATAAGGTATATGGAAGAAAATACAGGAGAAATGCTCTACGACATCGAAACTAAAAGTATCTTTTAATACGACACACCACTGACCAAGCAAATGGAAGCAAAGATAACTAATGGGATTATATAAAATTGAAAAGCTTCTGCACCTCAAAAGAAATGGTGACCAAGATACAAAGACAATCTACAGAGTGGGTAAGGATATTCACCCAATATCCATCTGACAAGGGCTTAATATCCAGGATATATAAGGCACTGGTAGCACTTCACAAGAAAAAAGAGCCAACCCCATCAAAAATGGGGAGAAGAAATGAACAGAAGCTTCCAAAAAGAAGAAATTCAAATTGCCAAAAGGCATATGAAAATGTCTCTTCATCTTTAATCATCAGAGAGATGCAAATCAAAACAACAATGAGGTACCATCTCACACCACAGAGACTGGCACACATCCAAAACATCAAGAACAACTGGTGCTGGCGTGGATGTGGGGAAAAAGGGACTCTCATCCACTGCTGGTGGGAGTGCCGACTGGTCCAGCCCTTTTGGAAAACAATATGGGCATTCCTCCGAAAACTAGATATTGAGCTCCCATTTGATACAGCCATAGCACTCCTGGGAATATACCCAAGAGACTGAAAAACACATGGCAGAAACACTATCTGTACTTCTTTATTCATCTTTGCGCTATTCACTATAACTAGAATCTGGAAACAACCTAAATGCCTGAGAACATATGACTGGCTAAAGAAACTGTGGTTCATCTACACTATGGAATAATATGCGGCTGTCAGAAAAGATGAAATTATGAAATTTACCTGCAAATGGATGGACATGGAGACTATCATGCTGAGTGAAATTAGTCAGAAGGAAAAGGACTGATATAGAATGACTACATTCATTAATAGGATATAAATAGTAACTAGTTTTTTTTTCTAAGTTGGGAAATGGTAATGGCAGGTTAAAACTCACTATTTAACATACACAAAGAGACTTAAGTGATAAACTCTAAATATCTGCCGGGCTAGCCACAATGTGTAAAAGAAGAGGGAGAGAGATGCAGACACAGAGAGATAGACAGAGAGTGAAAGAACAAACTGTGGTTCCTGCTATTGAGGCAGCCTGGGGGGTAGGTTGGAGGGGTGGGGAACATTCTTGGTGGGAATGGGGCACATGGAGGGATGGGTGCTGGAATATTGTATTATCAAGAACCAATTATGAACACCTTTGTAATTGTATGTCTCACTGTGGTATAATAAAAAATTTAAAAAAATGCAAAAAAATAAATAAATAAATAAATAGATAAATAAAAAAAAAAAAGAAAGAGTGATCAAGATGACAAAAAACAGTTCACAGAATGGGAAAGAATATTCACCCAATACCCATCTGATAAGGGGTTAATATCCAGGATATATCAGGAGCTGTTCGAACTTACTTGTATTACTTGTCTTCCCATTGTTCATCAATTTGATACAACAGGCACCTGTAACATCTCCACATTCCTGCCACATTCTACGATATCCCAAGGGCATCTGCTCTTTAGGAACATGAAGAGCCTCAAAATATTCCTTCAGGCCATTGGAATAAGGTCTATAATTGAAACTGGTTTTTGGCACATCAATAATGACATGGGTAGCTTGCCAGGCTCTGCTGTGTGGGTGGGAACTCTAGTAGGCTCTCACCTCATGCATTTATTGATGAATCGACTGCCAGGTTTTTCTGTTGGGTGGTGACTGAATAAAGAAACTTTTAGTACATCTGCATAAAGCAATACTATGCAGCTGTTATGGAAAATGAATTTATGAAATTTGCCTATAAATGGATGGACATGGAGAGGATCATGTTGAGAGAAATTAGCTAGAAGGTAAAAGATAGATATAGAATGACTGTATTTATTTGCATCATACACACACAGAAACATATTGCTCAAGTGGGCATCAGTAACATCTCTGTATGTCCTGTCTCATGCTAGTAGAGCCCAAGGGAATCTGCTTGCTCCAGGAACATAAAGGGCCTCAAACCATTCCCTTCAGGCCTGGCTGTGATCAGCTCTTCTGCTGGGTGGAGTTCTGATGAAAGGGAGGTCCGGATGTTTAAAATGGCGGCCCTCATGGAGTGGGGGCTCATCTCGCTTCTTGCTTGGCTCTGGGGTGTGGGTCAGGGCTAGAACCTGCCATCCCTCACGGGTACCTCATGAGCGGCTGGGCACAGAGAGAGACGGTAGCAGCTCTGCCACATCTCTGTGAGTCTCTGGATCAATATATATATATATATATATATATATATATATATATATATATATATATATATATACACCAATCTCTTTCCTCTATAATTTCAGTCTTAGAATTGATAAATTGCTACTACTGTATAATATTTGTAGTTCTCTGATATTCAACTTCTCTAAATAATCCCTTTTAAATAAACTCTTTTTATATAATCCAATTTTAAGTTGGCCATCTGGCTTCCTATTGGAGCCCTTCCTGACACAGATGGTTTCACGGAAAGGGTATCCAAATTTTAAAAAGTACTGAATTTAACAAAGTGGGGTGGAAAGAGGAAAGTGCTCTTATTAATGCATAATCAGATACCAAATCAGAGAGACTTCGTGGAAAGAACTCTAAAAGCTAAAATTATTATGGCAATAATAGAGAAACATAATAACTATAACAAGGATTGTGTTGATATCTTAGAGGTTATTTCATTGAATAATATTGTAAACCAAGTTTCAAAATTCAAGTTTGTAACCAGGAAATGAGGAAGATATTCAGGACTTTTACAAAGTTAAAATAGAAGATTATTAATAAATAACATTCCATAGAATTAGGTGTGGTGGAAAAAGTTCTTCTAGTTTATTATATTTAAAAATATTTTAGTATGCGGATCAGAGACTCACACATGGGGCAGAGCTGCTACTTGCTTTCCCTGTGCCCAGATGATCACAAAGGCGTCCGGGAGGGATAGCGGGTTCTAGCCCTGGCCTGCTACCCCACCAGAGCCTCAAGAAGAGCCAGAGGAACTCCCACACCATGAGGGCCGCCATTTTCCACATGTGGCATCCCCCCCTCCTCAGAGCTCCACCCAGCAGAAGAGATGATCGCGCCACATGGTTCATCAATAAATGATGGAGTATTGAGTGGACAACAAGAATATGCCACCTGTACAGCAGAGCCCTGGCAAGCTACCCGTGTAGTATTTGAGGTGCCAAATACCAGTAACAATTATAGACCTCATTCCCATGACTTGATGGAATGGTTTGAGGCTCTTTATGTTCCTGGAGAGGGCAGATGCACTTGGGCTATCTCACATGTGACAGGACGTATTGAGATGTCACTGGTGCCCGCTCGAGCAAATCGATGATCTAAGGGAAGACAGTGATACATACAGTGATACTACTGTGAAATATACAATTACAAAGAAGTTCATGTTTGGGTTTCATCTTACAGTGTTCCAGCACCCATCCGTCCGCCACTGCACATTTCCCACCACCAATGTCCCCAATTCCCTCCTCGCTCCAGCCTGCCTCTACAGCAGGTGCTTTATCTCTTTTCTCTCTCTCTCTCTCTCTCTCTCTCTCTCTCTCTCTCTCTCTCTCTCTCCTCTTTTCCTTCTCTTACACACTGTCAATTAGAATAGATAAATTTAGAGGTTATCATGTGTATCTTTTTGCCTGTATTCAATGCTCAGCTCTAGGCTGGTATTATCACTTTTGACAATTATTAGCACACTGTTCCCTTCTCTGATTTACCTAAGTGTGGTAATTTCCACCTTTGACAAGACCTCCATCCATTCATCACCTGATATTAGATATTGGTATAATAATATGTATAAATTGGTATCATAATATGACATATATATGTCACTCAAATAAATGCAGTCATTCTATATCTGTCTTTTTCCTTCTGGCTAATTTCACTCAACATGTCTTCTCTATGCCCATCCATTTATAGGCAAATTTCATAACTTCATTTTTTCCTAACAGCTGCATAGTGTTCCATTGTGTAGATGTATCAAAGTTTCTTTGTTTCCTTTTTATTAATTTATTTATTTTGTGACAATTACAAAAATGTTCATGTTTTGGTTTCGGCCAAACAGTGTTCCATCACCCATCCCTCCACCAGTGCCCATTTCCCACCACCAATGTCCTCGATACCTTCTCCCCTCCCTTAGAGCTGCCTCCGTGGCAGGTTCTCCATCTCTTTTCAATCTTTCTCTTTCTCTGTCTCTTCTCTCTCTCTTACATGCTGAGGATTATAATAGACTTTCGACAATTATTGGCACACTGTTCCTTTCTCTGTCTTACCTAACCTCTGCTCCCACACATTTGTGGTAGTATCCACCTTTGGCAAGACCTCCTGATCCACATTTCTCCTGACCTTGGATATTTGGTATCATTATATGTATATAATGATATATATATACTTATATATGTATTTATGTTTATGTCATGCAAATAAATGCAGTCATTCTATATCTCTCTCCTTCTGGCTAATTTCACTCAACATGATCCTCTCCATGTCCATTCATTTATAGGCAAATTTCATAACTTCATTTTTCCTAACAGCTGCATTGTATATATGTAGCAACGTTTCTTTATCCAGTCATCAACTTTCGGGCACTCTGGTTGTTTTCAGATTCTGGCTTTGGTGAATAATGCTGCCATGAATATAAAAGTAGGGATGGTTTTCCCTCGCGTGTTTTTGGCTTCCCAGGATATATTCCCAGGAGTGTTATGGCTGGGTCAAATATGAGTTCAATTTCTAGTCTTTGGAGGAATGTTCATATTGTTTTCCTAAAAGGCTGTACCAGTTGACATTCCCACCACAATGGATGAGTGTTTACTTTTCCACGCATCCACACCAGCACTTGTTGTTCTTGCTCTTCAGGATATGTGCAGGTCTCTGTGGTGTAAAGTGGTATCTCATTGTTGTTTTGATTTGCATCTCTCTGATGATTAGTGATGATGAGCATTTTTTTTCATATGCGTTTTGGCTATTTGAACTTCTACCTTGGTGAAGTTTCTGTTCATTTCTTCTCCCCATTTTTTGATGGGTTGGTTGTTTTCTTCTTGTAAAGTTCTACATGTGCCTGATACATCCTGGATATTAACCCCTTATCAGATGGGCATTGGGTGAATATTATTTCCCATTATGTGGACTGTCTTTTTTATCTAGGTCACCGTTTCTTTTGAAGTGCAGAAGCTTTTAAGCTTCATGTAGTCCCATATGTTTATCTTTTCTTCTAGCTGTTTTGTTACTGGTGTTCTTTGAAGATGTCTTTAGCTTCAATGTTGTGGAGGGTTTTTCCTATATTTTCTTCGATGTATTTTTTTGGTTTCAGGTCTGATATTGAGATCTTTAATCAATTTTGATCTGATTTTTTGCATGTTGTTAGACAGAGGTCCAAATTCATTTTTTTATATGTAGCTGCCCAGTTTTCCCAGCACCATTTGTTGAAGAGGCTTTCCTTGCTCCATTTTCATACTTTTTGCTCCTTTATTGAAGATTTATTATCAGTAAATGCTCGAGATGAGAGCCTTCTGCTGAGACTATACCACCTACATGGCAAAGCCTGGCAAGCTACCCATGTTTTATTTATTTGTTATGCCAAAAACTAGTAACAATTATGGACCTCAGATCTATGACCTGAAGAATGGTTGCGGCTCCTCCTGTCCCTGGAGCAAGCAGATGTCCTTTGGTTACACTTTGCTTGTGGCAGGACTAATGGAGATATTAGAGATATTACTAGTGCCCACTCAAGCAATTCGATGAACAATGAGAAAACAGTGATACAGTGAACGAAGATTATTGTTCATGTGTTTAAGGTTGGTTGTCAGGATACTCAGCTCTATTCCATAGGTCCACAGGTCTTTTTATTGCAATACTGTACTATTTTAATTACCAATGCTTTGCAGTAGAATTTGAAGTTGGGAAAGGTGATGCATCCTATCTTCTTTTTCCCAAGAATTGCTTTAGCTATCCATGGGGGGTTTATTATTCCATACAAATTTCAGAAGGATTTGGTTAATTTCTTTGAAAAATATCATCGGTATCCTTAAGGGATGGCATTGAATCTGTATAAAGCTCTAGGGTGTATTACCATTTTGACAACGTTGATTCTCCCAATCCATGAGCAGGGAATGTGGTTTCCACTTCCTTGTGTCCTCTTTTATTTATTGCAGTAATGTTTTGTAGTTCTCTTTATGTTCAACATCAAACTGATTCCTAGGTATTTAATTTTCTGTGGCACAATTATGAATGCGATTTTGTCTTGTCCCTAACCTTAAGGGAAGGCTTTCAATTTTTCGCAATTGAGTATGATACTTGCTGTGGGCTCTTGGTACGAGGCATAGAGTATATTGAGGAAGTTTCCTTCAAGTCCCATTTTTTGGTGGGTTTGGATCATAACGGGTGTTGGATCTTTTCAAATGCTTTTTCTGCATTTATTCATATGACCATATGGTTTTTATTTTGTCTATTATTGAAATGATGTATTTTATTGATTATCTTGCAAATGTTGAACCGTGCTTGCATTCCCGGGATGAATCCTACTTGATCATGATGTATAATCTTTTTAATCAGTCTTTGGATTCTGTTTGCTAGTATTTTGTTGAAGATCTTAGCATCTGTGTTCATCAGAGATTGCAAGGTTATAGGACTTCGTGAATTCATCCGTTTTTTTCTAGATTGACAAGAATGACAAATAACTGGCAAGACCTTTAAAGACAGGGAAATAGGGAACCCAAATAAACAGAATCAAAAAGGAAAATGGACCACCACAACAGTAACCACAGAAATCCAAAGACCATCATAGATTACTTTGATAGTCTGTGTGCCATGAAATGGAATGCCTGGAATGCCTTCAAAGGCATCGAAGAAATAGCTAAAAGGACAAAGAACCTCCGGCTCGGGCACATCTCTTCGACTCCACCGTTCTCCCTGCATTAACATGCGCCTCAGAGACCTGGGCCCTACGAAAGCAGGGATGAGAATGCTATTCGGGTCTCCCAGAGAGGCATCGAAAGAGCTATGCTTGGAATATCACGCCTCACTCAAGTGAGAGAAGGAATCGGAGTTCTGACCTCCGTCATTATTCCAGAATCAGGGACGCTGTCTCATTTGCCAAGGCATCGAAAATCAGATGGGCTGGACATGTAATGCGATTTGGAGACAACCGCTGGACTAGGAGCCCTTACCGACTGGATCCCCACGGGATGTCAAAAGATCACGTGGCCGCCCACCTACAAGATGGTCAGACTTCCTTGTTAAGACCCTGAAGGAACGGTTTGAGGCTCTTCATATTCCTGAATCAACCAGATGCCATTGGGCTACATTGGCACGTGATAGGGTCCAATGGAAATGTTACTGGCGCCCGCTCTAGCAAATCGATGAATAACGGGATTCAAGTGATCAAGTGATGCCATAAAACATGAGAGTCCTTCTAGTTTAGAGGTTTACAACTCACTTTACTTTTCCTGGAGACTACCTGGACTGAACTTCTAGTAGGACAAGCTGGCTGTCATATTTGCCATTCTCCCACTTTTATAGACTATAGGAATAGTAATGGTAAAAACTAGATAGCATAGATCAATGTAATACTGTGGTAGTGATAGAAAAGCTTTAATCTTTTTCAAAGTGACGGTTAGGATAGTGAATGTTCACAATGAATGATGTAATCTCATAGCATTAAACAAAAGTTTCTTAAGTGAATATTAAGAAAGTTATTCAGATTGTGAATTGCTAGGTGCCCTTTAAGATTTGAAGTCATAGTGTTCTAATTAAGAGAAAATATTTGGGAGAAACCTTGAGTGAGTTTATTGAGACTAGGTTCTCAACCTGGCTGGCAGGAGTGAGTTGGAGGAGTAAAGAATCTGACAGGATAGATTTAGAGGAGCAGAGAGAAGGGTTGGCTGAGCTTGCCTAAGGGCAGTACTTGGAGATAGTTTGAAGAGAGTCTTGAAAGGAGTTCAGAGCCTCTAGATTGATTTTGTACCTGATACTGTCAGTCATCCACACAGCTGAAAACTGACTGGATGTGAAACTGGTTCAGTGAAACCAAAGTTCTTGAGTCATTTCTATTTCTCTGTAATTACAAAGAGATAGAAGAATAGACTAGGCGTTAGGTTGAAAATGCATGACTGATGAGAATATTGACTATGAACTAAGATTATGTACATCACTAAACTGAGGAAGAGAATTTGATAAAATTTCTTATGCTACATCCTTTTTATTCCATAATTTCCTGACTCTTAACTCAATTTTGATAAGACATATCACACACCACAATAATGTTACTGAATGTACTCTCTTTTTACTGATTCAGTAGCTCATAAAACTATTTAAAGCTATAGCTATCACTTGCTGGAAGAAAAAAAGTACTCTGGATAAATCCTTTTTTGAACAATAAACTCACAATTTTATACAAGAATACTGAGGCCTTTGAACAGGGCTTTATCTGTAGTATTTCTTACAAGTTGATAGTTAAAGACTGAAGCACAGTTTTTTGATTAACAATTAGCATTCTTGAATGTTTATCATGTGCCTTGTCTGAGCTAAATGAACTGAGCTTCTTGTATTATTTTAATCTTTTAAATATACCTATAGTATAAACATGTTTATGTATTGTGAATAATCTAATACCAAATCAATTTACCTAAGACTCTTCAAGAAATAGTTCAGCGTTTTTTTGGACATTAATTATTTTCAGAAAAATCTACTGCAAATCTTGATGAGTAAGTAGATATAGTAAACTATAGCAAGTGAGAACAATATCTTCATTAAGACACTTTTACATTTGACAGCTCACATGAGTTTAAATTCCAAATTTGTCTCTGTCTGATTAACTATACAGTTTTGTAACTATTTCTAAAATATTGGGAATATAGTTTCTTTGTCAACAGAGTAAGTCCTATAATTACCAAGGAGTTTTCATTAGTGTTAAATTAAAATGTATGTATGTACATATGTATATATATTTTATTATATTATTATTGTCCTTATCATCTAATACATGCTTCACAAAGCTTTATTTACTCCCTCTCTATGGTCAAGAATCAATTTGTACTATGTTAGCTCCTCTGATCATGTTGATAAAAATCAAACAAAACTGACCAAATCTCTAAAATTCGCAAAGATAGTTGATAATGCACTTCAGATAGTGAGTCTCAGACAATAAAAAGAAATGTTTAAGTTTCTAATTTACCCAGTAAAACAAATACCCAGAGCACACAGGTAGTAGTATCCAATAAAATACACAAAAATTAGGGCCAAGACAAGACTATAATTTTGCCATGCAAGCTCCAAAAGTTTGGATTGTTGCCTGAAGGAATCAGAGGTAATTGGAATTAAGTTTGACAGGAAACTTGTAAAACAAGTTGTTTTTAGGTATGTTAAAGAATCTCAATTAAGAAAAAAAATTACCTTTCAACTTAGTACATTTTATAATTTCCCCAATACCTATAGCATGTTTTGTGACATGAAAAATGTCTGTTGAGGCCAGGAAAGTTTCCGGACTTTTTTTTTTTGGCTTAAATGTATGGTCTCATATATATATATATATATATATATATATTTTTTTGCTTTTTTGGGTCACACCCAGAAATGCCTCAGGGGTTTCTCCTGACTCTGCACTCAGGAATTACCCCTGGCAGTGCTCCGGAGAACCATATGGGATGCCGAGGATCGAACTCAGGCCAGCACGGGCCGGCCAAGTACAAAGCAAATGCCCTACCTGCAGGACTATTGCCCCCCCGATCTCATATTTTCTTAAATGATAATATCTCTTGAAATTCAACTACATATCATAAAAACTCTGGGAAATTTAAATGAACCCAAAGAGACCATCAATATAAATATATAAATACTATTGATTATGATTATGTAAAAACATTTGACAAAATACTGTGCAAATTTACTGTCACTCAGTAGAAAATACACAGATGAATTAAATTAGTTTCATAATAGACATGGGGCAGAGCTGCTACTTGTTCTCCCTGTGCCCAGCTGCTCATGAGGCTCCCGGGAGGGATAGTGGGTTCTAGCCCCTGGCCCACAACCCCAGCAGAGCCTCACAACAAGCCAGACGACCCCCATTCCCCACTCCATGAGGGCCTCCATTTTCCACATACGGACTTCCCTCTCATCAGAACTCCACCCAGAGACGGCCTATCACAGCCTGGATCATCACACTCACCCTGCAGCAGTTTTTTTTTCAATCTGGCCCAGGCATGCTGATCCAAAGACTTAGAGACATGGGGGCAGAGCTGCTACTTGCTCTCCCTCTGCTCAGCTGCTCATGCGGCACCCGGGAGGGATGGCAGGTTCTAGCCCTGGCCTACCACCCCAGCAGAGCCCTCACAACAAGCCAGGACGACCCCCCCACCCACTCCATGAGTGCTGCCATTTTCCACATAACAGTAACAATTATATTAGTTCATTCCCATGACCTAATATGATGGTTGAGGCTCTTTATGTTCCTGGAGCAAGCAGATGCCCTTGGGCTCTACTAGCATGAGACAGTACATATGGAGACATTACTGGTGCCCACTCAAGCAAATAGATGATGAGGGGGAAGATAGTGATAGTGATGTTTATTATGTGAGGAGATGGAAAACTTGGAGATTTTGAGGACATTCTTGTCTAGTTAGTGACCAGAGCTAAGATTTAAATAAAATCTAGTTCAGACTATCCTTTTATATTGATTGGAAATTGATCCAGAATATCTGTTGGTCAACTTTGTACTAGGTTCTGAGTTAGTTGCTTTCTATGTAATAATAATATAGCACTGTCCTTCTTTTCAAATAAATAATAATTTACATACATTTGTAAATATAAACAATAGCATGTAATAATATTATAATAATATATGAAAGTTTAGATACTCAAGAAAGAGAAAATAATTGCCGTAACTTAGAATATCACCAAAAACAATAATTTTAATGAATATTTATTGTGGCATTGAAAAATTACAGGTTTTACCTATCATTACTCTAAATATAATCCATAATTCTTAGGTTTAAAAAATCAAATTAGTATACAGACCTGTGATAAGTCTATACCAAGAACACTTTAACTAGTGAGAGCCATAGAAATATTATATGTATTATCTCCAAGAAAGTCTGCCAAAAAAAGAAATGCACACTTGATGAGGAAAACAGTGGTCATGCCCATGGACCACAGGGGCCTTTGCACCTGGGGTTTATGCCACTGAGTTCTATAACCTGTGAGCCTCAGTGTGGGACCTTGGTCAAAGCTAACAATCTTTTAATCCAGGTTTTATTTGTCTATTAATCAGCTATTGAAAAGGATGTTTCATACTTGCTTTATTTTTTTTTTTTTTTTGCTTTTTGGGTCACACCCGGCGATGCTCAGGGGTTACTCCTGGCTCTGCACTCAGGAATTACTCCTGGCGCGCGGGGACCATATGGGATGCCGGGATTGAACCCAGGCTGGCAACCGGCCGCGGTGCAAGGCAAACACCCTACCCGCTGGGCTATCGCCCCGGCCCCCTCATACTTGCTTTTTAAATACCATTAGGCAAATCCATAGTTAAGGAAGCCCCAGTTTCTGATCTGGGATCCCAAATCATATAGTGAGAACTCTCTCTGGACCCACCTATCCTTCAGTTCTGCCTTGATTTTGTTCTGTATCTTGTCTATGAATTTGCTTATGCTTCATGGTAGGTTTATGCCTTGTGCAATGGGGGTCTTTTTCTCTTGGTTTTTTTTGGATGCCACCTACAGGAAGAAGGGTCTCTCTCTGTCTCTGTCTTTCTCTCGTCTCTTTCTCTCTGTCTCTCTCTCACCTACAGGAAAAAAAGGTCTCCTGTCTCTCTCTCTGACCTACAGGATGAAGGGTCCCTCTGTCTCTATCTCTGTCTCTCTATCTCTCAGTCTCTGCTCTCTCTTTCTCTGTCTGTGTCTCTGTCTCTCTCTCTTTCTCTCTTTCTCTCTCTCTTTCCCCCTACTCTCTCCCGCTGCCAGTGACCCAGTGGTTTTCCTCCTACTCAGGAACACTTACTAACCCAGAGGGCTTAGAGAATCCTTGTCCACAGGTTCTCAGCCTCCTGGCCTTTATGGATCCCACATCTGAGGAGAGGCAGAAAGCAGGCAGGGTAGATAGTGGAACCCTACCACTGAGTTATCTGAAATAAATAAAAACCAAGACGGATTAAAAGCATTTGTCAATAGCCTTAAAGTAGCAGAAAAGCATTAAGGCAAACTACTTTGTGGACTCATGAGGTTAGGCCCAATAAGTCTGTAACCAGCAACAACAACAGGCCCAGAGAAAACTGGGTACCCTGACTCCACTCTAGAGAAACTCTAGCAAGAGCTAGAAAATTTGTGATAAGGACTGTGGAGATGCAAAATTTAAAAGCTCTTCCCTTGGGCAGTGTCCTAGCAACTGATTTTTAGCTACAAAGAAGATCCCATTAGGGAAAACTTCCTGGTGGGGGGACTAGAAAAGACACTCCGATGATTACCTAGGTAAGTTTTTTTTTTAAATATTTTATTATACCACCATGAGATATACAATTACAAAGATGTTCATGTTTGGGTTTCCGTCATACAGTTCCTGCATAGAGAAATTCATCACTCCAGAGTGGATTCCACAGATCCCTCAAGAATTGAATTTAGGGATGATTGAAGACCACTTGGGAGTCTGTTGAGCCATAAAGTCTGGACTGTGCAGGCTCGTCACAGACTCGCGTCAGTGCTAGATTTCCAGGCACTGCCAGAGGTGACTGGGCTAGGTGGAGAGGGACGTGGTATAGTCCCTTCTGGAGGCTGTGAACATTTTTTCCCTCCCTCACTTCACATATATCATACAACAGTGGAATGTGCTAGAAGGAAGCCTCTTCTGCTTGCCTGTGAATCTGTATCCAGTTATAAAGGGGGCTACTGAGGGTATCTGGAAGGAGTTACTAAAAAAGCCAGGGCACAGAGCTATTAAAATTAGAAAATTGGGCTATTAAAGTTAGAAAAGCAACAAAGAATCCTAAAGAAGAACAAAAGGGCAACTTGAAACCTTGGTTTCAGCCTTTCCTAAATGCCCCAGAATCTGTGAGCTTCCCTGGACCCTTTCAAAGGAAAAGTGTTTATTCTGCCACCAAAAAATCAAATAATTTATAAAAATAACAATGAGTTTGCTGTGAGGTATTGTGGGAGGCAGAGGGAATGTTGGTCATTTGTGGAGGGGCCCTGAACAGGTGATTGGTTTGGATATGGAGCACTAATTATCCAAAACGCTATTATTGAAAGCTTTGAAAACACAGGAACTGAATAATGTTTTGTTTTTGTCTTTTTGAATCACACCCAACGTTGCTCAGGGGTTACTCCTGGCTCTGTACTCAGAAATTATTCCTGGCCATGCTCGGGGACCTATGGTATGTAGGGATCAAACTCAGTTCAGCTGCATGGAAGGCAAATTCCTTATCCGCTCTATTTCCTGCCTTCTGTTATAATAAAAATATAAAAAGCCAAACAAGTAAACTCAATTTAAAATATAGAAACCAAACAAATAAACTCAATTTAAAAAATAAATTTTCAAACTTTAAAATCAAACTAATGGCTTTCTGAAGGCAAAGGGAAAGGTTATAGGTAAATTAGATTTAAGAGGTAAGGTGTCTGGTGAAGAATAGAACTGTACTGTTAGGCATAAACTTAATGATGCATAACTGAAGCCAATGTAATGAAAAGTTGTGTCAATAAAATTATGAAGTAATTATTAGATTTATAGCACTGATGGAATAAATTTATTTTGCACAAAACTATGAAATTCAAATTTTTTAAATATCTATCTAATTTTTAAAATGTTACTTGGTGAAGCAGGAAGGAGACAAGTTTAAGAAAATTAAAACACTACACTAAATTGTGTTCACACAGTATTTATACCTATGAATATAAAATGTTTATTAAAAAAAGAAGCAGTATCATTAAACAAATATTTAATGCTCATTATTTAAAAAAATTGAAATAGTCACTATAAGAGATGAAAAGGAAAAATATGAGTAGCAAGTTAACTAATAGTCTATTTATATGAATAATGCATCTAAATAGAATTCAGTGCAATAAAATATAGAAAACATGCTCATATAATGTCAAGCATTGCTTAAACTATTCAATACACAGTATGAACTTGATGCATGATATTATTTCTGGACCCATGGCTAGTATATATGAAGGGTACTTTCAAATCAAGTTTAAAATCTGAAAAATAAAATAAGGGGGACAAATAAAGATTTAAGGACTTATTTTTAGATAAAATGGTAGTTGAGATGCATAGTGTTGCCTGTATCATATATTAGTATTTTGCAATTTAATTCTTCCTTTACAGTCACATAGTATAAACATTATTTTATTAATTTTTTAAGATTTTTAAATTATTTCCCCTTCTTAGAAATATGCTTATTCATTCATTTATTTTTCCAACACCCATCCTTTAACCAGTGTATATTTCTTACCACTAATGTTCCTAGTTTCCCTCCTATCTACAACCCTTGCCTATTTCTGTGGCAGGTACATCTCTCTCTCTCTCTCTCTCTTCTCTCTCTCTCTCTCTCTCTCTCGGATGTGTGTATATCTCTGTCTCTCTGTTCATTCTGTTCAGGTTTTCCAAATCTTGGTTCAGCCTTGGGAAGTTATAGAAATCCAGGAATTTATAAACTTCTTTGAGGTTCCTTTGTTTCATGGCATAAAGATTCTCAAAGTAATCATTCATGGTCCTTGGAACTTCTGTGGTTTCTGTTGTGATGCCCCCTTTCATTTCTGATTCAGTTTAATTGGCCTTTCTCTCATCTTTCTTTGTGAGTCTTGATAGTGATTTGTTGATCTTGTTTATTTTTTCAAAGAAATAGCTCATGTTTTATTCATCCTTTGAATATTTTTATTCAAGCTCATTAATTTTTGCTCAAAGTTTTATTATTTCCATCCTCCTGCCTGGTTTTGGCTTATTTTGTTGGTCATTTTCTAAGAACTTAAGCTATGAAGTCAAGTTACTTATGTTGATCCTATTTCCTTCTGAGGTAGACTTTCAAAACTACAAATTTCCTTTAACAGTGCTTTTGTTATATCCCAGAAATTCTGGTAGTTCATGCCCTCACTCTTGTTTCCAGGAAACTTACATGTTTCCAGGACTCTTTTGATTTCCTCTTTCAATTACTCTCTAACCCACTTGTTGTTCAGTAGTGAACTATTCAATATCCAGGCAATTGATTTGATTCTCCATATCTGTGTCTGATTGGCTTCTATTTTCAGTGTCTCATGGTTCAAAAAAGTTAGTTGATACAATTTCTAGTCTTTTTACTTTTATAGAAGTATGTTTTGTGACCTAGCATGTTGGCTATCTTGAAAAATGTCCCATGTGCACCGTAAGTTTTGCATATTTGGCCTTAGGGAGGTGTAATGTCCTGTATATATTGAATATACCCTCTCTTCCATTTCATCCTTCAAAGTCAGTCCCTCAAAAAAGCCAGCATGGCCATATTAATATCCAACAGCATAGATTTTAAGCTGAAGATGGGTACAAGACACAGTGAAGGTCATTTCTTAATCATCAAAGGATATGCACATTAGAAAGAAATTACCCTCCCAAACATATATGCATCCAATGAGTCACCAGCAAATACTCACAGCAACTGCTAATGATTTCAGGACCTTAGTAGCAACAAAATAGCAGTTGGAGTCTTCACCACTGTCTTGTCACCCCTTGATAGATGAATGAGATTAAAACTCAGTAAGAGACAGAAAAGAAACCCCCAAATAATATGTTTAGTTATTTGAATTCAAGTTTATCTCTTCAACATTAAACTGAAATCACTGTTATATGCATTAATTGTATTAGCTTACTTGGAATTATGAATTAGCAACAAATGATCATACCTAGTCTTTCAAAAAAACCGAACCTTCATTATATATGCATCCATAGCCTTGAGAGATCAAGTGATTCCATTTTAGAAAGAAGGGATTTACAATCTCATATTTTTAATCTTAAGATTAAACATTTTATGTTAAAATTAAATGTGCTTCCCTTGAACATATCCTCACTATTAATGCTAATCTTAGCATTGCTGTGTATTTTACTTACCTGTGTGTTCTAGGTAGCTTTTTGTACATTATCTCATTTTATACTGGCAAAACTCTTGATTAAGTGTTAAGGACAATTTATAGATGAGAACATTGAATTCCAGCTTTATTTAGTAAAAGGATTCCAAAAACGTATTCTAGTTGCCAAGATTAGAAGTTTCACTAGAGTCTATTTCTAGTTAATTTGAATTGCAACATTATTTAAACTACAGTCTTATAAGTGGAAATACATGAATATAAATGTGTATATATATTTTAACTTCATTCAGACTGTAGAAGAGATAAATTACATGTTATAAAACTTTAGCTTGAGGGTTAAACTGTACAAAGTCATTCTATATTTAAAGAAATAGAAGAGGTATAGGTATGTATGGTGATATGCATTTGAAGAACTATGAACTTTTTAGCTATAAAACAGAGTGTTGCAAACTGATAATAGGAAAACAAATAGAAAGAAAAAATAAGTCAAACAAGAAATGTTATAATTATAAAAGAGATTTGATATTGCCATTTAGATTATGCAGTATGGCATAAAATAAGTGTTATTTTAGGCTTCAGAGCAACATGAATTCAAGTTACATTTTTCTTTTCTGTGTGTCTTGCCTTGGATAAATCATCTAATCTCCACAGGTCTATTTTTATAACATCAGCTCAAAGAATTTTTGAAGGAGTAAATAGAGAGGTACTAGCTTGGTAGACAATAATGTTAAATCCAGCACCATTTTCTTTATTTTCACCACTATATTCTTGCAAGTGATCCTTTGAATTAAAAACTTTATCTAAAACAATATTAAAGGGGTACTTTGTATGTGCTTTGCAACTCTTTCTGAAGATTTTTTGGCACCTATACACTGAATAGAAAGAAAATGATAAGCAATTCTATATTGTAATAACTGCAGAGTAAACCTATACAAGGACAAAGATCTGAGGCTCCTTTGAGATAAATAATTTCATTGATATCCAAGAATCAATGATGTTGCTACCAAGGAGCTGATAAGCCTAAAACTGCAACTTTCTCTTTTGGTAGCTGATGAACTGATGAGGAAACAACTCAGACTGGCCTTTTCCCCCCAGTTAATAATGGTTAGGAAGCTAATTTAGATACAGCACTTTTAAATATATATTATATGCATACGCAAACATACAAATATATATACATATATATGCATGTATATATATAATATATAAAATCCAAGTGATAAACTATTTCCAATAAGTATTGCTTTGCTAATCACTTCGCTGTATTTTTGCTTCTGCCATGTAGTTTTCTTATTTTAATTAGAGAAAATGATGTCCTTTATTATAGAGATTAGGAAAAAGTAAGATGACTATTTCTCTTTTCTGAAAGATACTGGCCATTGTTGTTTTTGGCAGTGTGAAAGTCATTTCCCAATGCTAACACCATCTAATAGGCATTTGGACATTCTTTGTCAAGCAATCTTATTTTCTGGAACATAATTGCCTTGTTCAATCAAAGTGTCTCTAACTGCTGTGGATTGGAGACCTCATGATTTAGTTTCTATCAAAGCAATTCTGCCCCAAGTGGAGAAACTTGCTTGATTTAAATGAATATCAACAAAAATGATGACTTGGCACTTTTCAGAAAACATCAGCCTCCAAAGGCTCTTGTGTGTTTCCAAGCACCATAAGAGGCTAACAGATTTATGGTCTCATTATTGCCTGAAGCAATAACTCTTCCAATAGGTAATTTTATACTGTGGAATCACAAAACATATGGGAATAAATGTTCGTGAATAAAGGAACTGCCTGTCAGACCTTTCAAATTTCACAGTTACTAAAACAATAGATTTCCACAAAGTAATGAGCTTTTTTCTTTTTAACTTCTCACCTGTGTTCTACTATGAACCAACCGCATCAGAAACACTTGTCTAAGTAGTGAAAAATGTCAGATAAGGAATTGGAAAACATTGATACAAACGTGATACCTTATCTTATAAGTACCTTAATAAACTATTATATTTTGATTGTTTGAGCATCACAGTATAGTTAATGTTATTTTACAATAAAAAATATTGTTGAATTTTTTTTGCTTTGCTTTTGTTTTTTTGGTCACACCCAGCGTACTTTCAGGTAATTTCCTGGCTCTTTGCTTAGGAATCACTCCAGGCAGTGCTCAGGGACCATATGCAGTGCAGAAGATCGAACCCGGGGAGACAGCATACAATGCAAACGCCCTGTTATAAGTAATGCAATGCAATATATCTTCAATTAATAATAACTGCATCCTTTTTGACGCCTCATTTAAGAGTTGGTGTCTCAATTAAAGTTGTCTCCGTTAACAAATTGAAAGGAAGTTGCAGCTTCCTTTTACCAGTGAATATATTTAATGGGTGGTTACTATTGGAATAGTTTTGTAGCTAAAATAAAGTGAATATTTTAGAATATAGCTTATGATAGATAATGTATTAAAGTTAAAAGAACAAAAGCAATGTAGAGATTCATGAAAATTAAGGGTTTAAAAATAAACAAAAGGTTGTCAATGCCAAACTTTTTTTTGTTTCATGTAAGGAATTTTGCCAGTTAGTTCTTTAAGTAAAAATAAAATAAAATTTGAATTGGAATATATCAGAACTGGGAGTCCAACGGGATCTACCAAATGTTAAAGAAAAGTTTTCTTAAACCTTGAATTTTGTTTTTTTAAGGGAAAGAAATTTTCTGTCTGTTCATTGATATATCATACACACTTAAAAGGAACACGTGACAGACAGTAAACCCCCCAATCAGTATTCACTGAAACAAAATGTATTCTGAAACAAATGTATTCTTACTACAATAACAACAATAATATAGATTTTCTATGTAAAATGTGATAATCTCTCAAATTGTAGGCCTGAAAATGGCCTGAAAATGGCTCAGTGGCAAAAAATTCAACATTGCATGCAAGAGACTAAAATTTCAGATGATTATGGTAGCCCCAGCACTATTTCAGGCAAATGAGAGCAAACACAGAACTCAAAGTGTGTCCCCAGATAGTTCTGAAACCAAAGTATGTGCAAGG
>JAJIBD010030675.1:0-16179 GCA_021461705.1 Cryptotis parvus | reverse complement strand
AAAACACTGAAGAAACAGTTTGAGGCTCTTTGTATTCTTGAAACAAGCAGGTGCCATTGGACTACACTAGCACGTGATAGGGTCAAATGGAAATGTTACTGGTGCCCGCCGAGCAAATTGATGAATAACGGGATGTCAAGTGATCAAGTGATGGTATGTGCATGTTTTCTCCAATATAGGTTGATTTTTTCATTTTTTTTCATTATTTTTATTTTAATTTAATTTTATTATACCACGATGAGATATACAATTTCCAAACTGTTCATAATTGGGTTTCATTTATATAGTGTTCCATCACCTGTTCAAACACCAGTGCTCTATTCCTACAAACAATGTCCCCAAATTCTCTCCCAACTACCTCAGCTTGCCACAATAGTAATTTTCCTTTTCTTCTCTCTTTCTTTCTTCCTCTTGCTCACTCTCTCTTGCTCTCACTTTTGCTCTCATTCTCCTTTTGGGCCTATTGTTTTCTAATTCAGGTAATGAAAAAATTCATTCACCCAGCAGACCAGCCTATCAGTGCCCAGCTTGCGCTGCCGCAAGCGGCCAAGCGCAGTTCATCAACAAATGCTGTACTTAGAGATGCCTACAAGAATATGCGCTACCTGCACGGCAGAGCCTGGCAAGCTACCCGTGTTGCATTTGATATATATGCCAAATACCAGTAACAATTATAGACCTCATTCTGGAATGGATTGAGGCTCTTTATGTTCCTGGAGCAAGCAGATGCCTTGGGCTCTACTAGCATGAGACAGGACATATGGAGATGTTACTGGGGCCCGCTCGAGCAAATCGATGATAAACGGAAGACAGTGATACAGTGATACAGTGATAATGAAAAATTATCAGGTACAGGCTTTACAGACTATCAACATTCATTGATCACTCACAACTCCCATTGTCATAGGTCCTTTTCTATCCTAATTGCCTTTCTCCTCCCAAGACACTCTTATGGCAAGCTTTCAACCAGTACTCGACCCCTGTTTTCCCTGAACTTGGATATTAGTGTCATACTATAGAGTTTATTTTATATCCCATAAATGAATGTAGTAATTTATATCTAAACTTTTACTTCTGACTTATTTTACTCTCAGCATTACACTATCTTTATTTAATTAATTTTTTTATTTTTGACAATTACAAAAATGTTCATGTTTGGGCTTAAAGCCATACAGTGTTCCAGCACCCATCCCTCCACTGGTGCCGACCTCTCACCACCAATGTCCCTGATACCCTCCCACCTCCCCTAGCCTGCCTCCATGGCAAGTTCTCCATCTCTTTTCTCTCTTTCTTTCTCTCTCTCGCTTTCTCTCTCTCTTCCCACTCTTAAATGTTGTGGATTATATTAGACTTTAGACAATCATTGGTCCACTGTTCCTTTCTCTGTCTTACCTAACCTCTGCTCTCACACATTCGTGGTTGTTTCAATTTTGGCAAGACCCCCTGATCCACATTTCACCTGACCTTGGATATTGGTATCATAAATATGGATATATGTATATATTTATGTTATGCAAATAAATGCAGTCATTCTGTATCTGTCTCTCCTTCTGACTAATTTAACTCACCATGATCCTCTCCATGTCCATCCATTTATAGGCAAATTCCATAACTTCATTTTCCTAACAGCTGCATAGTATTCTATTGTGTAGATGTACCAAAGTTTCTTTATCCAGTCATCAATTTTTGGGCACTCTGGTTGTGGTCCAGATTCTGGCTATTGTGAATAAGTCTGCTATGAATATAAAAGTAGGGATGGTGTTTCCGCTGCGTGTTTTGGCTTCCCCAAATTATATTCACAGAAGTGGTATGTCTGGGTCAAATGGGAGTTCAATTTCTAGTCTTTGGAGGAATGTCCATATTGCTTTCCAAAAAGGCGGTGTCAGTCGAGATTCCCCCCAACAGTGAATGTGTGTCCCCCTTTTCTCCGCATCCACATCAGAACTTGTTGTTCTTGCTCTTGGATATGTGTCAGTCTCTGTGGTGTAAAAATGACATCTCATTGTTGTTCTGATTTGCATCTCTCTGATAATTAATGATGATGAGCATTTTTTCATATGTCTTTTGGCCATTCGAACTTCTTCCTTGCTGAAGTTTCTGTTCATTTCTTCTCCCCATTTTTAATGGGGTTGTTTGTTTTCTTCTTGTAAAGTTCTACCACTGCCTGATATATCCTGGGTATTAACCCCCTTATCAGATGGGCATTGGGTGAGTATTCTTTCCCATTCTGTGGACTGTCTTTGTATCTTGGTCACTGTTTCTTTTGAGGTGCAGATAGCTTCATATAGTCCCATATGTTTATCTTTTCTTCTATCTGTTTTGTTAATGGTGTTTCTTATTTGAAGATGTCTTTAGCTTCAATTTCATGAAGGGTTTTTCCTATATTTTCTTCAATGTACTGTATGGATTTAGGTCTCGATATTGAGATCTTTAATCCATTTTGATCTGATTTTTGTGCATGGTGATAGACAAAGGTCTAAATTAATTTTTATATGTAGCTGCCCAGTTTTCACAGCACCACTGAGAGTAGTTCCTCCTTAAAAAGCTTTGGTAGAATTCATTAGTGAATGCTACAAAAACATTTAAGGAGGAACTACCTGAGTCTTTTCAAGCTCTTCCAGGAAATAGGAAAAAACAGAAATGCTTGAGCATGATACTTTTGCTCATTCATTCATTTAAGCAAAATTTCATGATCATGAAATTTATACATATCTAACTTTGCTTTATATTCATGATGAATTATCCCTTTAATTATAATAAAATTGCTCTTTAGGCATTTACCTTTTCTATTTATTTTCATTAATAATTTTAATATTAATATTGTCATGGTCATGTGAAAATAATTTAATTTAAACCTATATATGTGCTTACAATTAATGTGCATGATTTGGAAAAGTTATAATTGTATTTTATATTATTTTTCGAACTCAAAAGTTTTAGGAACTTATTTTCCTACTTTTCCTTTTTAAGAAAATAGGTCATTTAACTCCTCTTCTGGAAATTAGTCTTCTTTAATAAGATAAATGCAAATTATCTGCCAATTTTCTGGAGCTGCTACCACACTCTGGATCATTCTAGCATCTCCCAGAGGGAAGTTTCATCCACTTTGGGAAGCACAGTACTCATTGATTATCTTTGTCTTTTTTAATGAAAGCATTTGGCCTCATTTATATTAAATTTATTTTTTTGCTATGGTTGGGGTATTGGCAGAACATTAGATGAAGAACAACTATGTGAGCAAGCTGGCTTCAGAAAAGGATTCAGTACAATCTACTCATATCCACACGGTAACCAAGCTCACTGAAGTTTGTAGAGAGTTCAAGATGCCACTCTGTCTCATGTTCATTGATTTAAAGAAAGCCTTTGATTCTGTGGAGACTGGAAGCGGTCATCGAAGCCCTAACCTAACAGGGCATACAAACTCAATACATCAAGATCCTTCGTGAGCTGTATTACGGATTCACCACCAGGATCTCACCATTGTACAAAGAAGTGATCGTTGATGTCAAAAGAGGGGTTCGACAGGGTGATACCATTTCACCAAAACTCTTCAGAGTCGCCCCCAAGAACATCATGTAACAATTAGAATGGGAAGGAATGGGAGTGAAGATATATGGTCGACAATTACACCACCTCCGCTTTGCTGATGACATCATTGCAATAACACCAAACATTAGCCAAGCAGCACAGATGCTGGCTGACTTTGAGAGAGAATGCGGAAAAATAGGTCTACACCTGAATCTCAACAAAACTATGTTTATGAAGAATGAACTATTTCCATAGGCCCCATTCACTCTCAATGGAACAAACATCTCTGAATGCAGCAGTTATGTGTACGTAGGGTCAAGAAGTCAACATGATGAATGACCTAAAACCTGAGCTGTGCAGGAGGATGAGAGCCACATGGAATGCCTTAAAAGCATTGAAGAAATAACTAAAAAAGACAAAGAACCTCCTCCAGCTCAAAGCAAATCTCTTCAACTCTACCTTCCTCCCTTCATTAACATACGCTCAGAGAAACCTGGGCACTATGAAGCAGGATGAGAATGCTATTCGGTTCTCCCAAAGAGGAATTGAAAGAGCTATGCTTGGAATATCGCACTTCACTCAAGTGAAAGAAGGAATCCATAGTTCCAACCTCCGTAGCTGTTCCAGAGTCAGGGAAGCTGTCTCATTTGCCAAGACATCGAAAATCAGATGGGCTGGACATGTAATGCGATTTGGAGATGATCGCTGGACTACAGCCATTACTGACTGGATCACACGAGATGTCAAAAGATCACGTGGGCCGCCCACCTACAAGATGGTCAAACGCCTTTGTCAAGACCCCTGAATGGTTTGAGGCTCTTTGTATTCCTGAAGCAACCAGATGCCATTGGGCACACTGGCACGTGATAGGGTCAAATGGAAATGTTACTGGTGCCCGCTCGAGAAAATCGATGAATAACAGGATGTCAGGTGATCCAATCAAGTATATCTAGACAATGCCTTCTTTCAGAACACTCATTTGATTAATACTAATTTATAATGCATTGTTTAGTTTTTATTATTTAAAATTTGGTTTTAATTTTGGGACCCCACCTAACTGTTCTTGTAGCATACATCTGTCTATGTGTTCAGAGATTATTCCTGGCAGTGCACTGGGCACCATATATGTGAGGGATCAAACCTGTGTAGGTCTCATGCAAAGTCAACATCTTACTCCCTGCTCAAATGTTGTGATCTATTAATATGTTTTTGTGATACCAGGGATTAAACTAAGGCTGAAGGTTGCAGAGATAGCACCTTATCTCCTTTATTGTTTCAATGATCCCAGTTTATTAAAAACTTGAGTCACATAATTTTAGTATGCTTGTTCACGGTAGGAGCTGTATACAGCAGACTGAAAGAGGCTATATGCAAGACAGAAGATTGAATTTACTTTGTTAAATAAATGACAGTTTCTATGCAGAAGAGAATATTCTTAGGTGAAAAGCCAACCTTAATTTGAGAGAATAAACATTAAAATCAATCAAAAGGACATTGAATGAGAAAATCTCTTTGATATTTTGTGCACAACAGACACTTAAATTGCTCTATATTCTAATAGTATGGTGACAGCTGAGGTTGGTGTCAGAGATTGATGATAACAATTTATGAAAGACTATCTAAAAATAAATAGATGTTATTTTATTACAATTTTGTAAAATTTGTTCCATTAAGCAAGTCATATTCCATTCATGTATACTTACTTTGTTAGTTCCTTCAGAATATTGCAGCATATTCTGCAACATTCTGAAATAAAAAATAAAGAATATTTGTTTGCACCAATACCCAATATCTTATCTTAGATAATAATCCTTTTTCTTCCTAATTTAAAATATATTCTCTATAAGTTAGAATTGGCCTATAATGCACAGATTTGTTTTCCTTTGTACTAAAACTCATTTATCATAAGAAACACTTATAATGGCAGGGCATGAAATTATTTTGTTCACAGTAACTGTTTATCCACTGTTGAATGTCAGATCTAGCTAATCTGGGAGCTTTGTTGTTTTGCCCACTTATAGTTTAATCTATTTAAGCCAAGGTTCATTCTCATGAGACCTCTCTTCTATGTAAACACTGCTAGAGGGTGTGGCAGCTACAGAAGTCACCTTGATTGAATAACTTCTGACTTATACATCTACTAAGACTTCTATGTTTTCTAGATTGGGCACAGCTCCTCTTTATATCCTCTCAGTGTGGGACAGTTAGAATTTACTAGGAGACTACCACCCTGGCTATGCTGAGACTCTAGGGAAGACATAGGAAGGATCATACTAGTTTGCTTTAAGCAGGCAAGAGTGATCCTTTTCAGTACACGAGAACAAGATACTCGTGGAATCACCCTGGTGCAGATAATAATAAGAAGGACCTTGTGGGTACCATCTAGATTACATGAAGCTCATGAAATTAAGATGTATTACTTTATATCAGCTCTCTATCTCCAGGGGTTTTAGATAAGAGATAATCTCGGATTAGTCCTTGGCATAACCTTTGTTTATACCTGCAGTAGGGTGTGGCACTGCTCTTCTACACTCTGTTTAGGGTTCTTTGTTGACACGACCCTCCCTGGATTACTTTGGTGTATATAAGGGAATGACTTGAGGCCCCTTCTGCCTTTTGCTGTCTTTTTGCCCTCAGCTTTCAGCTTTTGGCTCCTGTGGATTTGGCTCCTCGGCCTTTTGTTTTAACTTTTTGCTCTTTAGCCTTTTTGCTTCTTTCTCTGGGTAGGACTCAGCTCGGTGAGATCCTCTCTCTTGGTGGGAGACTTAGGCTCTTTTGTATGGTCTAAGTTTGGACCAGAGCTAGAGTTTGTTCATTATATTGGAGTGCTATGGAAGAGCTTTTGTACTATTAAAAGCCTTTTTGGAACTTCACCGACTCATGAGTTTTCATCTGTTCCCCGGCCCCGGAGGTAGAAGAGAACTTCTGTCCTGACACTGTCGGGGACCCCAGCGGCTTCCCGACAATCCACTATTCATGCATAGGTGAAGTTAAATGAATTCAGCTTATAAAAATATTTAGAAGATAATGAAATTTGAAAGGAAATAACTAAATAAATATGGAAAGTTAGAGTTTCACAAAAATTGTTGATGGTTGTTACTGAGGTCAGCATAATTCCCTTGTATCACTTCACTTGTCTTCCCATTGTTCAATGATTTGCTCGAGCAGGCACCAGTAACATCTCCATATGTCCTGTCACATGCCATGTGGTCCAAGGGCAACTGCTCACTCCAGGAACATGAAAATCCTCAAACGATTCTTTCAGGTCATGGGAATGAGGTCTATAATTGTAACTGGTTTTTGGCGTATCAAATACGATATGGGTAGCTTGTCAGGCTCTGCCTGACAGAGCAGGTGGGATACTCTTGTAGTAGCCTCTAATCTCATGCATGTATTGATGAACCATGCAGCTGCTTTGTGGGGAAAGTTCAGCTTTTCTGTTAGTTGGAGCTCCGACGAGCTGTGGAGTCTGGATGTTAAAAATGGCGGCCCTCATGGTGTGGGGATTCATCTGGCTTCTTGCAAGATTCTGCTGGGAAGACGGACCAGGGCTAGAATGTGCCTTCCTCTCCTGAGCAGCTCATGATTGACTGGGCACTGGGAGAGCAGATAGCAGCTCTACCCCCGTGTCTCTGAGTCTCTGAGTCTCAGAAATAATAATTGAGATATAATCTGAAATGTGAAGGTAGGAAATAATGTAGTATCACATCTTATCTTATATTAATTAGTCATGATTAGTGTGACAAAAAATTAATCATTTGAAAATAAATCCTAAATGAGTATCTCATCACTGTATCACTGTCTTCCTGTTCATCATCGATTTGCTCGAGCGGCACCAATAACATCTCCATATGTCCTATCTCATGCTAATAGAGTCCAAGGGCACCTGCTTTCTCCAGGAACATAAAGCGCCTCAAACCATTACATCAGGTCATGGGAATGAGGTCTAAAATTGTTACTGATATTTGGCATATCAAAATGACACTGGTAGCTTGCCAGGCTCTGCCATGCAGGTAGCATACTCTTGTAGTCATCTCTAAATCCAGCATTTATTGATGAACCGCTCGAATGAAAGGGCTGCGCGAGCCAGGCTGTGATAGGCTCGCCTTCTGGGTGGAGTTCTGATAAGAGGGAAGTCCGATGTGGAAAATGGGCCCTCATGGAGTGCCCATGGCCATACCAACCTGAACGCGCCCTAAGTATCTCATAAAACGCTTAAAATGATAACATTCGGAGAACCAACAATATTTATTTATGACTCACTTAAATAAATTTATTTCTTAAACAGAAATATTTGTTATCAACTTTGTGTATGTTACCTTGATATTTATAGAAATACTAAGCTAGGCAATATGGAATAAGTAGGGTGTCTATTTGTTGAACAAAATTTGCTCACACACAACAAGATACTACAAATAAATACAAATAAATACAGTTTAACAATGAGACACATTCACAGAGCAGTCAAGATGGTAAACTTAAGTGGAGAAGAAATCAATTAATGTAGGATAATTCTTGAAACACCACTAGAATTTCTGTCTATTCAACAAAATAATCCACTTGTCTACTTGAGTAAAAATAACTTTTATATACATGAATGCATGTTCAGCATACCTTCTCAGAAGATTTTTGTTAGTTCCTTGTAGTTTGCTTTTTCTGTGAAATGCATGATATTCTGACTCAGAGACCAAAGAGGGTTAGCATAAGGGAAAAGTCCCATTACAAAAGAGATTGGTGACATTGTTTTATCCTTATTCAAACTTAAGAAGCTGGGCATGCTTTTTCATTCTGAATGCATGAACATTGTAAACCTTACTATAAAATGATTTATTCAAATAATAATTCCCAACTACATAGCCTAACCTACTTGTAGACAGAAGTTCTTTGTATACTTAAATTCCTAGATAAATTTGAATTGCTTGGGATCAAGCTATATCAATACTGAGTTATAACATTGCAATACTTAATTTGATATATCTCATGATTGTGACAAATACATGCAAACAGTAAAAAGAAAATATTTAACTATACACAAACCTGCTCCTTGTGTTACGTTAGATCTTACTTTTGGGTCAACTTTGCTATGAAATTTACTTTACTAATCTGAAGTGTTTTTTTTTCTAATTGCTCTTTGAACAATCCTGTTTTCAAGCTAAAAATTGAAAGTGCTATCTCTTGAAATTAAAATAACATGTAGTAAATTCAAAAATTATTTCCTTGCTTAAGGTAAGTTCCAGCAGCTACTTTAAACTTGAACTACCTTTGAGACTAATCGAATTTTTCTGTTAAATGCTTGGCCTAGCGTGACTTCACAGGGTTAATTCTGAATGTTCTGAAGTATAAACCGGCTATACATTTTAAATATCTGTGTCCACATATATATGCACAATTCTAAACCTTTCGATATAAAGACAAGTGAGATAGTGGCAGATTTTAAAGCACTTGCTTTTTTTTGTAACTGATTGTGATTCCAATCCTTGAACCACATATGGTTTCCCCAACCATCACCAGAGGTGATCCCTGTGTGCAGAGAGGGAAGTAAGTCCTAGGTACAGCTGGTTGTGGCCCAGAACAAAATAAATAAATGAGCAGATATTAAACGCTGTTGCAGGATTCTAAGAACCTCTTGTATCCGCCCTGGGTTGTTCCTCGCAAATCACTTTGTGATATGTGGAGCTTAATTGTGGTAGCTTATCTGACCATGTATTCTGTACTGGCTGGTATAAATATTCTCTCACGCTAACACAATCATCGTGGGACTAGCTGTGATCTGGCCAGCATATTTGCCTGGCCACCGTTGGATCTCTAAGCAATTAGACCAGAGAGAAATGCTGTTTGCCTCCAAGCAAGAATGCCCCCTGATAACCCAAAGACAACTAAAATACAAACTACCGTGAAGTAGAGGAGACTTTGTGAAGGTTTGCAGAAATATTTAACTGGCATTAGTATTAGTCTTTGGTACAGAGACATGCCATCCTCAGAAACCCCCTTCTACCCTATAAAGGCCTTTCCAGGCAGATCTTGCCTCACAACATTAGCATATAAAAGGGCATAGGTGAGGTGCTGGGAGAAATTACAAGGGCATTTGAAACTTCCTGCTTCCATAATAGTGGGAGGTCTGAGTTGTAGGGGTAAAAACCAGCCTGCTTCCCTCTCTCTCCCCCTCCTCTCTCTCTCTCTCTCTCTCTCTCTCTCTCTCTCTCTCTCTCTCTGTCTCTCTCTGGGGTCTCGTGACCCTTTTGGGAGTTGTGTTTTTTTCTCCTCTTTACAGGTGATTAACATGTGGGGACACCATCTTGGCCTACACGTGGCTGGGGTTCTAGCTGGAATCCTAAGCACTGTTTTTTCCTATTGCTGATTTGTATGCCTGAACCTGAGGGGTGAGGAATTGGGACATGGGTGGTGGGAGATGGGCACTGGTGGAGGGCGGATGTTGGAACACTGTGTGACCGAAACCTCCAAACGTGAACAACATTGTAATTGGATATCTCACAGTGATATAATAAAGTTTTTAAAAAAAAAACTGCATCGGATTCCTGAGTTTTCATTCATTCCCCGCCGACTGAGGTAGAAGGGAACTAGCTTCCCGGCCCTGTGGCACTGTCGGGTCCCCGCGGCGCTCCCCAACATCTGACCTCCCTGGTGGCACCCCTGCATCTGGAGGTCCAACTGAGATGCTGATGAACTTTTCCTGAAGCTGGGAGCAGCATTCAAACTGTGAGTTAAATGGGTTACCTCTGGGAGGTTTTTTCTTTGTTCTGGCTTCAAGTGGTAACTTTGTAACTCCTAGCTTTTCTTTCAAAGAGTCATAAAATGGAATCTAGCAAACAGATTTTAAAGCTTGAGGATAACCTAAAGGAAGAAAAGAAATCTCCAGAGGAGGCAGACTCTCAAACTGGAAATCTGCCGGAGTTAATACCTCCGAAGGCAAAGACGCCTCTGATGGAGACTCAAATCTCAAGTTGAAGGATTCCCTAAAATTCTTACAAACTGGGGTCGCAGCGGTAGCCCAGCTGGTAGGGCGTTTGTTTTGCACGCCGCTGGCTGAGCCAGCCTGGCTCGATCCCCAGCACCCTATATGGTCCCCCGAGCGCCACCAGGAGTACTTCCTGAGTGCAGAGCCAGGAGTAACCTTGAGTATCACTGGGTGTGACCCAAAAAGCAAAAAATAAAATAAAATAAAATAAAATTTTACAAACTCTGATGAGGAAGGAGAGGAACGGATTAAATTCCCGAGCCTGTCCAGGCCTCAAAAGTGCTTGTAGTTCCTCCTGTTCTAAATTCTATTAGTCAAAAAGAAGCTCTGGGAGCTTTGCAACATTACTCATGACTATTCTTTGTTTTGTCCTTTTCTAATGCTAACTTGTGATTTTGTAATAAAACTGCACCTATCTGAAAAGGAGCTTAGTGCAAGTTCTGAAAGCAAGCTGTTAAGTTTAAGGTAGAGGCTTTCGTAACCTTGGTTTAAGAAAATGAAAAGACAGATTTTGGTGGCTTTATTTAATTCAGCTAAAAAGAGCTTTAGGCTCAATCCACAGTTCCTGCCACCTTTATGTGCACCATAAGCTTTCCATAAACAAAAGCCAGACTAAATGATCCGCTTATTTGTCTGTGCTCGTCCCACGTGGCTGGAGGTTTTCAGGCAAGTTATTTAATTGGATATTTTTTTGGCAAAAAAAGAATTCAGGCAAATTGACAGGTTTGGCAAATGATTTATGGCAAATGTTATGGCTAATGACAAAGTGTTAAATGTGCTCAAAAACTTTCAAAATTCGCTATTAAAGCATCAAAAACAGGTATCTATAACATTATTCACTTCAAATTTGTCTCAAGGAGAGCAGCTAAAAACATTGATGCAGACTCAAAAACCAGTAAATTCACCTAAATGAAAATTAACTATAAATGGCTAGCAGGTCTAAAAACACCTAATTTCTCTCAAAACAGGTCGGAACCACCTAATTTCTTTCCATATAAAGTCTTGATTTAAAATTGAAACTGCTGTTCAAACCCTCTGGATTGGTTCATTTTTTAATAATAATCTGATTTGTGGCCTGTTGAACATGGTCCATCTTTAATATCAATAATTTTGTTTTGCAGTGTGTTGATCATGGTTCATGTCTAATATCTTGCCTTATAGCCTAAATGCTTTTTCTTATGAAAAAAAAAGGTGAAAAATGGGTGGACTCCGAGCATCGTACTCAACGCCAAAAATGTTTCAAGGATTAACGTTAAACTTTTTTTTTAATATTTTTACTCACAGGTATTTGCAGTTAAGAAATTGGATGGTGCAGATTCCTTCTATGATGCTTGAGGGTTTGGACTTTGATACCAGTGCTCATTACAAAAAGCTTTGCAAAATCAATAAAAAATGTTTTTCTAATGATTCTGTTCACAGGATAAGATATTGAATGCAGTAAACTTGCACTACAGTGCTCAATACTCCAAGACTCCTAAAAACAGTGCTCACTACAATTTAATAATTTGCAAAATAATTTTTCCCTATGCTCTCATTCACAGGAAAAGCCTCACTATCATTTGCCAGCTTTATATTCATGAAGCGCTTGATTTGTGACCATTTATCACCCTAGATGGGTCATATATATAGCTGTAATATATTGATTGGTCAAATGTGTGTGTGCTGTGGTGGCCACCATTATGTTTGTTATTAATGTTGTGTCTATGTTATGTCTCAACTACTACCTTCTTAATTTCTGACAACTACAAACCCCTATTAAATTCATCAGTCTCCTCTGCTGATCCACTAGACTCATCAATTTTGAAATCAACACTCATATTTATTTCCCTGCTCCACCAGTATTGGAGCTTATGTTCTCTCTCTCCATCTCAGACTTAAAATCTCTATTTGTGATTAATCTCTAAAAGTGTTTTTGTCTCAGCCTAAAATTAAGCTACAGGTACAGTTACTGGTGCTAGTGTTTCCTGCTGAAGAAGCCTGAAAAAATGCCTGTACCACTGTTCCAGACACCCGTTCCAGTGCCCGAGACTCTTGTTCCAGTGCTTTGAGACTTTTGTTCCAGTGTTCCTGAGACTCAATCCAGTGTTCCTGATACTCCAACGAAGTTCCCAATCACTGCTCTCCAGAAACTCATTCTTATGATCACTGCTATTGGTGTTCCAAAGGCCTTTTTTTCAGACCTTTCTCCAAACACGTGACTTTACTTAAAATATGGCAAATAGATTTCACAAATCATGATAGTGTAAACTATGGTTCGTCATAATCAGACAGCTAGAAACACTTTGTCATGAGCCTTGCTTTGGGTCCAAAACCAAAATTAGATCCTAAAGTAATATGTGTTATCATTTTGTAATTGAAATTGTTTTTTCTTATCTTAATTTTCTGTATGTTACTAAATATTTTGTACTTTTTACAATTTTATTATAGTAAACTAATCAGGGGACCACTATCCGGGGCCAACCAGGCTCCTCGCGGCGCTAGCGTGATCCTCACTCCACGGCGCCGCCATTTTCCACTTCTTAATTCCTCGGGTCAGAACTCCACCCAGCAGACAAGCCCATCACAGTTCATCATACGCTGCCGCGGTCGCTGGTTCATCAATAAATGCTTTATTTGGAAATGTTTAAAAGAGTTTGCCTCCCGCTCGACAAGCCCGGCAAGCTTCTCGTATTGTATATGATATACAATTCCAGTAACACTATATTAGGTCATTCCCATGACCCCAATATAATGATTTAAGGCCTTATGTTCCTGTAGCAAAGTCGATGCCCCTGGATCTACTGGGCATGAGACAGGCATATGGAGATATTACTGCGCCCGGCTTCTAGCAAATAGATGATCAACGGAAGATTGTGATCGTGGATCGTGGAAAACCAATCAGGGTATTTAAGCTGAAGGACACTCGAAAAAGCTCTAAAAGCCTCTGCATCTGCCCTGGATTACCTCCTGCAAATCACTTCGTAGATATATGTAGTTTAAATGTGGCAGTTTATCTGACTTACATTCTGTACCGCTTGGTATAATATTCTTACCACGATCACTAGCTAGACCTACCAGCATATTAGCCTGGCCATGTTGTATCGCTTAATACTGAATTAGACCGAGAGAAATGCTGTTTGCCTCCCAAGCAAGCAAGCATGGCTCCCTGATAAATCTTCAAAAGCAAATAAATACAAAGCTACAGTGAAGTAGATGAGACTTAGCGCTTTTCTTGAGAATATTTAACTGGCATTTTATTAATCTTTGTACAGAGACATACCATCTCAGAAACCCCTTCTCTACCCTCCCTATAAGGCCTTCCAGGCAGATCTTGGCTCAAAACACAGCATATAATAGCATAGGTGAGAGCTGGGAGAAATTACTAAGGCATTTGACCCTTCCTGCCTCATACTAGTGGGAGTCTGAGTTGCAGGGCACGTTCGCTCCCCCCTCTCTTTGGCGCTCACACTTTTTGGGAGTTTTGTCTTTTGTCTCCTCTTTTCAGGGCTCCTTAACTCGTGTTTACTACCATCTTGGCCTGGCACGTGGCTGGGGTTTCAGCTGGGAATCCTAAGACTGGGTTTTTCCTATTGCTGATTTGTATGCCTGAACCTGTGATAAGTAAAGCCTTTTTAAATCTGTGCATTGGATTCCTGAGTTTTCATCCATTCCCTGCCGGCTCGGAGGTAGAAAGGAATTTGCTTCTCGGTGCTGTCTGGGTCCACCAAGCATTTCGATAAGACATATGCATTTGATGGTTAAACAAAATATACTTAGTTGGTTTTCTAATTGTTCTTCCCTTGCTGTGATCCCTATGCCAGCAGAATACATTTTTTAATAGTCATTCATTTTATGCCTCTCAAAGAATTCTGGTATGTAAAGTTTTCAAATTTTAGAAATACTTTAAGTAAACCGCAAATGGCATTCTGAAATATTTCAAGGTGGGGATTTAGTTTCACTTTGTTTTTTATAAACAGAAACCATTTTTAAACAATTCTAAAAATCTACTATCAAATTCTACCAATAATCCAAGGTCAAGTGAAACATATATCAGGAGGTCATGTCAAAAGTGGAAATTATCCCCAAACGGTGGGAGTCAGAGGTTAGTAAGACAGAAAATGGAACAGGGTGCTACAATTACGTGGGTACTAGTGCCAACCTGAACTGAGCATTAAATAGAGGCAGGGGATCATGACACTTTTAATGTATAGTTCTGTGATCCACAGTATGGGATGGGAAGCCAAAAGAGAAGAGAGAGAAAGGGAAAGTGAAATAAAGAACTCCGCTATGGAGGTGGGCTGTGGGAAGAGGGAGGGGAACTGGGATGTTGGTGGTGGAGATGGGCACTGGTGGAGGGACGGTGCTGGAAACACCTGTATGACCAAAAACCCAAACATGAACTTTTTAATTGTATATTTTTATTTGTATATCTCACGTGGTATAATAAAATATTTTTAAAAAAGAGAAGGCCAGGATTTCAAATATTCTGATAACTATTTAATGATATCTAGTGCTGAACTATTGAATGTCTATTAAACTATTCTTTGAGTCAGAAAAAATCTACTATCAAATTGTTGGCAATATGTTGCTACGAGCAGTACATTTGAGTCCTAGTTCTACTACAAAATTATTTAGAGTGGATTAAGTGATCATGCAGCAAACTGTCCAAAAAACGAAGATTTAAAAGTGGAAATAGTTATCATTTTTTGAAAACTGCAAGTGGGAGTGAGAAAGATACTTAGATTGATGAATTACCATAAAGAGCTTGTTTCATCTTAGACGAAAGTTTAAGTCTTTATAACTTTTGAGAAAAAACCATGGAAACAGTTCAAATAGATTCACTCAGGCATTAGGTATGTGACAATGTTAATATCGAAAGGGGAAAGTGCAGTATTATTAAGTAGTTTTCATTTATAGTAATCTTTATTTTTAGATTTATGTATCCAGAACTAAATATCTATTAGTCCATTTATTTACTATTATTATGTATTATCTATCTAGCTACAATAGTTAAATATTTATATAATATTTATGTATATATGTGAAACACAAAGTGGTTTGATCACACATTAATAATGTATATTAATACCATTAATATGTATAACTACATATAAGTTTTTATTTATTCATTTGACATATGTGCTCAGATATGTTTGTATTATATTTCTGTCTCTGGACTTATTAGTTTGTTGTGCATGTTATCACACCCAAGTAACTATTATAAACTTATCTACAGGTATGATTTTGTCTCATGACTATTTTTTAACATGCATATGCCAATAATATTTATTTGTTCCATACTAGGATCTGAGCCAGAGTTTTGTGGATAGAATTATGTGAATCTTTAAATGTTGCATGTATGTTATATACATGACAATTGTTACTACATTATCGTAAATGTTGATGACACATATATGAAACAGATACTGCTATAATGCAATATTTCTTCAATAAACAAAAGTGTGCATTGATTTGAGAAATTTTACCTTTGTTTTCCATAGAGAAAATTTTATCATGAATTGTTTGGCTCAAGAATATTTATTTTTTCTTTTGAAATATTTTATTTAATTTCTTTTATGTTTGTTGATGTTCTGTCTCCTTTCATCTGTTTGAACTAACTCTTATCAAAGGTCAGATAATAGTCACTTATAGTTGATTATTGCCATAGAAAACTAATAGCTACCTATTTGGTAATC
>JAJIBD010030674.1:0-22983 GCA_021461705.1 Cryptotis parvus | reverse complement strand
TTTATTTTGACAATTACAAAAATGTTCATGTTTGGGCTTAAGCCATACGGTGTTCCAGCACCCATCCCTCCACTGGTGCGACCTCTACACCAATGTCCCACCTGATACCCTCACCTCCCTAGCCTGCCTCCCTTGGCAAGTTCTCCATCTCTTTTTCTCTTTCTCTTTCTCTCTCTCGCTTTCTCTCTCTTCCCACTCTTAAATGTTGTAAAGATTATATTTAGACTTTAGACAATCATTGGTCCACTGTTCCTTTCTCTGTCTTACCTAACCTCTGCTCTCACACATTCGTGATTGTTTCAATTTTGGCAAGACCCCTGATCATTTCACCTGACCTTGGATATTGGTATCATAAATATGGATATATGTATATATTTATGTTATGCAAATAAATGCAGTCATTCTGTATCTGTCTCTCTCCTTCCTGACTAATTTAACTCACCATGATCCTCTCCATGTCCATCCATTTATAGTAAATTCCATAACTTCATTTTTCTAACAGCTGCATAGTATTCTATTGTGTAGACGGCCAGCCGTTTCTTTATCCAGTCATCAATTTTTGGAGCACTCTAGTTGTATCCAGATTCTGGCTATTAGAATAAGTCTGCTAGAATATAAAAGTAGGGATGGTGTTTCCGCTCAAGTGTTGGGCTTGGTCACTAGCCCAGAAGTGGTATGTCTAGGTAAATGGGAGTTCAATTTCTAATCTTTGGAGGAATGTCCATATAGCTTTCCAAAAAGCGGGGTCAGTCGAATTCCCTCCACAGTAATGTGTGTCCCTTCTCCGCATCCACATTCCGAACTTGTTGTTCTCCTTTTGGATATGTGTCAGTCTCTGTGGTGTAAATGACATCTCATTGTTGTTCGATTTGCATCTCTCTGATAATTAATGATGATGAGCATTTTTTCATATGTCTTTGGCCATTGAACTTCTTCCTTGCTTTTCGAAGTTTCTGTTCATTCTTCTCCCCATTTTTAATGGGGTTGTTTGTTTTCTTCTTGTAAAGTTCTACCACTTACTGATATATCCTGGGTATTAACCCCTTATCAGAGCGGGCATTGGGTGAGGTATTCTTCCCCATTTGTGGACTGTCTTTGTATCTTGGTCACTGTTTTTTTTTGAGTGCAGACAGCTTCATATAGTCCCATATGTTTATCTTTTCTTCTATCTGTTTTGTTAATGGGTGTTTTTTATTTGAAGATGTCTTTAGCTTCAATTTCATGAAGGGTTTTTCCTATATTTTCTTCAATGTACTGTATGGATTTAGGTCTGATATGGAGATCTTTAATCCATTTTGATCTGATTTTTGTGCATGGGTGATAGACAAAGGTCTAAATTAATTTTTATGTAGCTGCCCAGTTTTCACAGCACCACTGAGTAAGTTCCTCCTAGAAGTTTGGTAGAATTCATTAGTGAATGCTACAAAGCATTTAAGGGAGGAACTACTCAGTCTTTTCAAGCTCTTCAGGAAATAGGAAAAAGAAATGCTCTGAGCATGATATTTCTGCTTCTATTCATTTATAAGCAAAATTTCATGATCATGAAATTTATACATATCTAACTTTGCTTTATATTCATGATGAATTATCCCTTAATTATAATAAAAAATTGCTCTTTTAGGCATTTACCTTTTTCTATTTATTTTTCATTAATAATTTTAATATTAATATTGTCATGGTCATGTGAAAATAATTTAATTTAAACCCTATATATGTGCTTACAATTAATGTTGCATGATTTGGAAGAAGTTATAATTGTATTTTATATTATTTTTCGAACTCAAAGTTTTAGGAACTTATTTTTCCTACTTTTCCCTTTTAAGAAAATAGGTCATTTCAACTCTCTTCTGGAAGTTAGTCTTCTTTAATAAGATAAATGCAAATTATCTGCCAATTTTCTGGAGCTGCTACCACACTCTGGATCATTCTAGCATCTCCCCAGAGGAAGTTTCATCCACTTTGGGAAGCACAGTACTCATTGATTATCTTTGTCTTTTTTTGAAAGCTTGTTTGGCTCATTTATATTAAATTTATTTTTTGCTATGGTTGGGTATTGGCAGAACATTAGATGAAGAACAACTATGTGAGCAAGCTGGCTTCAGAAAAGGATTCAGTACAATCCTACCATATCCACACGGTAACCAAGCTCACTGAAGTTTGTAGAGAGTTCAAGATGCCACTCTGTCTCATGTTCATTGATTTAAAGAAAGCCTTTGATTCTGTGGAGACTGAAGCGGTCATCGAAGCCCTAACCTAACAGGGCATACAAACTCAATACATCAAGATCTTCGTGGAGCTGTATTACGGATTCACCACCAGGATCTCACCATTGTACAAAGAAGTGATCGTTGATGTCAAAAGAGGGGTTGGACAGGGGTGATACCATTTCACCAAAACTCTTCAGAGTCGCCCTCAAGAACATCATGTAACAATTAGAATGGGAAGGAATGGGAGTGAAGATATATGGTCGACAATTACACCACCTCCGCTTTGCTGATGACATCATTGCAATAACACCAAACATTAGCCAAGCAGCACAGATGCTGGCTGACTTTGAGAGAGAATGTGGAAAAATAGGTCTACACCTGAATCTCAACAAAACTATGTTTATGAAGAATGAACTATTTCCATAGGCCCCATTCACTCTCAATGGAACAAACATCTCTGAATGCAGCAGTTATGTGTACGTAGGTCAAGAAGTCAACATGATGAATGACCTAAAACCTGAGCTGTGCAGGAGGATGAGAGCCACATGGAATGCCTTAAAAGCATTGAAGAAATAACTAAAAGACAAAGAACCCTCCTCCAGCTCAAAGCAAATCTCTTCAACTCTACCTTCCTCCCTTCATTAACATACGCCTCAGAAACCTGGGCACTATGAAAGCAGGATGAGAATGCTATTCGGTTCTCCCCAAAGAGGAATTGAAAGAGCTATGCTTGGAATATCGCACCTCACTCAAGTGAAAGAAGGAATCCATAGTTCCAACCTCCGTAGCTGTTCCAGAGTCAGGGAAGCTGTCTCATTTGCCAAGACATCGAAAATCAGATGGGCTGGACATGTAATGCGATTTGGAGATGATCGCTGGACTACAGCCATTACTGACTGGATCACCACGAGATGTCAAAAGATCACGTGGCCGTCCCACCTACAAGATGGTCAAACGTCTTTGTCAAGACCCTGAATGGTTTGAGGCTCTTTGTATTCCTGAAGCAACCAGATGCCATTGGGCTACACTGGCACGTGATAGGGTCAAATGGAAATGTTACTGGTGCCCGCTTCGAGAAAATCGATGAATAACAGGATGTCAGGTGATCCAATCAAGTATATCTAGACAATGCCTTCTTTCAGAACACTCATTTGATTAATACTAATTTATAATGCATTGTTTAGTTTTTATTATTTAAAATTTGGTTTTAATTTTGGGACCCCACCTAACTGTTCTTGTAGCATACATCTGTCTATGTGTTCAGAGATTATTCCTGGCAGTGCACTGGGCACCATATATGTGAGGGATCAAACCTGTGTAGGTCTCATGCAAAGTCAACATCTTACTCCCTGCTCAAATGTTGTGATCTATTAATATGTTTTTGTGATACCAGGGATTAAACTAAGGCTGAAGGTTGCAGAGATAGCACCTTATCTCCTTTATTGTTTCAATGATCCCAGTTTATTAAAAACTTGAGTCACATAATTTTAGTATGCTTGTTCACGGTAGGAGCTGTATACAGCAGACTGAAGGAGGCTATATGCAAGACAGAAGATTGAATTTACTTTGTTAAATAAATGACAGTTTCTATGCAGAAGAGAATATTCTTAGGTGAAAAGCCAACCTTAATTTGGAGAGAATAAACATTAAAATCAATCAAAAGGACATTGAATGAGAAAATCTCTTTGATATTTGTGTGCACAACAGACACTTAAATTGCTCTATATTCTAATAGTATGGTGACAGCTGAGGTTGGTGTCAGAGATTGATGATAACAATTTATGAAAGACTATCTAAAAATAAATAGATGTTATTTTTATTACAATTTTGTAAAATTTGTTCCATTAAGCAAGTCATATTCCATTCATGTATACTTACTCTTAAGTTATTCCTTCAGAATATTGCAGCATATTCTGCAACATTCTGAAATAAAAAATAAAGAATATTTGTTTGCACCAATACCCAATATCTTATCTTAGATAATAATCCTTTTTCTTCCTAATTTAAAATATATTCTCTATAAGTTAGAATTGGCCTATAATGCACAGATTTGTTTTCCTTTGTACTAAAACTCATTTATCATAAGAAACACTTATAATGCAGGGCATGAAATTATTTTGTTCACAGTAACTGTTTATCCACTGTTGAATGTCAGATCTAGCTAATCTGGGAGCTTTGTTGTTTTGCCCACTTATAGTTTAATCTATTTAAGCCAAGGTTCATTCTCATGAGACCTCTCTTCTATGTAAACACTGCTAGAGGGTGTGGCAGTTACAGAAGTCACCTTGATTGAATAACTTCTGACTTATACATCTACTAAGACTTCTATGTTTTCTAGATTGGGCACAGCTCCTCTTTATATCCCTCTGCACAGTGTGGGACAGTTAGAATTTACTTGGGAGACTACCACCCTGGCTATGCTGAGACTCTAGGAAGACTATAGGAAGGATCATACTAGTTTGCTTTTAAGCAGGCAAGAGTGATCCTTTCAGTACACGAGAACAAGATACTCAGAATCACCCTGGTGCAGATAATAATAAGAAGGACCTTGTGGGTACCATCTAGATTACATGAAGCTCATGAAGTTAAGATGTATTACTTTATATCAGCTCTCTCTATCTCAGGGTTTTAGATAAGAGATAATCTCGGATTAGTCCTTGGCATAACCTTTGTTTATACCTGCAGTAGGGTGTGGCACTGCTCTTCTACACTCTGTTTAGGGTTCTTTGTTGACACGACCCTCCCTGGATTACTTTGGTGTATATAAGGGGAATGACTTGAGGCCCCTTCTGCCTTTTCGCTTTCGTCTTTTGGCTCCTCAGCTTTCAGCTTTTGGCTCCTGTGGATTTTGGCTCCTCGGCCTTTTGCTTTTAACTTTTTGCTCTTTAGCCTTTTTGCTTCTTCTTCTGGGTAGGACTCAGCTCGGGTGAGATCCTCTCTCTTTGGTGGGAGACTTAGGCTCTTTTGTATGGTCTAAGTTTGGACCAGAGCTAGAGTTTGTTCATTATATTGGAGTGCTATGGAAGAGCTTTTGTACTATTAAAAGCCTTTTTGGAACTTCACGGACTCATGAGTTTTCATCTGTTCCCCGGCGTCCTCGGAGGTAGAAGAGAACTTCTGTCCTGACACTGTCGGGGACCCCAGCGGCTTCCCCGACAATCCACTATTCATGCATAGGTGAAGTTAAATGAATTCAGCTTATAAAAATATTTAGAAGATAATGAAATTTGAAAGGGAAATAACTAAATAAATATGGAAAGTTAGAGTTTCACAAAAAATTGTTGATGGTTGTTACTGAGGTCAGCATAATTCCCTTGTATCACTTCACTTGTCTTCCCATTGTTCAATGATTTGCTCGAGCAGGCACCAGTAACATCTCCATATGTCCTGTCACATGCTATGTGGTCCAAGGGCAACTGCTCACTCCAGGAACATGAAAATCCTCAAACGATTCTTTCAGGTCATGGGAATGAGGTCTATAATTGTAACTGGTTTTTTGGCGTATCAAATACGATATGGGTAGCTTGTCAGGCTCTGCCTGACAGAGCAGGTGGGATACTCTTGTAGTAGCCTCTAATCTCATGCATGTATTGATGAACCATGCAGCTGCTTTGTGGGGAAAGTTCAGCTTTTCTGCTAGTTGGAGCTCTGACGAGCTGTGGAGTCTGGATGTTAAAAATGGCGGCCCTCATGGTGTGGGGATTCATCTGGCTTCTTGCAAGATTCTGCTGGGAAGACGGACCAGGGCTAGAATGTGCCTTCCCTCCTGAGCAGCTCATGATTGACTGGGCACTGGGAGAGCAGATAGCAGCTCTACCCGTGTCTCTGAGTCTCTGAGTCTCAGAAATAATAATTGAGATATAATCTGAAATGTGAAGGTAGGAAATAATGTAGTATCACATCTTATCTTATATTAATTAGTCATGATTAGTGTGACAAAAAATTAATCATTTGAAAATAAATCCTAAATGAGTATCTCATCACTGTATCACTGTCTTCCCGTTCATCATCGATTTGCTCGAGCGGGCACCAATAACATCTCCATATGTCCTATCTCATGCTAATAGAGTCCAAGGGCACCTGCTTTCTCCAGGAACATAAAGCGCCTCAAACCATTACATCAGGTCATGGGAATGAGGTCTAAAATTGTTACTGATATTTGGCATATCAAAAATGACACTGGTAGCTTGCCAGGCTCTGCCATGCAGGTAGCATACTCTTGTAGTCATCTCTAAATCCAGCATTTATTGATGAACCGCTCGAATGCAAGTGGCTGCGCGAGCCAGGCTGTGATAGGCTCGTCTTCTGGGTGGAGTTCTGATAAGAGGGAAGTCCGGATGTGGAAAATGGGCCCTCATGGAGTGTCTATGGCCATACCAACCTGAACGCGCCCTAGTATCTCATAAAGCGTTTAAAATGATAACATTCGTAAACCAACAATATTTATTTATGACTCACTTAAATAAATTTATTTCTTAAACAGAAATATTTGTTATCAACTTTGTGTATGTTACCTTGATATTTATAGAAATACTAAGCTAGGCAATATGGAATAAGTAGGGTGTCTATTTGTTAACAAAATTTGCTCACACACAACAAGATACTACAAATAAATACAAATAAATACAGTTTAACAATGAGACACATTCACAGAGAGCAGTCAGATGGTAAACTTAAGTGGAGAAGAAATCAATTAATGTAGGATAATTTTGAAACACCACTAGAATTTTCTGTCTATTCAACAAAATAATCCACTTGTCTACTTGAGTAAAAATAACTTTTTATATACATGAATGCATGTTCAGCATACCTTCTCAGAAGATTTTTGTTAGTTCCTTGTAGTTTGCTTTTTTCTGTGAAATGCATCATATTCTGACTCAGAGACCAAAGAGGGTTAGCATAAGGGAAAAGACTATTACAAAATAGATTGGTGACATTGTTTTATCCTTATTCAAACTTAAGAAGCTGGGCATGCTTTTTCATTCTGAATGCATGAACATTGTAAACCTTACTATAAAATGATTTATTCAAATAATAATTCCCAACTACATAGCCTAACCTACTTGTAGACAGAAGTTCTTTGTATACTTAAATTCCTAGATAAATTTGAATTGCTTGGGGATCAAGCTATATCAATACTGAGTTATAACATGGCAAAAATACTTAATTTGATATATTTCATGATTGTGACAAATACATGTAACAGTAAAAGAAAACATTTAACTATACACAAACCTGCTCCTTGTGTTACGTTAGATCTTACTTTTTGGGTCAACTTTTGCTATGAAATTTACTTTACTAATCTGAAGTGTTTTTTTTTCTAATTGCTCTTTTTTGAACAATCCTGTTTTCAAGCTAAAAATTGAAAGTGCTATCTCTTGGAAATTAAAATAACATGTAGTAAATTCAAAATTATTTCCCTTCTTAAGGTAAGTTCCAGAAGCACATTTTAACTTGAACTACCTTTGAGACTAATCGGAATTTTTCTGTTAAAATGCTTGGCCTAGCGTGACTTCACAGGGTTAATTCTGAAGGCATTCTTGAAGTATAAACCGGCTATACATTTTAAATATCTGTGTCCACATATATATGCACAATTCTAAACCTTTTGATATAAAGACAAGTGAGATAGTACAGATTTTAAAGCACTTGCTTTTTTTTTTGCAACTGATTGTGATTCCAATCCTTGAACCACATATGGTTCCCCCAACCATCACCAGAGGTGATCCCTGTGTGCAGAGAGGGAAGTAAGTCCTAAGTACAGCTGGTTGTGGCCCAGAACAAAATAAATAAATGAGCAGATATTAAACGTTGTTGCAGGATTCCTAAGAACCTCTGCATCCGCCCTGGGTTGTCTCCTGCAAATCACTTTGTAGATAAGGGGGAAGCTTAATTGTGGCAGTTTATCTGACCATGTATTCTGTACTGGCTGGTATAAATATTCTCTCACGCTAACACAATCATCGTGGGACTAGCTAGATCTTGCCAGCATATTTGCCTGGCCACGTTGGATCTCTAAGTAATTAGACCAGAGAGAAATGCTGTTTGCCTCCAAGCAAGCAAGAATGCCCCCTGATAACTCAAAGACAACTAAAATACAAACTACCGTGAAGTAGAGGAGACTCTTGTGAAGGTTTGGAGAAATATTTAACTGGCATTAGTATTAGTCTTTGGTACAGAGACATGCCATCTCAGAAACCCCCTTCTCTACCCTATAAGGCCTTTCCAGGCAGATCTTGGCTCAAAACATTAGCATATAAAAGGGCATAGGTGAGGTGCTGGGAGAAATTACCTAAGGGCATTTGAAACTTCCCTGCTTCCCATAATAGTGGGAGGTCTGAGTTGCAGGGTATAAAAACCAGCCTCCTTCCCTCTCCCTCCCCCTCTCTCTCTCTCTTCTCTCTCTCTCTCTCTCTCTCTCTCTCTCTCTCTCTCTCTCTCTCTCTCTGGGCTCTCTTTTGGGGCTCGCACCCTTTTTGGGAGTTTTGTTTTTTTCTCCTCTTTACAGGGTATTAACATGTGGTGGACACCATCTTGGCCTACACGTGGCTGGGGTTCTAGCTGGGAATCCTAAGCACTGGGTTTTTCCTATTGCTGATTTGTATGCCTGAACCTGAGGGGCGAGGGAATTGGGGGACATGGGTGGTGGGAGATGGGCACTGGTGGAGGGCGGGATGCTGGAACACTGTGTGACCGAAACCTCCAAACGTGAACAACATTGTAATTGTATATCTCACAGTGATATAATAAAGTTTTTAAAAAAAACTGCATCGGATTCCTGAGTTTTCATTCATTCCCCGCCGACTCGGGAGGTAGAAGGGAACTAGCTTCCCGGCCCTGTGGCACTGTCGGGGTCCCCGGCGGCGTTCCCCAACATCTGACCTCCCTGGGTGGGCACCCCCTGCATCTGGAGGTCCCACCGAGATGCTGATGAACTTTTCCTGAAGCTGGGAGCAGTATTCAAACTGTGAGTTAAAATGGGTTACCTCTGGGAGGTTTTTTCTTTGTTCTGGCTTCAAGTGGTAACTTTTGTAACTCCTGCTTTTCTTTCAAAGAGTCATAAAATGGAATCTAGCAAACAGATTTTAAAGCTTGAGGATAACCTAAAGGAAGAAAAGAAACCTCCAGAGGAGGCAGACTCTCAAACTGGAAATCTGCCGGAGTTAATACCTCCAAGGCAAAGACGCCCCTCTGATGGAGACTAAATCTCCAAGTTGAAGGATTCCCTAAAATTTCTTACAAACTGGGGGCCGCAGCGGTAGCCCAGCGGGTAGGGCGTTTGCCTTGCACGCGGCTGGCTGTGCCAGCCTGGGTTCGATCCCCAGCACCCTATATGGTCCCCCGAGCACCACCAGGAGTAATTCCTGAGTGCAGAGCCAGGAGTAACCCTGAGTATCACTGGGTGTGACCCAAAAAAAGCAAAAAAATAAAATAAAATAAAATAAAATTCTTACAAACTCTGATGAGGAAGGAGAGGAACGGATTAAATTCCCGAGCCTGTCCAGGCCTCAAAAGGCTTGTAGTTCCTCCTGTTCTAAATTTAATAGTCAAAAAGCAAAGCTCTGGGAGCTTTGCAACATTACTCATGACTATTCTTTGTTTTGTCCTTTTCTAATGCTAACTCTTGTGATTTTTGTAATAAAACTGCACCTATCTGAAAAGGAGCTTAGTGCAAGTTCTGGAAAGCAAGCTGTTAAGTTTAAGGTAGAGGCTTTCCTGGACCTTGGTTTAAGAAAATGAAAAGACAGATTTCTTGGTGGCTTCTTTATTTAATTCAGCTAAAAAAAGAGCTTTAGGCTCAATCTACAGTTCCCTGCCACCTTCATGTGCACCATAGCTTTCCATAAAAACAAACCAGACTAAATTATCCGCTTATTTGTCTGTGCTCCGTCCCACGTGGCTGGAGGTTTTCAGGCAAGTTATTTAATTGGATATTTTTGGCAAAAGAATTCTGGCAAATTGACAGGTTTGGCAAATGATTTATGGCAAATGTTATGGCTAATGACAAAGTGTTAAATGTGCTCAAAAAACTTTCAAAAATTCGGTTATTAAAGCATCAAAAAACAGGTATCTATAACATTATTCACTTCAAATTTGTCTCAAGGAGAGCAGCTAAAAAAACATTGATGCAGACTCAAAAAACCAGTAAATTCACCTAAATGAAAATTAATTATAAATGGCTAGCAGGTCTAAAAACACCTAATTTCTCTCAAAACAGGTCTAAACCACCTAATTTCTTTCCATATAAAGTCTTGATTTAAAATTGCAAACTGCTGTTCAAACCTTCTGGATTGGTTCATTTTTTAATAATAATAATCTGATTTGCAGCCTGTTGAACATGGTCCATCTTTAATAACAATAATTTTGTTTTGCAGTGTGTTGATCATGGTTCATGTCTAATATCTTGCCTTATAGCCTAAATGCTTTCTTTCTTATGAAAAAAAGGTGAAAAAAATGGGTGGACTCCGAGCATCGTACTCAACGTCAAAATGTTTCAAGGATTAATGTTAAACTTTTCTTTTTTAATATTTTTACTCACAGGTATTTGCAGAAAAAGAAATTGGATGGTGCAGATTCCTTCTATGATGCTTGAGGGTTTGGACTCTGATACCAGTGCTCATTACAAAAAAGTTTGCTAAATCAATAAAAAAAATGTTTTTCTAATGATTCTGTTCACAGGATAAGATATTGGAATGCAGTAAACTTGCACTACAGTGCTCAATACTCCAAGACTCCTAAAACAGTGCTCACTAAAATTTAATAATTTGCAAAAATAATTTTTCCCTATGCTCTATTCACAGGAAAAGACACCTCCTCACTATCATTTGCCAGCTTTATATTCATGAAGCGCTTGATTTGTTACCATTTATCACCCTAGATGGGTCATATATATAGCTGTAATATATTGATTGGTCAAATGTGTGTGTGCGTGTGGTGGCCACCATTATGTTTGTTATTAATGTTGTGTCTATGTTATGTCTCCAACTACTACCTTCTTAATTTCTGACAACTACAAACCCTATTAAATTCATCAGCTCCACTGCTGATCCACTAGACTCATCAATTTTGAAATCATCAATTCTCATACTTATTTCCCTGCTCCACCAGTATTGGAGCTTCTTTATGTTCTTCTCTCCATCCCAGACTTAAAATCTCTATTTGTGATTAATCTCGAAAAGTGTTTTTTGTCTCGCTAAAAATTAAGCTACAGGTACAGTTACTGGTGCCAGTGTTTCCTTGCTGAAGAAGCCTGAAAAATGCCTGTACCACTGTTCCAGACACCTGTTCCAGTGCCCGAGACTCTTGTTCCAGTGCTTGAGACTTTTGTTCCAGTGTTCCTGAGACCCAATCCAGTGTTCCTGATAATTCAACGAGTTCCTAATCACTGCTCTCCAGAAACTCATTCTTATGATCACTGCTATTGGTGTTCCAAAGGCCTTTTTTTCAGACCTTTCTCCAAACACGTGACTTTACTTAAAATATGGCAAATAGACTCTCACAAATCATGACAGTGCAAACTATGGTTCGTCATAATCAGACAGCTAGAAACACTTTGTCATGAGCCTTGCTTTGGGTCCAAAAACAAATTAGGATCCTAAAGTAACATGTATTATCATTTTGTAATTGGAATTGTTTTTTCTTATCTTAATTTTCTGTATGTTACTAAATATTTTGTACTTTTACAATTTTATTATAGTAAACTAATCAGGGGGACCGGCTATCCGGGCCAACCAAGGCTCCCCTGCGCGCTAGCTCCCACTCCACGGGCGCCGCCATTTTCCACTTCTGGACTTCCCTCTCGTCAGAACTCCACCCAGCAGACAAGCCCATCACAGCCCGGCTCATGCGGCTGCCGCTGCGCGCGTGGTTCATCAATAAATGCTTTATTTGGAAATGTTTAAAAGAGTTTGCCTCCCGCTCGACAAGCCTGGCAAGCTTCTCGTGTTGTATATGATATGCCAAATTCCAGTAACAATTATATTAGGTCATTCCCATGACCTAATATAATGATTTAAGGCTCTTTATGTTCCTGTAGCAAGCCGATGCCCCTGGATCTACTGGCATGAGACAGGGCATATGGAGATATTACTGGTGCCCGCTCTAGCAAATAGATGATCAACGGGAAGATTGTGATCGTGATCGTGAAACTAATCAGGGGGAGTTGTTGAAGGACACTGAAAAGCCTAAAAGCCTCTGCATCTGCCCTGGATTACCTCCTGCAAATCACTTTGTAGATAAGGGGTAGTTTAAATGTGGCAGTTTATCTGACCATGTATTCTGTACTGGCTGGTATAAATATTCTACCACGATCATCGTGGGACTAGCTAGACCTTACCAGCATATTAGCCTGGCCATGTTGTATCGCTAAATAATTAGACCAGAGAGAAATGCTGTTTGCCTCCAAGCAAGCAAGCATGGCTCCCTGATAACTCAAAAGCAAATAAAATACAAAACTACAGTGAAGTAGATGAGACTTGTGAAGGCTTGGAGAAATATTTAACTGGCATTAGTATTAATCTTTGGTACAGAGACATACCATCTCAGAAACCCCTTCTCTACCCCCTATAAGGCCTTTCCAGGCAGATCTTGGCTCAAAACATTAGCATATAATAGGGCATAGGTGAGGAGCTGGGAGAAATTACCTAAGGGCATTTGACCCTTCCTGCTTCCCATAATAGTGGGAGGTCTGAGTTGCAGGGGTATAAAACCAGCCTGCTCCCCCTCTCTCTCTCTTTTTTGGCGCTCACACTCTTTTTGGGAGTTTTGTCTTTGTCTCCTCTTTTCAGGGCCTTAACTCGTGGTGGCCACCATCTTGGCCTACACGTGGCTGGGGTTCTAGCTGGGAATCCTAAGACTGGGTTTTTCCTATTGCTGATTTGTATGCCTGAACCTGTGATAAGTAAAGCCTTTTAAATCTGCATTGGATTCCTGAGTTTTCATCCATTCCCTGCCGGCTCGGAGGTAGAAAGGAATTTGCTTCCCGGTGCTGTCTGGGTCCACGGCTTCCCGATAAGACATATGCATTTGATGGTTAAACAAAATATACTTAATTTGTTTTCTAATTGTTCTTCCCTGCTGTGATCCCTATGCCATGCAGAATACATTTTTTGCAATAGTCATTCATTTTTATGCCTCTCAAAGAATTCTGGTATGGAAGTTTTCAAATTTTAGAAATACTTTAAGTAAACCGTAATGGCATTCTGAAATATCTCAAGGTGGGGATTTAGTTTCAATTTTGTTTTTTATAAACAGAAACCATTTCAAACAATTCTAAAATCTACTATCAAATTCTACCAATATCCAAGGTCAAGTGAAACATATATCAGGAGGTCATGTCAAAGGTGGAAATTATCCCAAACGTGTGGGAGTCAGAGGTTAGGTAAGACAGAAAATGGAACAGGGTGCTAATAATTGTCGAGGGTACTAGTGCCAACCTGGAACTGAGCATTAAATAGAGGCAGGGGGATACACATGACAACCTTTTAATGTATGTTCTGTAATCCATAGTCTGGATGGGAAGGAAAAGAGAAAGAGAGAGAAAGGGAAAGAAATAAAGAACCTGCCATGGAGGTGGGCTGTGGAAGAGGGGAGGGAACCGGGGATGTTGATGGTGGGAGATGGGCACTGGTGGAGGGACGGGTGCTGGAACACTGTATGACCAAAACCCAAACATGAACTTTTTAATTGTATATCTTTTTTATTTGTATATCTCACGGTGGTATAATAAAATACTTTAAAAAAAGAGAAGGCCAGGATTTCAAATATTCTGATAATTATTTAATGATATCTATTGCTGAATTACTGAATGTCTATTAAACTATTCTTTGAGTCAGAAAAAAAAATCTACTATCAAATTGTTGGCAATATGCTGCTCTGAGCAGTACATTTGAGTCCTATTCTACTACAAAAAATTATTTAGAGTGGATTAAGTGATCATGCAGCAACTGTCCAAAACGAAGATTTAAAAGTGGAAATGTTATCATTTTTTGAAAACTGCAAGTGGGAGTGAGAAAGATACTCAGATTGATGAATACCATAAAGAGCTTGTTTCATCTTAGGCGAAAGTTTAAGTCTTTATAACTTTTTGGAGGAAAAACCATGGAAACAGTTCAAATAGATTCACTCAGGCATTAGGTATAGACAATGTTAATATCGAAAGGGGAAAAGTGCAGTATTATTAAGTAGTTTTCTATTTATAGTAATCTTTATTTTTAGATTTATGTATCCAGAACTAAATATCTATTAGTCCATTTATTTACTATTATTATGGATTATCTATCTAGCTGTACTAGTTAAATATTTATATAATATTTGTGTATATATGTGAAACACAAAGTGGTTTGATCACATATTAATAATGTATATTAATAATTAATATGTATAACTACATATGTGTTTTTATTTATTCATTTGACATATGTGCTCAGATATGTTTGCATATATTTCTGTCTCTGGACTTATTAGTTTGTTGTGCATGTTATCACACCCAAGTAACTATTATAAACTTATCTACAGGTATGATTTTGTCGCGTTATTTTTTAACATGCATATGCCAAGTAATATTTATTTGTTCCATACTAGGATCTGACAGAGTTTTGTGGATAGGAATTATGTGAATCTTTAAATGTTGTATGTATGTTATATACATGACAATTGTTAATACATTGTAAATGTTGATGACACATATATGAAACAGATACTGCTATAATGCAATATTTCTTCAATAAACAAAAGTGTGCATTGATTTGAGAAATTTGACCTTTGTTTTCCATAGAGAAAAAATTTATCATGAATTGTTTGGCTCAAGAATATTTATTTTTTCTTTGAAATATTTTATTTAATTTCTTTATGTTTGCTGAGGTTCTGTCTCTTTCATTCTGTTTGAACTAACTCTTATCAAAGGTCAGATAATAGTCACTCTTTATAGTTGATTATTGCCATAGAAAACTAATAGCTACCTATTTGGTAATCATCAAGTAACTGAAATGTCACCAAGATACTAAAGTTCCAGGATTAGGACTATTTAAATGAAATTTCCAAATTGTAGCCTTTTAAAAATTCTGTTGGAAACGGGCATCATTATGAATAGCACCTCTTTAAAGGGCAATTGTGTAGATATCACTATCCAAACAATATGCACGCCTTAATTACATTCCCAAAGAATGCAATGTGTGACTGCATTGCCAATATGTTTGTCTTATGTAACTATCCAGTTTTTATTAGATGAAAATACCAGGGTATTCATCATTATTTTTTCGTTATAGCTGTTCATTCACATTCTTTCACTATTTGGAAATGTCCCCTGACATTATTCTTTTCTAAATAAAATTAATATCCCTAGAATGAATATAATGACTGGAATCTCCAGAAAGTAATAGATTCTTGGTACTGTGGCAGTTATCTATCCAAGATGAATAGTAGAACTATTCAGGAAAATGTGCGTAATGTTATTCCCAGTTTCAAGCAAAAAATCACTTGTATCACTTGTATCAGTTGTCTTACCATTGTTCATCGATTTGCTCGAGTGGGCACCAGTAACATCTCCACATGTCCTGTTGAAAGTGAGTATACTCCAGGGGTATCTTCTTGTTCCAGGAACAGGAAAAGCCTCAAACCATTCATGGGAATGGGGTGATAACTGTAACTGTTTTTTGGCATATCAAATAAAACACGGGTAGCTTGCCAGGCTCTGATGTGTAGATGGTATACTCTCAGTAGAAGGCTCTCTCATCTCGAGCATTTACTTACTGATGAAACTCAATGGGAAAGATCAGGTTTTTCTCTTGGTTGGAGCTCTAGGAGCTAAGGAGTCTGGATGTTGAGAATGACTGACCTCATGGTGTGGGGATTGCTCTGGCTGACTGCTAGGTTCAATGGGATGACAGGTCACAACTAGTACCTAGCTTAATACTGTATACAGTGTATAACTGTGAAATATACAGGGAAAGACCTGATCCTAACATCTAGTACTATCTAATACTGTTGCACGAAGATGGTGCTGTGGGTCTGTCATGTCTCCCCTCCGGGGTAGCTGGTGTGGGCGTGGAGGAAAGGGGCGGGAGAAAGCCCAAATCCCCACTCCAAGACCAGCCAGTGTGGTCCCTCCCCAGTATGTGTGAACGAACCCTTGTAGCAATGTTGGACTCCTCCAGGGGCTGGCTGAGCCCTTTACCAAATACCAGAGATCAGCTCCATGGGTTGCTTCCACGTGGGGCTGAGCAGCACAGCTGTGGGTCTAGAGTGTTTGGGTCTGTATCTCTTCCGGGTTGCTGATGGAGCTGTGGGTCTGGCATGTCTCTCTTCCAGGGTAGCTGGCATGGAGGTGGAGGGAAGGGCAGAGGATCCCAAATCCCTGCTCCAAGTCCAGCCAGCCTGGACCCTCCCCCGCACGTGTGAGTGAACCCCTTGGAGCAAAGCAAAATAATCAAACTTATTTTATTTAAAATTTTCTTAAAGATGAGTTGACCAGTAGCCTTACCAGTGTTGTATTTCAAAGGAAGTGTCCCTGATTAATGTTAGTATACTTGATAAGGTATTAATGCACTACCCGCTCTAAAAAATGATATAAGGTAAGCAACAGAAGAGAGATAGAAAGAAAAGAAGAAAGAGAAGAGGATAAAGAGAAATAAGGAGAAATTAGCAAACAAAATGGGGAATGAATGAATTTAATGACATATTCCAATAAGGATATGAGAAATAGAAACAAATAATACAAGCAAGTGGGTATATGTTATAAAAATAATCAGAAAAACAAAGACAAAAAATACTGACAGGACTAACTGCTTTGTAGTGTCTCGAAAGACTCAAAAATACTTGAAATTTTGTGAAATCTAGTCTAGTACCTTCACTTTTGAGAGTGTCTACTTTTGCAGACTACTACTAATTTATACAACTTAACAATTGATTTCTTCTATTTGAACAATAGGTTATAATAATTTCTTCTCTGGACATAATTACCTGAACTAGTGGCAGAAGCCTTATATAAAAAAGAGCAACTCATATGCTCTATATATTAAATTTCAAAAGGAGGTGTGGCATTTATAGTTAATCTTTGTTGTTTTGTTGAACTGAGAACACCCAGGATGGTAGCATTTGACCATGATAGGTCAAACGTGTTTGGCCCATATTTATAGTAAATATGAAAATCATTCCTCAGATATTGAAGTAAGAAGCCAAATCAAACAAAAGGGTGGGGATAAAAACTTCATTTAGCTGTAGACATAAGAAGTGAATAGAGTTCCTGGCTGTATTCTAGTTCCTAGTTTCTTTCCAACATAGATGCTGGCTACAGTTTTTTTTTCTTTGTCTATTTATCTATATTAATACCCTTAGGCTGACAACAAAATGGCTGAGTCACTTAAGGAACAGATACTGAGTTTTTAAAGTTCCTGAGACTGGAAGTCCTAAATCTGGGTACCTATATGTGGGAAATTTTCAACCCTAACTATAAATCCCAAAGTTAGTATGTCCCGCCCCATCATGCATAGAAGTTTAGCACTTAGTATAAAACAGTTTTGTGAAGGGGCAGGAGTGATTGTGCAATGTAAGGCATTTGCCTAACATGTGACTGACCAGGTTCCAATCCTCGACATCCCATATAGTCCCCCTGAGAACCTCTAGGAGTAATTCCTGAGTGTAGAGCCAGGAGTAACCCTTGAGCATTGTCGGGTGTGACCCAAAAAACAAATAAAATTGATAAATTAAATAAATAAGTTTTGTGAATATGTATCCATTAAAGACATAATGAATAACAGGGCAAGCAAGGAAATGATGGTTCACCTGTTGAGAGCCCAGATGTGGGCGTGATCTTGTATTGAATAAATGGCCACTCTGTGAGGTCACTGATAGCTGTCCAGGCAACACTAAACTTTGAACAGTCCATCTGTGATTATTTTTTCTTTATATGATTGATTCATTTTTTTTTATCCCTAGTAGGTGGATATCAAATGTACCAATCAATTTTAGAATTAGGCAAATGGGGACATCCTACACGAAACAGAGCAGAAAGGAAACCAGGGCAAGGTTTGAGGCATTAGCTCACAGAAATCTTCTCAAGATGATAAAGCAGAACTATACTTGTAGGATTCATAGCTATAGGAGAGAGGAATATTTTTTGCTTTTTTTCTTTGTCCACCCAGCGATGCTCAGGGATAACTTCTGGCTCTGCACTCAGGAATTACTCCTGGCGGTGCTTAGGGACCATATGGGATGCTGGGGATCGAACCTGGGTCAGCTACGTGCAAGGCAAATGCCCTACCTGCTGTACTACCACTCCGGTCCCAGAGAGAGGAATTTTTTTTAAAAAGGAATTTAAAAATGGAAAACTGGGTGAACTTAGAGCAAAATAATTACATTATAGCCCTTCACGCTTTCAGCACTGCTGAATTGCTGATAATCAGACTAAAGCTTTAATAAAATCATCATTATCTATTCTACAGAATTACCCTTGCTTTCCAAATCATGATAGCTTTCACAGATCTGGGAAAGAGTAGGATGCAATAAAAACAAAGACATGCCCAAATGGGAGAATTTGCTACCTGGAATTATATTAACTGAGTCCATAGTAACAATTGCTTTGCTGCCAATGAACAAGTGAGTGCAGGATGAAATAGAGGGATCCCGGAGAACAGTATGAGCATCCCTGAAAATGAGTATTATGAGAAAACTATTCATTTGAAATTTCAGACTCTAAGCCCTAATGCTGGGGTATAAGAGGAACTGAAAAGAGCAGACTTCAAATAAGTATAACTGATTTGCATCTAGGTTATGGTGTCATAGATTTGGCCAGGTTTCTACCTCCCCTCAACAACTTTGAGTGGACTTAAGGAGGACAAACAGAGGCAAGAATCAAGCCAAAAGGCTGCAGAGTCCTTAGTTTATGAACAGGCAGTAGAAAAATGTAAAGAAGAGCTCCAGAAAAAAAATTAAGAATCCACCTCCTTCCTGAGAATTCTATTATTTAAATGTAATGCTGTATAGATTATAACAGTGCCTCTTTCATGTAAGTCCCATAGCAATAGATAAACTATCTTATAGTCAGTAAAATGAAATACTTACTGTTTCCTCTTCTCTTGAAAATCTGTGTCTACCAACAAATATGTTGATTTCCTCTAGAGTTTGGGGAGCTGAACAAGATAATATCTTACTCTCAGAGATTTCAATCTCTTTGACCACAATTTAATTTGCCAGCTATGGAATACCAACAGAGATTGATGATTTTGAACTGTTTTTATAGGACAAAGACTACAAGCAGAGTGAGGCTAAGAAAAATGTTTGGTCTCATTAACTCAGGGGCATCTTTTTCCCTGGAGACAGCTTCCTCTTTCTCCGCACATTTCAGCTCCCTCTTCCCCCAACCCCTGTTCTTCCCCGCTTTTTAATTGAATTAGAAGGCTTTATGTTAGGAAGGCTGTTCATGATTGGGGTTGTCATGCTTCAATCATACTTTATAACACCCATTCCTCCAACAGTGTAGATATCCTAAGACCAATAACACCTTTTACCTCCTGCCACCCCCACTCCTCAGTCTGTCTCTAAGGCAGGCATTTTCCTTCTTTTTCCCTCTCTCTCTGGTATTGGGTACTATGGTTTGCAATACAGTTTCTGAGGGGTCATCATGTTTGCACTTTACATATTTTGATTTCTTGAAGCAGAGTTCTGTAGTTTTCTTTGTAGAGGTCCTTTACAATCTTTTTTTTTTATCTTTAGTAGTATTTTATTTTTTTTAAATTTTTTTATTTTTACAATTACAAAGATATACAATTAAAAAGTTCATATTTGGGTTTTGGTCATACAGTGTAGCAGCACCCATCCCGCCACCAGTGCCCATCTCACACCACCGACGTCCCCGGTTCCCTCCCCCTCCCCCTAGCCCTCCTCCATGGCAGGTTCTTTATTTCTTTCCATTTCTCTATCTTTCTCTTTTCCTTCCTCTCCAGACTATGGATTACAGAACATACATTAAAGGGTTGTCATGTGTATCCTTTTGCCTCTATTTAATGCTCAGTTCTAGGTTGGCATTAGTACCCTCACAATTGTTAGCACACTGTTCCATTTTCTGTCTTACCTAGCCTCTGACTCCCACACGTTTGTGATAATTTCCACCTTTGACAAGACCTCCTGATGTATGTTTCACTTGACCTTGGATATTGGTATCATAATATGTACCTATATATTTATGTTATGCAGATAAATGCAGTCATTCTGTAACTGTCTCTCTCCTTCTGGCTAATTTCGCTCAACATAATCTTCTCCATGTCCATCCATTTGTAGGCAAATTTTATAACTTCATTTTTCCTAACAGCTGCATAGTATTCCATTGTGTAGATGTACCAAAGCTTTTTTATCCAGTCATCTATTTTCGGGCACTCGGGTTGCTTCCAGATTCTGGCTATTGTGAATAATGCTGCTATGAACATAAAAGTAGGGATGGTGTTTCCGCTGCATATTTTTGGTTTCCCAGAGTAGATTCCCAGGAGTGGTATGGCTGGGTCAAATGGGAGTTCAATTTCTAGTCTTTGGAGGAATGTCCATATTGTTTTCCAGAAAGGCTGTACCAGCCGGCATTCCCACCAACAATGGATGAGTGTCCCCTTTTCCCCCACACCCACGCCAGCACTTGTTGTTCTTGTTCTTTTGAATATGTGCCAGTCTCTGTGGTGTAAAGTGGTATCTCATTGTTTTGATTTGCATCTCTCTGATGATTAGTGATGATGAGCATTTTTTCATATGTTTTTTGGCCATTCGAATTTCTTCCTTGCTGAAGTTTCTGTTCATTTCTTCTCCCCCATTTTTGGATGGGGTTGTTTGTTTTCTTCTTGTAAAGTTCTACCTGAAGGAAAGAAATGGAAGAAAGAGAGCTAGTAGATATATACAGGTCTTTTCATGCCAAAAAGATGAATACACAATTTTCTCTAGTGCACATGGAACATTCTCCAAGATAGACCACATGCTGAGCCACAAAGCATACCTCAATAAAATTAAAAAGATAGAAATTGTGTCAGCTATCTTTTCAGACCATGATGCACTGAAAATGGAAGTTAACCGCATCACAGAAACAGGGAGTCAAACCAAACACCTGGAAACTGAACAGCTCACTCCTGAACAACAAATGGGCCATAGAAGAAATCAAACAGGAAATCCAAAGATTTCTGAAACAAATGAAAATGAAGACACCAACTATAAGAACTTGTGGGACACGGAAAAGCCGTGTTAAGAGGGAAATTTATAGCTCTGCAAGCATTCATCAGGGAAACAAGAAAGGGCCCACATAAATAACCTGACTACACAGTTGAAGACATTAGAGAAAGACCAACAAAAGGAGCCCAACCCAGGCAGAAAAAAGGAGATAATAAACTTAGAGAGGAAATCAATGAGTTGGAAACCAAAAAAAAATCCAAAAGATTAATGAAACCAAGAGCTGGTTTTTTGAAAAAATAAACAAGATTGACAAACCATTGGCAAGACTTGTAAGGACAGGGAAAGAGAGAACCCAAATAAACAGAATCAGAAATAAAAAGGGTGACATCACAACAGAAACCACAGAAATCCAAAAGATCATCAGAGATTACTTTGAGAGCCTGTATGCCGTGAAACATGAGAATCTAGAAGAAATGGATCAATTCCTGAAGTCCTATAACCTCCCACGGCTGAAACAAGAAGACCTCCAATACCTGAATAAGCCTATCACCATTGAAGAAATAGAAACAGTAATTAAAAGACTTCCCAAACACAAAAGCCCAGGTCCAGACGGATTCCCTAGTGAACTCTACCAAACCTTTAAGGGAGGACCTACTGCCAGTCCTGTTCAAGCTCTTCCAGGAAATAGAAGAAAGAGAAACACTCCCAAACAGCTTCTACGAGGCACATATCACCCCTGATACCCAAAGCAGGGAGAGACAACACAAAAGAAAGAAAACTACAGACCAATATCCCTGATGAACACGGATGCTAAGATCTTCAACAAAATACTAGCAAACAGAATCCAAAGACTCATCAAGAAGATTATACATCATGACCAAGTAGGATTCATCCCGGGGAATGCAAGGATGGTTCAACATTCGCAAGTCAATCAACATAATACATCATATCAATAAGAGAAAAAATAAAAACCATATGATCCTACCAATAGACGCAGAGAAAGCATTTGACAAGATCCAGCACCCGTTCATGATTAAAACCCTCCAGAAAATGGGAATTGAAGGGACTTTCCTCAAGATAGTTACAGCCATCTACCAAAAGCCCACAGCGAGCATCATTCTCAATGGGGAAAAGTTGAAAGCCTTCCCCCTGAGATCAGGGGACAAGACAAGGTTGCCCACTCTCACCTCTTTTATTCAATATAGTACTGGAAGTACTTGCGATAGCAATCAGAGAAGAAAAGGACATCAAAGGCATCCAGATAGGCAAGGAAGAAGTCAAGCTATCATTATTTGCAGATGACATGATATTATACCTAGAGAACCCTAAACTCTCTACCAAAAAACTCCTAGAAACAATAGACGCATATAGTAGAGTGGCAGGATACAAAATCAACACGCAAAAGTCGGTTGGCTTTCCTATATACAAATAACGAAAGAGAAGAAAAGGGATATTAAGGAAACAATTCCATTCACAATTGTGCCACAGAAAATCAAATACCTAGGAATCAACTTACCCAAGTGTGTAAAGGACCTGTACAAAGAAAAACTACAAGACACTGCTCCAAGAGATAAAAGAGGACACAAGGAAATGGAAACACATTCCCTGTTCATGGATGGGGAGAATCAACATGGTC
>JAJIBD010030673.1:0-35213 GCA_021461705.1 Cryptotis parvus | reverse complement strand
CCAAAGCAGGGAGAGACAACACAAAGAAAGAAAAAACTACAGACCAATATCCCTGATGAACACGGATGCTAAGATCTTCAACAAAATACTAGCCAACAGAATCCAAAGACTCATCAAGAAGATTATACATCATGACCAAGTAGGATTCATCCCGGTATGCAAGGATGGTTCAACATTCACAAGTCAATCAACATAATACATCATATCAATAAGAGAAAAAATAAAAAACCATATGATCCTATCAATAGACGCAGAGAAAGCATTTGACAAGATCCAGCACCCGTTCATGATTAAAACCCTCCAGAAAATGGGAATTGAAGGGACTTTCCTCAAGATAGTTACAGCCATCTACCAAAAGCCCACAGCGAGCATCATTCTCAATGGGGAAAAGTTGAAAGCCTTCCCCTGAGGTCAGGGACAAGACAAGGCTGCCCACTCTCACCTCTTTTATTCAATATAGTACTGGAAGTACTTGCCATAGCAATCAGAGAAGAAAAAGGACATCAAAGGGCATCCAGATAGGCAAGGAAAAAGTCAAGCTATCATTATTTGCAGATGACATGATATTATACCTAGAGAACCCTAAACTCTCTACCAAAAAACTCCTAGAAACAATAGACACATATAGTAGAGTGGCAGGATACAAAATCAACACCCAAAAGTCGGTGGCTTTCCTATATACAAATAACGAAAGAGAAGAAAGGGATATTAAGGAAACAATTCCATTCACAATTGTGCCACAGAAAATCAAATACCTAGGAATCAACTTACCCAAGTGTGTAAAGGACCTGTATAAAGAAAACTACAAAACACTGCTCCAAGAGATAAAAAGAGGACACAAGGAAATGGAAACATATTCCCTGCTCATGGATGGGGAGAATCAACATTGTCAAAATGGTAATACTCCCTAGAGCTCTGTACAGATTCAATGCAATCCCTATAAGGATACCCATGACATTCTTCAAAGAAATTGACCAAACAATCCTGAAATTTGTATGGAACGATAAACCCCCAAGGATAGCTAAAGCAATCCTCGGGAAAAAGAAGATGGGAGGCATCACCTTACCCAACTTCAAACTGTACTACAAGGCAGTAGTAATTAAAACAGCATGGTATTGGAATAAAAACAGACCCGTGGACCTATGGAATAGAATTGAGTATCCTGACACCCAACCTCAAACACATGATCATTTAATCTTTGATAAAGGTGCAACGAGTCTAAAATGGAGTAAGGGAAAGCCTCTTCAATAAGTGGTGTTGGGAAAACTGGGCAGCGACATGTAAAAAATGAATTTGGACCTGTGTCTAACACCATGCACAAAATCAGATCAAAATGGATTAAAGATCTCAATATCAGACTTGAATCCATAAAGTACATTGAAGAAAATATAGGAAAAAACCCTCCATGACATTGAAGCTAAAGGCATCTTCAAAGATGAAACATCACTAACAAAGCAACTAGAAGAAAAGATAAACATATGGGACTACATGAAACTAAAAAAGCTTCTGCACCTCAAAAAGAAACAGTGACTAAGATACAAAAGCAGTCCACAGAATGGGAAAGAATATTCACCCAATACCCATCTGATAAGGGGTTAATATCCAGGATATATCAGGCACTGGTAGAACTTTACAAGAAGAAAACAAACAACCCCATCAAAAAATGGGGAGAAGAAATGAACAGAAACTTCAGCAAGGGAAGAAATTCGAATGGCCAAAAAACATATGAAAAAAATGCTCATCATCACTAATCACCAGAGAGATGCAAATCAAAACAACAATGAGATACCACTTTACACCACAGAGACTGGCACATATTCAAAAGAACAAGAACAACAAGTGCTGGCGTGGGTGTGGGGAAAAGGGGACACTCATCCATTGTTGGTGGGAATGCCGGCTGGTACAGCCTTTCTGGAAAACAATATGGACTTTCCTCCAAAGACTAGAAATTGAACTCCCATTTGACCCAGCGATACCACTCCTGGGAATCTACTCTGGGAAGCCAAAAATACGCAGCGGAAACACCATCCCTACTTTTATGTTCATAGCAGCATTATTCACAATAGCCAGAATCTGGAAGCAACCAGAGTGCCCGAAAATCGATGACTGGATAAAAAGCTTTGGTACATCTACACAATGGAATACTATGCAGCTGTTAGGAAAAATGAAGTTATAAAATTTGCCTACAAATGGATGGACATGGAGAAGATTATGTTGAGCGAAATTAGCCAGAAGGAGAGAGACAGATACAGAATGACTGCATTTATCTGCATAATATAAATATATAGGTGCATAATATGATACCAATATCCAAGATCAAGTGAAACATATATCAGGAGGTCCTGTCAAAGGTGGAAATTATCACAAACGTGTGGGATTCAGAGGCTAGGTAAGACAGAAATGGAACAGTGTGCTAACAATTGTTGAGGGTACTAATACCAACCTAGAACTGAACATTAAATAGAGGCAAAAAGATACACATGACAACCCTTTAATGTATGTTCTGTAATCCATAGTCTGAAGGGGGAAGGAAAAGAGAAAGAGAGAGAAATGGAAAGAAATCAAGAACCTGCCATGGAGCAGGGCTGGGGGAGGGGGAGGGAACCGGGGACGTTGGTGGTGGGAGATGGGCACTGGTGGCGGGATGGGTGCTGCAAACACCAGTATGATTTGTTGGCAAAGTGCTACACCGTTTCAATGAAACAATGTATGTTTTAACTGAACTAAAATAAATACATGTTTAATCACTAAAAAAAAAAAAAAAACATGTGGAGGCTATCTGGATACACCAAAGAGCAAGGCCACAGCAACAATATGTGCACATTAAGATAAAGATTTTTAATAAAATTAAAAAGAAACAGATTATATAATGATTTTTACCATTGGGGTTGTGCGATGGTGGTGGAATTGGTGTTAGAATATTGAATGTCTGTAACTAAATTGATGATTTATAAAGTTATAAATTCAAAGATCAATAAAGTAACATTTCCCCACCAAGAATCCAATGAACTGAAGCACTGATTAGTTAAATCTAGGCAACTACTTGTGTCCTCATTATATCTAATTAAGATGAAACATTAGCATACTTAGGACGGAATACAACAAGTAGGTGTTAATCTTGCACATGCCTTGTTCAGAATCAATTCTTGGCGCCCTATATGGTCTCCATGCCCACCAGGGGTGATTTATGAGCAAAAAACCCAGAGTTAGCCTTTAGTACCACCTGATATGTCTACTCTTCCCGCCCCAAATTGGCATACTCATCCATCAAGCTAACCAAAAACCACTCCATGGGTAATAAAGCTGGTGCTCTCTTGATACAGAAGAATAATGTATTCAAGGCATTCAATTTTGGAGAAGAGATTTTCTTATAGGAGCAATTTTAGAATTCATTAAGTATAAACTTTTGTTGCTTGTTATTTAAGGCTTTATGACCTGGTGGTTAAAGGAACAAATATAATGGTGGTCAAATGTTGTTAACAGTAAAAAGTGAAGATTTCTGTCTGGCCTGGATGAGAGACTCGATTTGCAGCTTGAGAAACTTGGTCAGGCTATGTGCACCCAAACCTATTGGCTGAGATTAGAAGCAGTGTCAGGTATGGAGAAAACAGGGTGCCAACTAAGACCCCAACTATTTCCTCCTCTTTCCAAGTGCCTGTCATATTGCAGACATTTTGCATTACAGCAGGTCAGGCTTGTAGTAAGGCAACTGGCTTTCAGTGGATACAGTAGTCTCCCCTCACCCTATTGCTTTTAAGAATTTGTTATACCCCAAATTTCTCATTTTATATCACACTTAAAAGGCAACAATGCAGGTCTGTCTCTCTCCTTCTGACTAACTTCACTCAACATGATATTCTTCAAATCCATCCATGTAGCAGTCAATTACATGATTAATCTTAAAATCAAACAATACCCCCTTGTGTTTATGTGAAATAGATTCTTTAGTTATCTGTTTTTGGACACTTGGGTTTCCAAACTTGGGGAACCAAGAAAAGCCTCTTTAACATATGGTACTGGGAAAATTGTTTGGTCATGGGCAAAAACAAATAATAATAATGCTGACCCATTTCTAATACTATGCACAAAAGTCAAATAAGGATGGATTAAAGATCCCAATATCATAATACATAAGCTATATTGAGAAAAGCAAAGACATAACACTTTAGGATATAGAAGATAGAGGTATTTTCAAGGATGTGATGCCATTGGTTTATAAGTAGCTACAAATATAAACAAATTGGACTACATAAAACCAGAAAACTGCAGTAGATAAGAAACAATGATCTTAATAAAAAAGGCATCACACAGATTGGGACAAAATATTTGCCTATGACCCATCGATAATGGGCTACTAGATAAATAGATAGCATTAATATAAAAAGCAAACAAACCCATTCAAAATGAGGGTAAGAGAGGAAGAGAAACTTTCTCAAAGAAGGCATACTGTTGGTCAAGAATGCTGGGCACCTCGACAAAATCTAGTAGCAAGGTATAGGGATCCCCCTCTGCCCCCAAGCGATCGGCAGTCATCAGATGGAGAAAGATGTGAGAAGCCAGCAAAGTTTCAAAAGGCTTTACTCTCACAGGTTTTGTTATATAATCCAGCAACAGGAAAACCCCGGACTTAGGGTTCCTTGCGGGGCCCCAGGTTTAGAATCCTAGGCCAAGATGGCCGCCTTCATGTGTTTAAGCCCAACAGGGAAAAGAACAGAGAGAAGGAGAGAAAAGGAAAAAGGTCAAAGAGGCCCTGGAAAAGAGAAGTTTACACCTTTATGTTTTTTTCAATTCAGACTGCCCACTCCAATAGGAAGCAGTGGGGGGTCAATTCCCCTCAGGTAACTTCTCCCAGGACCTCACTTATGTCCTTTGAAATGTTAATGTTGCACTGCCAAGATCTGCCTTAGAAGTGACCCTGCAGGGTAGAATGGAGGAAGGGCATCTGAGATGAACTGTATCTCAGAATACAAAGGCGTGCATCTGTACCTTTGGACATTTGACAGCCAGGTAAATATTTCTCCAAGCCTTCACAAAAGCCTCATCTTTACTTCATAGTTATTTTGTATATTAGCCTTTAGACTTATTAGAGAGCCATGCATGCTTGCTTGGAGGCAAACAGCATTTCTCTCTGGTCTAATTACTTAGAGATCCAACGTGGCCAGGTAAATATACTGGTAAGATCTAGCTAGTCTCACGAGATTGTGGTAGCATGAGAGAAAATATTTATACCAGCTAAGATGAATACATGGTAAGATACTGGCACATTCAAACTGTCCTCCTCCTATCTACAAAGTGACCTGCAGGAGGCCACTCCAGGCAAGATGCAGAGGCACTGGGCAACAGCAACAGCGTACTGCAACAAAGAGGCAAATGGAAAATACTCATTCTCACTAATCAGAGGAAACTGAAAAGCAAAACAAAGAGATGCAACCTCATGATAGAGAAATAGATACATGTCATTAATAACCTAAAACAACCAATGCTGGAATTCACTGCTGGTAGGAATGCTATAGAGTCTGATCTTTTGGAAAAGAGTATAAATACTTCTTAAAAAAGATAAAATGCAGCCACCTATTTCCCTTCTTAACCTCACATTGCTATGTGTAGCTTCTCTACCACACATAGCATCTCGAATGGTCCATAGACTCAGTATTGCTTCACAAATGTAGGCCCAGATGGTCTACTGTGCATTGTAGAGAGGCAAATATCCACACCATGAATTAGTGCTTCTTTTTCAAGGGCCCACTTTTTTTGTTTTACTTTAATCCTTAACAAAAAAAAAAAAGAGTCAAGTTCTGTAGATTAGAAGGTGACAGTCTTAATGAGGAAGGAAGACTGGGTGTCCACAAAAAGACTTGCTCTCCAAATCCACCCATCAGAATCTTAAAAGCTTACACACAGATGCCTTGGCAGGATTCAACTGCATACTATAGTTCAGATGGTTCCAACTACACCTTGTTCTTGCAAGGCAATGTCCTTGAAAATGACTCCTGCTATGGCAATGGTGGGTAAAGAGGAAATTCTAAAGACGCAGTGAGAAAAAGACTTGTGATTGTCTTTGTATAGATTGTGAGCCAACCAGTGGTTACTTTCTTCTGAGGGGGTGACCTTCAGCAGAATTCTTACTTGTGGGACAGTGATAGAAAAGAGTGATGCAAGTTAAAATGTAGCTGGGAATAAGAAGGCACTCTTCTCCCCTTTTACATTTTCTCTAGACATTTGAAAATTTGCATTGCTTCCAAATATAATTTCTGTTAGGCTACTTTTTCCTTGAAAGACAAGAAATGTTGATTCAAAATTATGAGTGCAAATTTCTGATTCACATGATTCTCACATCTTGGAATTGGCTGCTTCTGAAATAGCTTTTAACCTGCTAGAGACCAAGAGGCTCCATGAGTGATAAGTTTTAGAGTAAACGTTTTCCCAAGAAACGTTTTTTAAAATATTTAAAAACTGTGAGTCAATGCAGCAAACTTTAGCAAATATTGTTCCCATCTTGTTAGTTAATATTGAAACCAGTGTTCAAAACACCTTAACAGAAGAGTATGCTCTTTAGCAAAATTAAGCGATTTGCATAGCATGAACAAGAGATGTCTACTTTGTAACTGGTATTTGACAAATTTACTTATCTGCCTACATATGAATGAAATAGCCTAATCAATGGGGAATCAAACCAAGATGATTTCTAAGCAATGCCTATCTTTCAGACAAACGGCCATCTAATAGGCAATCTTATTCTTCTGATCATTTTTCCCAGCATTGAATCCTTAAACACTAAACTCTAGAAAGAACCATAGGAATAAACTAACCTGAAACTAAAAGCATAATTATAACAATAGAAAATGTTTTACTGGAGAAAAATAAATATTAGAAAGTTTTATTTAAACTACAGGTTTTCAAATACAATATGCTGCAATATTGAAATTTTGCTCTTTTCAGTCCAAATTTTCTACTTCTTCACACATACTAGCACCTGGTTCTGATTTTACTTCTTGCCACTCACATTAGAAGTTCTTAAGTGGTGAAGCTTTTCCATCCAGTGGGATTCCAATAAAAAGAATGGACAAAGAGATAGTACAAGGGATTGACACTTGCTTTGCAGGAGACACACCCTGGGCTGATTGTGACTAACTTGGTTTCAATCCTTTGTACTGATACGTTCCTCTTAGTACCACCAGGAATGACACCAGAATTCCTTAAGCCCAAAATACCACCGAGTGCAACCCACACTCTCCCCTTCCACCCAAAATAAAGATGGGAAAGGCTGTGAAAAGCATTCACTGAGGTAGAATCAAAAACAGCAAATTGTGAGAGAACTCAGATGACTAAGTTCTCTGATCGTAAAGGAGAGGTTAGTTTTTCCTTCAAATACAATGGAAACCTCAGTGTCCAAGAGAACTTCTAAATCTTAGCATTTTGATGTGTGTAAACCTTTGGTTGACTGGAAATGACTGCAATCACGCATTTGGAGACTCTCACTTTTTATACTTTGTCAAAATGTCAGAAAGATTTCAGATGAAAGATTTCTATTTTCCTCTGGGTGTATATAAAAGAAAATTAAAAACTGCCCCCCCTTTAGTCATTTCCAGCCAGATAAGGTTTAAAGCTTGGAAAGAAATTTCATTTATATTTTTCCATGTTTGGCTGGAAGTTTCAACTTGAAATAGAGTGGAGATTGATAGCCCTTATATTTCTCCACAGTGTAATTGTTACCCGAGTTCGGAAAGTCAAACAAAATCTGAGAGTGGCATTTATATTATGTTTTTAAAAAACTTGATTCTGTTTCCTCTCATTCACACAAGCCCCACACATGAACCCATCTAGAAAGTTTATAAACAAGATTTAATGTATAATTCAAAAGCTTATCCTTTCTTTTTAACTGCTTGGGTGGTTAGAAAGAAGGTTCATTTGTTTCTCTCTATACTAGAAAAGTATATTTCAAAAAAGTTTTTGCCTCATTTAAAATGGAGATGCAAAGCTTACTTTGAAAATAGTAGCTCCCCTCCTATGGAGTTGGGTATCATATAGATGATACTATTAAATTTGCCCAATCCTTGCTCCTAAGACAACATTGGGGCCGGAGCAACAGTACAAAAGGTAGGGTATTTGCTTTGCATGTGGCCAACCCATTGCTTTGCAATTGTTGCCCCGGTGACAAGTGACAAGTGACCTCATCAAAACCTGTTGGAGGACATGTTTAGCTAATCTGGGAGTTTTGTTGTTTTGCTCACTCCCAGCTTAATCTTATTTAAGCCAAGGTTCATTCTAATGAGATCTCTCTTCTATGTAAACACTGCTAGAGGGGTGTGGCACTTACAGAAGTCACCTTGATTGAATAACTTCTGACTTATACATCTACTAAGACTTCTATGTTTTCTAGATTGGGCACAGCTCCTCTTTATACCCACTGCACCCAACGTGGGATAGTTAGAATTTACCAGGAGACTACCACCCCTGGCTACGCTGAGACTAAAGGAAGACTATAGGAAGAATCATACTAGTTTGCTCTAAGCAGGCGAGTATGACCCTTTCAGTACATGAGAACAAGATACTCAGAATCACCCTGGTGCAGATAATAATAAGGACCTTGTGGGTACCATCTAGATTACATGAAGCTCATGAAGTTAAGTTGTATTACTTTATATCAGCCCCTTCTCTCTCCAGTGTTTTACATAAGAGATAATCTCGGGATTAGTCCTTGGTGTAACCCTTGTTTATACCTGCAATAGGGTGTGGCACTACACTATGTTTAGGGTTCTTTGTTGGCATGACAACCTCCCGATTGGATTACTTTTTGGTGTATATAAGGGGCTGACTTGAGGCCCCTTCACCTTTTGCCTTTTGTTGTTCCTCAGCCTTCAGCTTTTGGCTCCTGCAGCTTTTGGCTTTTGGCTTTGGCCTTTTGCTCTTTGGCCTTTCGCTCCTTCTGGGTAGGACTCAGCTCGGGTGACATCCTCTCTCTTTGGTGGGAGACTTAGGCTCTTTTGTATGGTCTAAGTTCGGACCAAAACTAGAGTTTGTTCATTATATTGGATTGCTGTGGAAGAGCTTTTGTACTATTAAAAAGCCATTTTTGAACTGCACCGGACTCGTGAGTTTTCATCTTTCTCCCGGCGTCCTCGGAGGTAGAAGACAACCTCTGTCCTGACACTGTCACACTGTCGGGGACCCCCGGCGGTTCCCCCACAAAAACCTCTCAAAGTCTATACACTGGGCATTGAAGTTTCAATGTAGAAAATTGGGATAGACACAAACATTTCATCCTACTTATCTAGTAAAAGGTCATTTTGTACGCTATTGATTTAACTTGCATAAAATAGGTATAATCCATTTATGGGACTTTTCCTTTCTTATCTCCTTCACCCACTCTCCCTTTACTCCTTTCTCTCATCTTCTCTAATTAAGTATCTTACTTCAAAAGAGTATTGTTATATAATAAAATAATTCATATTTACATTTTTAAAAGTGTCTACTCAAACATAAAGTTCTATATTTCCCCACGTTTAGAATGAGAATCATTTTTGTGTCTGTTGATGTCCTATTTCTTTTTTTGTTGTTGGGGGAGGTGGGAGATCCACATTCAGCAGTGCTCAAGACTTAGTCCTGGATCTGTGCTCAGCTCGTTGTTTACTCGGGGTGTGGATGGGGGGGCTTGGGGGGACTATATTGGGTGCCTGGCTGGAATTGAACTCAGGTCAATTGCATGCAAGGTAAGTGTCCTATCATTGTACTATCTCTCCATCCCCTAGACCTACAATAATTCTTAAGAGTTGTACCAATATTGAAATGCAACACACAATTCAATGTTTCCTCCTACGGAAGAAGGGAATTACTTTCTAAACTCTTATAAGTGGTTGAAGTGAAGTTGAATTTTTAAAATGATAGCATTGCATTTCATTTCATTTGCTCTTCAATTCATTAAGACCAGTGATTCTCAAAGTGATGGGGCCAGAACAATAGTCCGGCAGGTAGAGTGTTTGCCTTGCATGCAGCCAACCAGGGTTCCATCCCTGGCATCCCATATGGTCCCCATGCAGTGCCAGGAGTGATTCCTGAGCCAGAAGGAACCCCTGAGCATTGCTGGGTATGACCCAAAAAAGCCAAAAAAAAAGTGATATCTTAGTCCAGCAATAGCAACTTCCTTTTTAAGAATTTGTAGAAGACAAATACTACTGAAATTCTGATCTATGCCAATAGAACCTTTTTTGTTTGCTTGGTTTTCTTTTATCATGGTGTTTTTGGTTCTTTGTTTTTGAGAGTCACACCCAGAGATTTCAGGTTACTCCCTAGCTCTGCACTCAGGGAGTTACTCCTGGCAGTGCTCAGGGTCCATATGGGATGCTGAGAATTGAACCTGAGTCAGCCTAGTACAAGACAAATTCCATGCTCACTGTACTATTATTGCTCCAGATCTTTTCTTTTGAGGGAGAAATGGAGATTCCAAGCTGCACACGGGTCCATGGTGATACTCAGCCAACTGAGTCAGAGTTTACTGCTAGAGCCCAAGGACGCAGATCTTCTTGGACTCTACAGTGTCAGAGACTACCAGAGTCACCTTAACTATACTTGGAAACCTTCACAGCTACACTCAATAATGTTCAGGAGACCATAAATCCTGCCTAGGCATATTCTCCCAGAACCTTGGAATCTTAAACTGATGGTAAAGGGTAATGCCCTATAATCTTGAAATGACTATTATGCAAATTCAAATTTGACAAGCACGCTCATTCACCCTAAGAAACAATTCTTTATTTTTTCTTTGAGATCTTATACAAAGAAAAAAATATCAAATCATTTCTAGCTAACAGCACCTCCAATTAATTTGTCGTGCAATTCTGCTTTTCTGTGTCTAGGTAAGTAGGCCCTAGTAATTCAACTACTAGAATACTTATCTATGTTTTTCTTCTATACCTTAAATAGCAGTTTGACATCAATCTGTCTTATTACATATATCCATATAGTTGAAATTAAACTTTTTTGATAATTTATTTTTTAATTATTTATTTGCTCGAGCAGGCACAAATAACATCTCAATACATCCTATCACATGTGAGATAGCCCAAGGGCATTTGCCCGCTCCAGGAACATAAAGAGCCTCAAACCATTCCATCAAGTCATGGGAATGAGGTCCATAATTGTTATTGAGACAACTGGTGGAACAGTCTGCAGTCTTCAACGTTTAGACTGTGTGAAAAACACAAAAAAAGCTGCCAATTTGCCATATGAATGCACCAGTGAAGTATTTCATTGGCCTGTACTGTGAGTCTTAGAATGCATTAGCATTTCTTTATACACTTCTATGCAAACACATTGCATCCAGCACATTTTATTCAGCATGTCCCATCCATTTCTTTATGAAATTAAATGAGTTCTCCGAGTTATTTTTATGCTGCATGGTGATGGGAGAAATTGCCACTACTCCTTGTTCTAAACCTGAAATTTTCAAACCTAATTTTTTAGCAATTGTGTTTTTTTCTAAAGAAACATTAAAAATAAAACAACTATAGTGGTTTTAACAAAAAGTCTTCCAAATAGTCGTGTTCTATCAGAGTTTCAGATAATGGCAGTACATGGGATATATTTAGACTAATTGAGTTTATATGACAATAAAATGTAATTTTATTAACAATATTTATGAATTAACAATTCATACAAGAAGTATGTTTAGAAGAGAACTAAACATGTGAAAACAGCCAAAGGAATAATATGGTTTACTAGACACTACCAGCAGCTAAAAAGAAGCAAAGAAATACTTTTCCTAGAACCTCCATAGGGAAATTGGATCTACAGAAAGTTTGATTAAAAAAGTAAACTTTCAAAACTATGAGTAATATACTTCCGTTATTTTAACATACCATGTTTATGTCTGCTGGGAAGCTAATAGAGAAATTGACATAAACAACACCTGGTAGTGTTCAGGGGTTACTCTTGGCTCTGCATTCAGAAACTACTCCAGTTGGTGGTCAGGGTTCAGTGGACCATCTTGGATGCTGTGGATTGACCCAGTCAGCCATGTATAAGGAAAACAGTCCACCCACTCTACTATCTCTCCAGACCCTACAACATAATTTGTTAAAAATATGTGCCTCATTCTAACTCTGTATAAACTTAAAACAGCTTTTTAGCTGAGTACTTTTACCCTGATCAGCAATGTTACAAACACAAGGTCATGTAATAATGCTCTTTTTCTTTCCTCTTACCATGTATCTTTGAAAACATATCACGATCACGATCACGATCCTCCCGTTGATCATCTATTTGCTAGAGCGGGCACCAGTAATATCTCCATATGTCCTGTCTCATGCCAGTAGAGCCAGGCGCATCGGCTTGCTACAGGAACATAAAGAGCCTCAAACCATTATATTAGGTCATGGGAATGACCTAATGTAATTGTTACTGGAATTTGGCATATCAAATACAACACGAAAGCAGCTTGCCAGGCTTGCCAAGCGGGAGGCAAAATCTTTTAAACACCTCCAAATAAAGCATTTATTGATGAACCGCACGGCCGGGCTGTGATGGGCTGGTCTGCTGGGTAGAGTTCTGACAAGAGGGAAGTCCAAATGTGGAAAATGGCGGCGCCCGTGGAGTGAGGGTGGTGGTCTGGCTTGTTGTGAGGCTCTGCCGAGGTGGTGGGCCAGGGCTAGAACCCGCCATGCCTCTATACTGCCTCATGAATGGCTGTGCACAGGGAGAGCAAGGAACAGCAGCTTTTTCCTCAATCCGGCCCAGGTATGCTGGTCCAGAGTCTTGAAAACATATGAAAAGAAAAAATATCTTATTGTGCTATCATTGGAGGTATATAACAGTCATCTTATTTTAGACCAGAAATAATTACTGATTATGCATATAAAGGGATACTTGAGAAAATGCTCTTTCCTGTGAAAATGAAACATGAATAAAATACTGAAACTGTTTTTTCTTTCACATAGTCATTTTCTTGTGAAAATGAAACATGAATAAAATACTGAAACTGTTTTTTCTTTCACATAGTCTATCAAAAGGGAATCATATATCAAGAGTTCATATAATATTAAGTCACACTAAAAAAGTCTTACTCTATAAAAATTCTTCTATACATCAACTAAACAGTTTGCCAACAATATGGCTACCTTGTTCAAAAAGTACTTTAGTTATACATAATCTTTGTACTATGACTGTAAATAAAACCAAATGAATATTAGTAAGACTTTGTGTACTGATATACTAATAGTTAAACATATTAAAGACATATACATAAATGCAACCGAATACGTGAATATATAATTTACTATGCTAGATATGTTGTATGAATTTTGGTGTTTACTAAATTTTTCTAAAGCAAAATATGATTCTAAGACTTCTGAAACTATAAATGTGTTAATTAATACATGCATGCTAGACACATACATTTAAAATGTCTAAACACTGGTTCAAAATAAATGTATTTATATTTCAAAGGCAGAATTAACTGCCTACACAATTCAAGCTGAATATTTACTGCATTTTTATATAGATAAAACAGATTCTTACACATATAAACAACAGATCCGATGTCTAATGTTTTTCATGATACATGAAGAATGACTTATTTCTTGTCACTTAAGAAAACATACTTCCTTTAAGGTTGGATAGTTCATAAAACTGTCTTTATAATGTACTGCATGTCCACATGCAGGCAATCTGTGAAAAAAGACTTATTTTGTCATATTTTGCAATATACACAATACATATATATGTATATATGTGCATATATATATTCATGCCAACTTTCCATTCTGTTTACCAAATAACTTGTCTAAATTGCTAATATTTTGAATATAGAATAGTCATCCAAACCTATTTTCCCTAATATACTGTTTAAGGGGGGGAAAGGTGAAAATATTCCGATCAGTTGAAACACTCAATCTAATTTATGCACACAGGAGCTTGGAATTGTGCGTCATTTGACTATTTTTCCTTTTTTCTTTCTAGGGAGATTAAAGATAGGCATTTTATTGGATTTATAATCCAAATTAGAACAGAGCAAGAGAGTGGACTATGGTTGCACAGTATTCGTTGTAGTATTTTGTTTTCAAGGATCAAATTGAAATACCTGGAATTTGGGGCCAGGCGATAGCCCAGCGGGTAGGGCTTGTTTGCACGCGCCGGCCCATGCCGGCCAGGGTTCTATCCCGGCATCCCATATGGTCCCCGAGCACCGCCAGGAGTAATTCCTGAGTGCAGAGCCAGGAGTAACCCCTGAGCATCGCCGGTGTGACCAAAAAAAAAGCAAAAAAAAAAAGAAATACCTGGAATTAAATTGGAGTAACTGTTTAAGAGAAGATTAACCCTTAAATCTTAAGGGTTAAAGTCAAAAGATTAACCCTTTCAATTTTCTAGGTAGTACCCAGAAACTAGTAGCCTAATTGTTTTAAGGAACATAGACTATTGTTTGGAAGGCATTTTATGATCAATGCCAACTCTTCAAGGTAGAACGCCGGCCTTTAGGAAACATTAGCGGCAAGTATAAAAGTGCATTTTCAACTCTTCGTCATTCCAAAGAAATGGTTTATGTTACTAGAGTTTTCTAGGAAGAAAATACATTAGTGAAAATTAAAATTTTCATGATTAAGAAAGAGCAACGTGGTCTTGCCAGTTCAAGTGGCAAATCTCCCTTTTCTCACTTAAAAAATAATGAAAGCAGAAACAACATTTTAAAAACAATCAATAACAAAAAATGTTTAGAAATGGAGGGGAGGGTCAGGTTGATGGTATGGTGACTGGTGCACTTGTGCACATGATACAGTTCTTTCCCTGATACCACATTGCCTCCCAATCACCTCCAGGTTGCCTTAAAGCTCAGTGCTGAAAGAGATTTGAGTACTACTGGGGTGGCCCTGGTGTTCTTTGACACTCAGACCCCAAACAGTACCATGTCCTCTATTGAACCCTTGGCCTGTTAGCTAAGTATCATCAGGAATAGTTTTTGAACAACCTCAGAATTGATAAGAAGACTCCCTAAAATAAATAATAAATAGAAAGGAAAGGGAAAGAATCAAATACTAAAACCTAGAATATTGGAATATATTCTTTCTAAAAAATTCTAAATTAATCCAACACTTTCAGATGAATGTAAGGTCTCCTGTCTATCTTATGTTTTACTTCTCTTTAAAATAAAATATTGGCCAACCTTTAAAATAGCCAAACCTTTCCACAAAGTATATGCTATAATTTTAAGTTTTCCCAAGACTGTTTGCCCAGCATAAAAGTAAAATGTTTTTTAAAAATCTTTCTATTTCTGCCATCTATTCCTGATTATCAATTATCATTGTGAGTGGAGGAAGAGTATATCATTATAGGACATTGGAAGGGACTGTGTTATAATTCCGTGTTATTTAAGTAGGCATCACCACACAGTCTATTTACTTCTTTTGCATACTATATACCCTGTATAGTATCATTTCCTATAGAATCTTAGTTTTCTTTTCATGCATAGCTTAATGAACAGACCACTCCAATCTCTAGACTTCACTCCAGTTTTAGTTTCTGATCACATACCATCTCGGAGGAATAAATTCTGCAACAAAGCAAAAAGTATGCTTTCTACCCCATCTCTTCAGCTCTACTTCCACAATTATGTCTATCTTTAGAGTTTTGGTGCCATACACAGGATCTTCCAAGTAGCATCATTGACTATTTAAGAGTATCATATGCTCCAGCTTGAGACCAATCTTCAGATGAACATAGCACCCTCATCAGAGGCTCCACATCAGGGTCACTATTGGATGACATGCCCTACTGAGCCTTAGGGCTCTGGCAACACTTAACTTATGTGAGGAGCTACTCCCTGCCATTAGGGAATCTCTGGAGCAGACACAATGGGAGCTTGGGAAGAACTGAATTGATTTCATAATTTTATATGGCATAAATATTTTATCATGAATATTATGAATCTTGCTTGTCCCAGTTCTATAATCTTCCTACTCCAGTGGGTCCCCACGTGGGACATACATGTAGATATTCCAAGAGTACTTGACCACATTGGATCAACCATAATGTAATCAGTTCTCCTAGTTCAAAGAAACATGCCAGTGCACCTCCGTGCAAACCAATGTGTCTCTGATTCTAAAGGGAATGCCAAAGTGAATTATTCAGATAGATTTTGGACCTTAGTGGATCTAAAGTCTGAAATCAACTGGCTATATATTCATGATAAGAAGTATTAATGCCATTTCCTACAAATTACATTGAACTGCTTTCTGGTTCAGAGATGCAGCCCCTCCCCCACTTTGCTATGGAGATTTTACCTCAAGGAATCAGCTCTAGCATTTTGTGAAGCTTAAGCCATAGGGCCTACCTGAACGTCTGCATTTCAATGGAGTCATTTACCTGGCTTCATCTCTGGATAGCTCAGCCCCCAAGGGGCTGGGCTAGAAGGTTTTGGCAGGCTTCTATCTATAAAATAAGCTAGGAGAAAGGAGAAAGGGCTGTTTGTCCATTTTTGCTCCTCTTTGCTCTCTGCCTGCTCTCCCCATTCTCTTCCCTGTTAGGCCTTAACACCTGGTAGCAGCCATCTTGGCCTAGGATTCTAAACCTACACATGGCTAAGGCCCAGCTAGGAACCTAAGTCTGGGGTTTTCTTGTTACTAAATTATATACCATAACAAGTGTGAGTAAAGCCTTTAGAAACTTTGGCGTATTCCTGCGTCTCTCTCCATCCGCAGGCCACCGATCCCCTGGGGCAGAAAGGGATCACTACACTGCTCCAGGATTTTTCCCAGGGCAGCCAGAGTACCCCGACAGGCCACCGTATTCATTGGAGCCCAAATCCCTGAACCTACGAATCTGTGGATATTCAATTTGTATGCATATGTGTGTATTTGGAAAAATCATATGTCTGGATTTTAATGAGAACATATCTGGGCATATACAAATTTATATACATATAAATGTATATAGACAAATCATATGGTTGGGATTTAAAAAATATTTTATTATACCACTGTGACATATACAATTACAAAGGTGTTCATAATTGGTTCTTGATAATACAGTATTCCACACCCATCCCTCCACCAGGTTGCCCCATTTCCACCACCAATGTACCCCACCCCCTCCCACCCACCCCCAGGCTGCATCAATAGCAGGTAGCCCCGTTCCTTTCTCTCTCTCTCTCTCTCTCTCTCTCTCTCTCTGTTGTCTCTGCATCTCTCTCCCTCTTCTTTTACACATTGTGGCTAGCCCTGCAGTTATTTAGAATTTATCACTTAAGTCTCTTTGTGTATATTCAATGGTGAGCTTTAGTGTGCCATTACCATTTCCCACACTTAGTAAAACAACTGGTATCTATTTATATCCTATTAATGAATGCAGTCATTCTATATCTGTCCTTTTCCTTCTGACTAATTTCACTCAGCATGATAGTCTCTATGTCCATCCATTTGCAGGTAAATTTCATAATTTCGCCTTTTCTGACAGCTGCATAGTATTACATAGTGTAGATGAACCACAGTTTCTTTAGCCAGTCTTCTGTTCTTGGGCATTTAGGTTGTTTCCAGATTCTAGCTATAGAGAATAGTGCAGAGATGAATAAAGAAGTACAGATAATGTTTCGGCTATGTGTTTTTTGGTCTTTCGGGTATATTCCCAGGAGTACTATTGCTGGATCAAATGGGAGCTCAATATTTAGTTTTCGGAGGAATGCCCATATTGTTTTCCAAAAGAGCTGGACCAGTCGGCACTCCCACCAACAATGGATGAGAGTCCCTTTTTCCCCACATCCACGCCAGCACCGGTTGTTCTTGCTGTTGTGGATGTGTGCCAGTCTCTGTGGTGTGAGATGGTACCTCATTGTTGTTTTGATTTGCATCTCCCTGATGATTAAAGATGAAGAGCACTTTTCATATGCCTTTTGGCCATTCAAATTTCTTCTTTTGGAAGATTCTCTTCATTTCTTCTCCCCATTTTTTGATGGGGTTGGCTGTTTTTTTCTTGTGAAGTGCTACCAGTGCCTGATATAACCTGGATGTTAACCCCTTGTCAGATGGGTATTGGGTGAATATCCTTTCCCACTCTGTGGATTGTCTTTGTATCTTGGTCACCACTTCTTTTGAGGTGCAGAAGCTTTTCAATTTTATATAATCCCATTTGTTTATCTTTGATTCCATTTGCTTGGTCAGTGGTGTGTCGTCATTAAAGATACTTTTAGTTTTGAAGTTGTAGAGCGTTTCTCCTATCTATATGGTTCTTCCATGTACCATATAGATTCATGTCTGATGTTGAGATCTATAATCCAACTTGATCTGACTTTTGTGTATATGGTTGGGATTTTGACGAGAATAAAGTCTATCCTATGGGCATTTCTTAGAAAGATTTAATTACACAAAAGTAACTGTAAATTGAGAAAAATGAAAAACTGCACAAATTTCCACAAAAAATAAATGAATAAATAAAAGTCTGGATTTAAAACTTTTAGCAATATTAAATTAAAAATAGATCCCAGAACAATGCACAGTAATGCATCTTAAAACACACGAAAATAAAATATACTACTTTTGCTTTCAATAGTACAATAAAAAATGAAGAGAAACCTGTCTGGGAAATATAGACCACATAATATAAACAATGTAAAAATTTAAAAGTCAGCCCAGGAAGGTAGCAATAAATTTAAAATTTAACATGTTTCTGATGAGACATGTTTTTTCAAATGTCGTCTCAGACAATCACTAGACGTTGAAAGTCTTAAATGTACAGAATTTAAATATGTTACTTTTAGATATCAGAGAAAAGCAGAATACTTGACAGTATGTAGTTCAAGAAAGAAATGCTTTATAGTATAGGTTTTTATGAAGGCCCTTTCTAGAGGCGTTTACCTCTTGAAACTTACAGCTTATATAGAAATGCCTATAAAAGTATAAGAAAACTTCACTGATAGCATCTATAAACATACTAGATGCTTGTGTGATGAGGTCTGAGCTAAAGAGTTAATCCAATCTCAATATAATGTTAAACAGTATCAAAATGTTTTTACATCATAGAATATAAACTTGTGAATCATTATTTTAATTTTGCACAGTTATTCAAGTATTATCAGGATTCTGAGGATACAAATAACATGTCACTTAAATCTTTTTACATTATTGAATTTCATAATCAAGATACTAGTAATTTATATGTCTATCTGCATTTTAGGAGTGTAATGCCATGCCTCTGCCAAGTGTATCAGACTATTATACAACCATTACTAATCACCAATAGCTCCCCACAATTCCCTCAGACTTCCTCCTCTCAATCCTCTCCTTACCTTTGGTAGTCATGCTTTTTTTGGGGTGGCACAGTTTAATGCTACATTTGTAGATTAAAATCAAGCAATTATCCTGTCTATGATTCCCAGAATATTTATAATGAAGGAGAACATTTGCCATTACTTGAATTCTCACAGTTACTCCCTTTAAAAATGAGTTCTCAGTCATTCCACATAGTCCTAAAATCCCATCTGTGACTCTGCCTAGATTTAAATGTGATCCGTTCCTTATCCATTGCCTCCAAACAATTGTCAGATTGAGGATCCTAAGAAATTTAGATTATATAAAGGGCTAGTAACTCAATCTCTCTCTCTCTCTCTCTCTCTCTCTCTCTCTCTCTCTCTCTCTTTCTCTCCAGTTCAAGTCTGAAATATTCTAAGGTGAGTATCAATCATTAATTCAGGAAATGGAGCTATGATATAAAAATATCATAAGTGGGGACCAGAGCGATAGCCCAGCAGGTAGGGCGTTTGCCTTGCACACAGATGACCTGTGCCGGTCCTGGTTCGATCCCCAGCATCCTATATGGTCCCCCGAGCACCGCCAGGAGTAATTCCTGAGTGCAGAGCCAGGAGTAACCCCTGAGCATCCCGGGCATGAGCCAAAAAGCAAAAAAAAAAAATCATAAGTGGAGGAGGATAGAGAAATATAAAATCTTGGGGGAATTTGACAGATGGAAAAGTAGGGATATAGTGGAAAACCCTGACAGCTGCCATTGTGTTCAGTAGTTGATTCTAATGAATTCTTCTTTAAAGTGTCAGTCACATATGACATGCACTCATGTGAAAAGCATTTCAGATCTCTTCCTAATCCAAAGTTATTGGCTCCTATGATGCACTAAATCTCTAGTCAGTATTTAACATCTAATTTTCTGGATCCCACGGGATGTCAAAAATCACGTGGCCGCCCACCTACAAGATGGTCAGACTTCCTTGTCAAGACCCTGAAGGAACGGTTTGAGGCTCTTCATATTCCTGAATCAACCAGATGCCATTGGGCTACATTGGCATGTGATAGGGTCCAATGGAAATGTTACTGGCGCCGCTCGAGCAAATCGATGAATAACGGATTCAAGTGATCAAGTGAAGTGATCAATTTTCTGGAGGGTTGATGCGTTGAGGACAAAGCTTTTGTGCCCTCATTCTTCTTTTTGTCATCTATTTTTGAGACCATTTTTATGACAAATACAGTTTGTCATAAACTATATTTGTTTATGACCCCCACTCCACCCCTTCCTAACTCCAGTTGTTTTAAACATGTCATTTTATTTCATAAATTGGGTGTCTTTAGTTATCTTGTTATAAACTTCCTGAATTATAGTAGTAGCATGACTCATACCAGAAAGCACTGATATGGTTGTTATGTTGGGGAATTTTAAGTTAGAAAAATCAATGATTTTGAAACTAAGAAACACTGAGAAAAGTGAGGGTGTGATTTGTGTGTATTATAAACAGGGTTGTGTTCTAACATATGACACTCTTAAATGCATCACTTGTCTTGTATCACTTGTCTTCCCTTGTTCATCCATTTGCTTGAGAGGGCACCAGCAATGTCTCCATTTGCCCCCGTTGCTTGCTAGTGTAGCCCTAGGGCATCTGCTCCCTTCAGGAACATGAAAGACCTCAAACCATTCAGTCAGGTCATGGGAATGAAGTCCATCATCATTACTGTTCTTGGCATATTGCATGTGACATGGGTAGCTTGCCAGGCTCTACCATGTGGGTGGATACTCTCCCCCGGGAGTAGTAGGTAGGCTTTCAGTTCATGCATTTATTGATAAACTGGAGAGAGCTGATAGCAGCTCTGCCCTGTGTATCGGTGTCTTTGGTTCAAGCATACCTGGGCTTGAAATAGGCTTCTTTATAGGGTGGGACTCTGATGAGCCAAGCTTGAGATCAGCTTTTCTCTTGGATGAAGCTCTGTCGAGCTGTGGAGTCTGGATGTTGGAAATGGCTGCCATCATGGTGTGGGGGTTCCTCTGGCTTCTTCCGAGGCTCTATTGGGATGGTGGGCCAGGGCCAGAATTCTCCCTCCTGCTGGATGCCTCATGATCAGTGGAGCGCAGGGAGAGCCGGTAGCATGCCTGCCCCATGTGTCTCCTCCAGCGTCTTCCATGTATCTCCTCGGGTATCTCCAGGGGTTGCTGGATGTCATGGTGTCTTAAATGTATAAAGCTGCTCATTTAGTCTCTAATAAGGGAAGCTGGACATAAGTTTGAAAAAAGATAGTAAGGAAAAGTTGTATCTCTATAGGTAGCTCTTTGTGTTTTCTCTGATAGTAAATGTAGAGAAACAAATCTTGCATATTTAATGCTACCCCCACCCCTTTATTTTATGGGAAGTGGTATAGGCACATGTTCATCTATTTACATCAGATGGACTTCCATTAATACAGGCACTCTTTGCTCCTAAACCCTAAACTCTTGTCTGAAAAAGACCTCATATAAATCATAAAAATGATGAAAAGTTCTCATCATAAAAGCTTCCTTAGAGCTAGACAATTTCTGGGCTCTGCTTTTGTCTGATCTGTTGACTTTTTTTATTTGTTTATTCATTAGGGTTCTGATTTCGTCTGACTCCATTCTAATCTGTTGACTTTTAAAACTGAATGAGAAACAAACATCCTGCCTGGATAATAGAACAGAGCAGGAAAGGCTGGCAAGGGTACAGAGATCACATTACTCCCTTAGGCTACATGCCCTCCAGGTGCTAACTGCCTCTTTAGTGCTTGTCACAGGTGAAAAGTTGAAGGGTCAGTGACCTGATTCCTAGTTAAAATCAATAGAAGTTTAGGGGAAGAACATATAGAGGAGTGAATGCGAGAATTAGGCAGCCTTAGAGGGGTAGGCGTGACTCACTAGAAAACATACTCAACTCTGAAAGGCCAAAATGAATATGGATTACAAAGTTTCCATTAATAGTAGAAAGTTATATAGTATTGGTTAAGAAGATTCTATCTAAGCTGAATTGTAGATAATTTTGTTTATATCCCAAAGTTATTTTTAATCATAATCATTCAAATCTCATAAGACCAGTGTTCTAGGGAAAATAGTGCTTTGGTATTTTATTAAATTTCTAAATGCTTCTATGTTTAATATTGGAGAAAATGAAATGGAAACATAGATTAGAATTCCAGACCTTCATCAAGCATGTAAATCAGGAGATGGTTTCTTTAACCCCCAAAACTTGAGTGCTTCTACTGATGAACTTATTATCTTTTCCCTTCTCATCCAAAGAACCATCTTTATGGGTATGAATTCTATTTTCTAAATATGCTATCATTAGTGTTAATGAGAGTTTCTCATTTTCAACAGCTTTTCAACAGTAGCCCAAGTTCCTGACTACCTATGGGAAGACATGTATTCATGGTGGTGATACTTCTTCCTTTAATATTGGTGTTTGGAATGAAATATTACAATTATGAGAGAGACTCTCGAAGTAGACTATGTCTAGACATGTAGAGTAGCACCAAAACTCAGGTATGTTGATGGAAATAGTTCAATCTGGAAAGTGTAAGACAAGAAACACCTTGTTTGGTTAGCAATACCAGCCATGTTGAGAGCTGCTTGCAGAAAAGATAGTCAAGGGATAAAAGTAGAATTTCTGTCATTAATATTCCTGGATTAAAGCACTGCTTTACAATTTACTGACTGAGACACTTCACGTTATTTTGGTCATGTTTTTTAAAGATTAAGTAAGTTATTTGTTAAAATGTTGTATGTAAAAGATAATGAATATACGAATGTGTGCTTTTTCTTTCTCGGATAAGTAATTCTGGTCAGAAACTTGTCCCTTGTCTAATGAAAGACCCAAATTTTTTTAGACATTTTTTCCTATATTCTGTTGTTTTCTAGAGGTTGTCTGCATCTCATCTTCGAGTTACCTGATTTTTTCTTCAGTTGCTGTTATTTTGTTGCTCGACCTTTGATTGTGATTTGCTTATTGTCCCACACCCCACAGCGCTCATGCCTTACTATTGACTCTGAGCATAGAGATGACTCCTAGAGATGACTCCTGGCAGGGCTTGGGGAACTTGGAGGTGCTTAGGAGCCAACTGGATCTGGTGTGTGTAAGCCAAGTACCTTACACACGTACTATCTCTCCTGCTCCTATATTTAATGAAATTTATACATACATCTTGTTGCTTGCCACTTGTCTTCCCATTGTTCATCGATTTGCTCGAGCAGGCACCAATAACATCTCCATACGTCCTGTTGCATGCTAGTGTAGCCCAAGGGCATCTGCTTGCTCCAGGAACATATATCAGATTCTCTTCATGTCTGTCATATATTATTGTATTTTTCTCATTTAAGTTTTCATACTTTCTTATGTTTTTCTGAGTATCACTGTCTTCCCGTTCATTATCGATTTGCTCGAGCGGGCACCAGTAACATCTCCATACGTCCTGTCTCATGCTAGTAGAGCCCAAGGGCATCTGCTTGCTCCAGGAACATAAAGAGCCTCAAACCATTCCATCAGGTCATGGGAATGAGGTCTATAATTGTTACTTGTATTTGGCATATCAAATATGACACGGGAGACGTGCCAGGTATCTGGGCCACTGTTCATTTGAGCTTATTAACTATTCTCAATGTGGTGTCAGTAAAGTTACTTTTTGAAAAATTTGCAGAGCTGATTGGTGCTGGTTGAGGCTTCCATGTTTGTTTTCACTGACTGAGCTCCGTGGTTTCTTCTGTTGTCGCGGAGCTCCGTTGGTTTCTTCACATCTTCCCCATCAGTTTGCTGTGCTCCTACTATGCTGAAGATGAATCTTTGCAGTCAACCTTCCTGAGTGTCTCTATTGGATTAGACTGGGGGTTGTTCTTTTCCTTCTCTGCTCATTGTCACCCAGTGAGAGGAAGTATAACTGAGAAATGTGAGGTTTGATGAGTAGAAATATTGCAGTCTTCATGGACAATTCTGGAGCTGTGGAACTGGGTCACTAGATATGGCCCATTCTAGTAACTTTATCTATAAAATGAAAATATCAATTGAATCTACTTTATGAGATTGCTTGAGATAATGTAGATAAAATATCTGGCAGACATTCTAGCACATATTAAGAATTCATGCTGGCTTACAGAAAGGCACTGAAAATTTCAAGTGTCAGGGTTAATACACTAAGGAGAGACAGTGTTGAGTAGAGTGACAATTGTCACTAGGCAATGGTCATAATAGGGGTGACCAAGCCATGCTTACCAAGCAGAGTTCTGGCAGGGAGCAGATAAACACATTAGATTCATACAACGGGCTCATTGAAGAGTGGTCAGTGGAGGGAATAGTTGATTAAAGAGCAGGATTACCAAATCATAAAGGTACGACAAACTGCTCAGTGGCTTATAACAGTAGGATGCTCTGCCATAAACCTCAACACCAGGAGAGGACAGGTGAGCAAAGGGTGTTGATGGAGTCTAGAGAGAGCTATTAATGGTAGGGACACCATACAAAAGCCATGGTTCAAGAGAGACAGTCTGACAGAGCTGGGGCACAGAGATCTGGGACCACTAGATGTTCTGCTGACTGTCAGCCTGGAGAGCACAGCCAGAAGCCAGAGGGAAAGATCAGAGACTTTTGCGTCTCCCAGGCAAAATTTAAAGGTAGAACATAGGGCTAGGCATGCAGCTGAGAGAGCAAACAGAAAAATCGTGGTAGGAATTTTGAAACCATTTCAATCTACTATTCTTCAACTCTATTTCTTGCCAGTGATTAAAGCAAGATTTGAGACTTATTCTTTTATTTATTTGCTAACTTTTGTTTCTCTCTCTCTTTTTTTGGATCCACACTACAGGACTCAGCAGCTATACTTTGTTCTGTGCTCAGGGTGTGACCCCTGGCAGTGCTGGGAAGCCTTATGGTAAGCCAAGGATTTGAACTGGGTCAGCATTGCTGCAGTTGCATGCAGGCAGATGCCTTCTCTCCTGTACTACCTCTAAGGTCCTTGACATTAGTTCCTATATTGCCTCCACACTGGCTTGATTGAGCGCAGGGGCTTTGTAGACTTGAGCTGGGATCTTGGGCTTGCAATTATTGTAAGGCTGTTTCATGGCATTTTGGGGAGCTAGAGGTCTGAGTCACCTTTGCGTATTTGTGCTTCACATTTAAACAGCAAACATCCTAGTTTTCTGTTTAACAAGAAATTACTTTTTAGATATAGTCCTTGACCGAGTTTTTAACTATATCAATTTTAGGATCAAATTCCAAAGTTTACATTAATAAATTGAAAGTAAAAATTTCTATCTAAATCTCCGTTTTTTTGTATATTGTTTGAACCAAGGTTACTATAGAAGTCATGTCTAGGATATCATAATTTTACCAAATTTTATTCTTCATCTTCCTTATTAGAGGAATTCAAAACTTAACATGAGCCATGTGGGTGTTTTTATATGAACTATTTTATTATGAATATGTGGCATTTAATTTTTTCCTGTGTCTACTGTTTGGACTTTTATGATAGGATCTAGTGCTAGTATGAATCTGGGAACTGTGCTGACCAATATTCACATTTTAAGTTGTGCCTCTCCCTGAATATTCATGTCTTTGCAAATTTAGCTTTAATATTTTAGATCTAATATATTCATGACACTGAATAATTTATCAAAAAGACTCTGGAATATTGGAAGACATTTTTATACTAATGTTAAACTTAAAATTTCTTGGAAGGCAAAACCTTGTTTGAATAATAGTAAGTAATTAGTGGAAGAATCTCCTTTTGATAACCCAAGCCTTTGTACATAGTCCTTAAACAAGAAATAATGTCAGCTCAATAAGGAATAGTGGTGATACAGAATGAAAATGATAAAGGCAAATTGAAAACATTAGAAACAAAGGAGCTCTGTAGAATGTAGGGTGAAAACTGAAGACAACGTATGAGCAAACATGTGTGTAAAATATTCCAAATAGTAAGACTAAAGTCAACATCAAAGTCATTCATCCCACACTCTGCTCATGCCCATTAAAATATGAAAAAATAAATAGTTGAAAGTGGATCAGGAAGCACTTGACATAATGATTTGACCACAATAAAATATTTATGATTCTCTCTTCCATTCAGGAAACTATTTGATACCATCATGGAGTGAATCAAGTCAAAGCCAGGAAAGAGTATTGACGTCAACACTTATTATATTAGTGAAATAAATATCAAGTGAGCCTGCTTCAAGAATTCCGTGACTATGAAATTAGCGCACATTCACTTTAAATATATCAGGAAAAGTTAATAGTTTTATTTGATGTTTGATATATCCAGAAAAAATGTAATTGCCATGAAGAAATCAGAATATGAGTTCTTGGTTTATATTGGAAATATGATCTTACATATTGTTGCTTAATTTGGTAACTAGAAAATGCCACCCATCACCTACCGTTTTATCATTCAAAAAGGACCACTGGCATTGCCCCAATATGTTTAGATATTCTTCTCTTTGGGAAGAGGGAGATATAGGGGTGTTTGGTCATACAAAGCATCTAATGGAATTGGGATATAGCTGTAGTGATTACATGCAAGCCAATATTTAAACATGGTACTATATTTCTTACCAATCATGTTCTATTTTTTAATCTCTTTGTACCTGTCTCATAAAATTGTAAGCATAATCAGAAGAAAAAGTAATAGGTATAGTCTAGAGATTGCAGAATTTGATGTCTTCCCTATTTTTGAGTCTACAAATAAGTTTTAATTTAATTCATGAACATTGAAAACTATAGAAGAGAAAGGAAAAGGAATTGATTCATATGGGACAAGGGATAATCAATACTGACTATTTAATTTCATTTTTTTATTTTTTGGGTCATAACTCAGGGGTTACTCCTGATGATGCTCATGGGACCATATGGGATGCTGCGGATAGAAACCAGGTTGGTCATGTTCAAGTACCCTACCTGCTGTACTAGCACTCTGGCTTCTACTTCATTTAATTTGAGCTGGTAAACCAATTCCTATGACATCAGTTCCCATGAAACTGCAGTTAATTTTGATGATGTGACTCCCCCATGTAGCATTTACTTAGGATTTGTAGCAGTCAGGAGCACGTGCTGATTTATATTCTGGTCTCTTGCTTCCAGGAACTAGAAGAAAAGGGAGTTCCTGTAAAGGACAGAAAACCTGTCTTACTTGTTGACTTTTCATATCTATATTCTATGTGTACTTTTGGTAAGAATTTTTTACTTGAGAAATTATCATGGGTTCCAAGATATTTTAAGTTTCCCTAAACTGCAATAAAAAAATAAATATTCTCAAAGGTCTAAGATCTCTATTCCTTGGCTGCTAGTTTCAAAAACTGTATGGAAAACAAGACAAGATTTTTGCTTTTTTTGATGTTGAATCTTATTTTTTGAAATGTATTCTTTTTGATTATTAATAGATGAATTTCCAGAATTTTAAAAAATGTGACTTTTGGAAAGTTCTCATAAAACTTAGCTTTGATAAGAATGAAGGCAGGGAAATGCATGACCCCGAAGTGGCCAAACCAGAGAAAAATGAAATGTAGGGGCAGGAAACAAGTGTAAACAGAGATCCTAACTGGATATAATGATAAATATCAAGGTCAAAGTTTATGCTGTAAGATAGAATTTAAGAACATAAAATATATTATTAGCTTAACTCCAACTCAGGGATTGAATAAGAAAATGGTAGCACATTTCTAAGAGGAGTTCTACAAATTGGGTGTAGATTTTGAATGTCTGTAAATCTACATAAATATGAAAAATAACAAGGGCAGGAAAATCAAAGAGTAATGGAGACCACTGTCTCAAGGAACTTTTGAAGGTCACTGAATTAGAGACTTGATGGTTCAAGGAAGACATAATTCAAGCCCAGGGAATAGAAACACCCAGGACAAACATTTGTGAGTTTGAGAAAGATTCTGGGGACCAGAAGGACTAGACTAAAGGAACTGAGTCTACTGGGGAGGTAGATGAGGTTGGAGTGATTGGTAAGGCCAGCTCATCTTGAACTATGCCTTCAAATCTGTACCAAGAGGAAACTCATTGATCACTTCACTTGATCACTGGAATCCCGTTATTCATGGATTTGCTCGAGCAGGCACCAGTAACATTTCCATTGGACCCTATCACGTGCCAATGTAGCCCGATGGCATCTGGTTGATTCAGGAATATGAAGACCCTCAAACCGTTCCTTCAGGGTCTTGACGAAGAAGTCTGACCATCTTGTAGGTGGGCCGCCACGTGATCTTTTGAAATCCCATGGGATCCAGTTGGTAAGGGCTGTAATCCAGCAGTCATCTCCAAATCGCATTACATGTCCAGCCCATCTGATTTTCGATGCCTTGGCAAACAAGACAGCGTCCCTGATTCTGGAATAGCGACAGAGGTCAGAACTCTGGATTCCTTCTCTCACTTGAGTGAGGTGTGATATTCCAAGCATAGCTCTTTCGATTCCTCTCTGGGAGACCTGAATAGCATTCTCATCCTGCTTTTGTAGGGCCCAGGTCTCTGAGGTGTATGTTAATGCAGGGAGAACGGTGGAGTCAAAGAGATGTGCCCAAAGCCAGAGGTTCTTTGTCCTTTTAGCTATTTCTTCAATGCCTTTGAAGGCATTCCATGCCGCTCTCTTCCTCCTGCACAGCTCAGGTTTTAGGTCGTTCATCATGTTGACTTCTCGACCTAGGTACAGATAACTGCTGCATTCAGAGATGTCTGTTCCATTGAGAGTGAATGGAGCCTCTGAAACTAGCTCATTTTTCATAAACATAGTGTTCTTTAGATTCAGCAGTAGACCTATCTTTCCACGTTCTCGGTTGGCGTCAGCCAGTATTTGTGCTGCTTGGCTAATGTTTGGTGTTATTAGAACGATGTCATCAGCGAAGCGGAGGTGGTGTAGTTGTCCACCATCTATCTTCACTCCCATTCCTTCCCATTCTAATTGTCGCATGACGTTCTCGAGGGTGGCGCTAAAGAGTTTTGGTGAAATGGTATTACCCTGTTGAACCCCTCTTTTGACATCAATGATCACTTCCTTGCAGAATGGTGAGATCCTGGTGGTGAATCCGTAATACAGCTCACGAAGAATCTTGATGTATTGGGTTTGAACACCCTGTTTGGCTAGGGCTTCCATGACCGCTTCAGTCTCCACAGAATCAAAGGCTTTCTTTAAATCAATGAACGTGAGACAGAGCGGCATCTTGTACTCCCTACAAACCTCAGTGAACTCAGTTACCATGTGGATATGGTCGATTGTGCTGAGTCCTTTCCAGAAGCCAGCTTGCTCGCATTGTTGTCCTTCATCTAGTGTTCTGCCAATCCTGTTCAGGATGACTCATGTAAACAGCTTGTAGATGACGGACAACAGGCAGATGGGGCAATAGTTGCCGATGTTGTAAATGTCTCCCTTCTTGAACAGTAGAACTGTCCTGTTGGTTTTCCACTGGGAGGGCACCTTGCATTCGGACAGGTAGTGTGTGAAGAGCCGAGCTAGTGTATTGATGAGTACCGATGGCAGATTCTTCAGGTGTTCGGGCCTTGACTTTGTTTTGGCCTGGTGCTGTTCCCTTCTTTTATCGATGAAATGGCATGTCGGATTTCAGAAGGGAGAACGTTGGGAATGGCATATCCATCCTGTGGAATTTGGTATCTGGGCAGGTGGATGTGGCTATCAAAGAGATCTGAGTAGAAGTCATGGATAATCTCCTTTGCCTTTCTGGAAGACGTGATAGATCCATCAGGGCGTCGGAGGGCAGTCATCTTGGTCTTATAATTGGCGAAGGACAGGCTGGTGTTGCAAATGCGCTTCCCAGCTTCTGCTGTGTCTTCCAGTATTTCTGCTCTTCTGTCTTTGAGATCTTCTTTTATCACTTCTCTGCACCACTTTGCAAGCTTGGACGTTAGCATTTGGTCTCCTGGGGCTTGCGCCATGCCACGTTGGCAAATGAGCTCAAGAATTTCTGTAGACAGGCGTCCTTTTGTCTTTCTCTCTCTCGGCATTCTTCTCACAATCATGGAGGTGCTGAACCAGTCGGTTGTATTCTTCAACTGAAACATTGGATTTGTGAACTTTGTTCATTTGATCCCTCTAGCTGCTATAATAAGACACAAGTGTGAATTTCTAGAAAAGAGTTTGGCAAAAGGACATGGGGGAAAGGATGGGGAATACACTGAATTATTTATTCCAGGATCTGATACTTTGAGGGAAAAGGAAAGAAGAAGAAAAAGAAGCATTTTTTTTCAATCAAATGATTTCTTTTAAAGTATGATAATGAAAATGTATTCCTTTGGGGATATTATATATAATGTTGTATTGTTAATGATCTGTCTATATAAATATGTAGATGATTCATTTAGTGACATATCCTTTGGGGTTCAGTCTCACATGCACTGTAGTTACCTTTCTAAGTATCACTCAGAACTGTTCTTTTTTCTGCCCCCCAAGTAAATATTTTTACATTTTTGACAACTTTGTTAAACTCAAATGTTCCTCCTTCTGATTTAAATTATTTTCCTGTCATTTCTCAAATCTGTCCTAGTTTTCAGCATTTGGACATTGAGAGAGCTTAATCATTTTCTACCCAAATACTTCATATATTTGCATAGGCCTGAAGTTATAAAAGCCTACAGAGCACTTTTACAAATTTCATGTATTAACCTGCATATTGAAAGGAAGTGAAGAGCAACAGTAAGAGGAAGAAACTAGCAATGAAGTGTAAGTGAGAACATGTACTTATCTGGGATAAAATAAGAACCTTTAGCTCTTACATTGGGCAATCTTAGAAAATCACAGGTAATGATTCAGGAAAATTATTGAGAAATGCGAGGTCCTAGACTGCTTTTGAGAGCTGTCGCAATGGAGAATAATTGAGAAATTCAGTGTGGAGAGAACTTGACACCCTCTTATTGGCCCTAAAGTGAACTTCTTCAGTTACAAGAATTATTTTTAGACATATTATCTCATATTTTCCATGCTTGTATTTTTTCCCCTTCTAATTTTATACCTGACTGCCCTGTGTAGGATGTATGTGCATTGAGAGGGAGGGACAAGAGGTGGTGAGAGGAGGAAGTGATCATTTCAAAATCCAAAGGAGTAAAAAATCTCTTGACTTGAGTATAAGAAGCCAACTCTCTCTTCCACTAAACGATTCTGCTGCCTTTAAGTGCACTTAATGTGAGTTGCCCTGCAAAAGAAAAGGCGTTTAGTCAAGTGCAAATTATTTTGAAGATTGAATTAAATAAAAATAGATATGATGTTTATAAATGAGTACAGGGAGTATTGATCATGACTACTGAAAAGAACCTAGACCATAAGGAAGAAAAACTAAGAACGTCTTTCCTTTTACTCTTATTTGCTGCAAATCAGAAGCTGTGATTTTCACTGAGCCAACAATAAATATGGTGCCCTATTAAGAACAGCTCTTTTGAGAAGAAAAGGAAAAGTGCCTGCTATAGGGGCAGGCTGGGGGAGGGAGGAGGGAATCAGGGACATTGGTGGTGGGAATATGGTACTGGTGGAGGGATGGGTGCTGGAACACTGTATGACTGAAACCCAATCATGAACAGCTTTGTAATTTTATATCTCACAGTGGTATAATAAAAAAAAGTGATTGCTCTTTATAATAGAAAGGCTAAAGAATTAATTTCTGTAGCCTATTTAAGAGGGAACAGACTGGAGACTTATAAATTAGAAAATGGCTTTCCATTCTCAAAAAGTCTCTTGGGGGGAAAAACAATGTAAACACACATTCTACCTCCCTAAGTCTGCTAAGGTAGGTAAGGGGAGTTGTTCATTGGCAGAGGGGCACTGTGTTGGAACATGTGTGCCTGGAAATTGATTATAACCTGTATCATAGAAGAACACCTAAATAAAAAAAATTCAAAAGAAAGTCTTTATCATCAAATACACCAGAGCAAATTAACAGTAAAATCATAAATGGAGGCAGAGCGATCAAGACTTTCTCATTTTACCATAAGCATAACAGGAAGAAACTCAGCTTCACCTTCAACACATTGCTGGGAAATATTCTTAGAACAAATATCCAAATTCATCATTTATACATTTTGCTTTCTGCAAACTATAGCATAAAGTATAGCACAAGTGATTTGGGACAAGGATCGCAAATAAGGCCCTACCTTCCACCTATTTTTAGCTGCACTGACCTCATTTGGGGCCATGGTTCTGCTGCTATGACGTAATTGCTGCATTTCTTTTCTAAGAATTGCATTTACCAGATAAAACAAGAGTGAAATTGTCATATGTTCATGATGGAATCCTACACAGCTAAGAGAGAAGACGAGACAGGCAGCACATTGCAATCTGAATGGAATCAGAGTCTATTGAGGTGATAGATTTTTCTTTTTTTTAATGTTTATTTTATCACTGTGAGATATACAATTACAAAAGATATTGGTGATCGGTTCTCAGTCATACAGTGTTCCGGCACCCATCCCTCCACCAGTGTCCTATTCTCATTACCAATGTCCCCACATCCCTCCCCACCTCCCCCAGCTTGCCTCTATAGCAGGCACTTTTCTTTTCTTCTCTCTCTCTCTCTCTCTCTCTCTCTCTCTTCTCTTACACATGATGGCTTGCCCTACAGATATTTAGGGTTTATCATGTAAATTTCTTTATGTATGTTCAATGCTCAGTTCTAGTCTGATAGTACCATTTCCCACACTTAGTAAAGACACTGGTATATATTTATAGTCCATTAATGAATGCAGGTCTCTCAGACATGGGGCAGAGCTGCTACTTGCTCTCCCTGTGCCCAGCCGCTCATGAGGCCCCCAGGAGGCATGGCAGATTCTAGCCCTGGCCTGCCACCCCAGCAGAGCCTCACAACAAGTCAGACGACCCTCTCTACTCCATGGAGGCCGCCATTTTCCACATCCGACTTCCCTCTCGTCACAACTCCACCCAGCAGACCAGACTATCACAGCTCAGATCATCAACACCCACCCTGCAGCAGTTTTTTTCAATCCGGCCCAGGTATGCTGAACCAGAGACTCTCAGACATGGGGAAGAGCTGCTACTTGCTCTCCCTGTGTCCAGCCGCTCATGAGGCACCCGGGAGGCATGGCGGGTTCTAGCCCTGGCCTGCCACCCCAGCAGAGCCTCACAACAAGCCAGACGACCCCCTACTCCATAGGGGCCGCCATTTTCCACATCCAGACTTTCCTCTCGTCACAACTCCACCCAGCAGACCAGACTATCACAGCCGGCTCGCAGCTGCTAGTGGCCACGCGGTTCATCAATAATTGCTTTATTTAGAAGTGACTACAAAAGTATGCCACCTGCACAGCAAGCCTGGCAAGCCGCTCGTAGTATTTGATATGCCAAATACCAGTAACATTTATATTATGTCATTCCCATGACCTAATATAATGGTTTGAGGCTCTTTATGTTCCTGCAGCAAGCGGATGCCTTTGGGTTCTACTAGTATGAGACAGGACATATGGAGATATTACTGGTGCCCGCTCTAGCAAATAGATGATGAATGGGAAGATAGTGATAGTGATAATGAATGCAGTCATTCTATATCTGTCCTTTTCTTCTTCTAATTTTACTCAGCATGATAGTCTCCACGTCCATCCATTTTCAGGTAAGTTTCCTTACCATACTCTCCATATTCTTCCAGCCCAAGTATTACCCAATTTGCAATTTAATTATGAACTTTTAGAGTAAATGTATGTATAAAATTCTAAACTTTGAGGCACATGTATATATATGCATTTATGTATGTAGGTACATGTATATGTAAGTGGAATCTCACTAATACATATACATACATATATGTGCAAGTAGAATCTCACTTCTAAGTTTGATTCACCTTATGGACCTTCACTCAGGAAGTCTAGTTTCTTCTGGGACCAAAAATGATACCTTAGGGGCAGGAGATTGTACTGTGGCTATGGTGCTTGCCTTACACGCGGCCACCTGAATTTGATTCCTCACACCCCAAGCGGACCTTGAACACTGCCAGGAGTAATTCCTGAGTGCAGAGCTAGGACTAATTCCTGGTTATTGCAAGATGTGGCCCTTAAGCAAAACCTCAAAATGGCACTTTATTAAACAGTTATATAGCCTTAACAATTCTCCAAGGGAAATATAACATTTTAAAGATTTTACAAAAGTTAAAGAGAATTTAACAAGATTGATAACAAATAGAATTTATAGCCAGGCAGGTTTATATTAAAATTCCATTGCATGACTCTTTATCTGTACTTTCAAACTCTAATATATGAATATTTATAGCAGTTATCCTTGTTAAGTCCTAAACTGCAAACAACCCAATTAGCCATCGATAGCTGAATGGCTAAATAATTTTGATACAGATATAGACGGTCTTATGAGATAAATTCTGTTAGCGTCAAACTATTTATTCTTGAGCTCATGGGTTCTTGAGAATTATATAAATGATCACTGATCACGATCACGATCTTCCGTAATCATCTATTTGCTAGAGCGGGCACCAGTAATATCTCAATATGTCCTGTCACATGCTGTAGAGCCAAGGGCATGGTTTGGTACAGGAACAGAAAGAGCTTCAAAACCATTATATTAGGTCATGAGAATGATCTAATATACTTGTTACCTGGCATTTGGCATATCAAATACAACATGAGCAGCTTGCTAGGCTTGCCGTTTGGGAGGCATACTCTATAAACACCTCCAAATAAAGCCTCTATTGATGAACCGCATGCCGCCATGCGGCGCAGCGAGCCGGGCTGTGATGGGCTGGTCGGGTGGAGTTCTGAAGAGAGGAAGTCCAATGGGAAAATGGCGGCGCCGATGGAGTGGGGGTCGCTGGCTTGTTGTGAGGTTCCTGCCGGGTGGTGGGCCAAGGCTGGAACCCACCATGCCTCCCGACTGCCTCATGAACGGCTGGGCACAGGAGAGCAAGGAACCGCCTGCCCCATGGCTGAGAGTCTCTGGACCAGCATACCTAGGGGATTGAGGGAAGTAACTGCTCCAGGGTGGGTGCCGATGATCCGGGCTGTGATGGGC
>JAJIBD010030672.1:0-10466 GCA_021461705.1 Cryptotis parvus | reverse complement strand
AACTTAACATGAGCCAAGTGTGGGTGTTTCACATGAACTATTTTATTAAGGCGAATATGTGGCATTTAATTTTTTCCCTGTGTCTACTACAATTTCTTTATGATAGGATTCTTAGTGCTAGTATGAATCTGGGAACTGTGCTGACCAATATCTTACATTTTAAGTTGTGCCTCTCCTGAATATTCATAAGTCTTTGCAAATTTAGCTTTAATATTTTAGATCTAATATATTCGCGACACTGAATAATTTGTATCAAAAGACTCCTGGAATATTGGAAGACATTTTTTATACTAATAAAAGCAAACTTAAAATTTCTTTGGAAGGCAAAACCTTGTTTGAATAATAGTAAGTAATTAGTGGAAGAATCTCCCCTTTTGATAACTCCTGTAAGCCTTTGTACATAGTCCTTAAACAAGAAATAATGTCAGCTCAATAAGGAATAGTGGTGATACAGAAAATGAAAATGATAAAGGTAAATTGAAAACATTAGAAAAACAAAGGAGCTCTTGTAGAATGTGTAGGGTGAAAAACTGAAGACAATCGTATGAGCAAAACATGTGAAAAAAATATTCAAATAGTAAGACTAAAGTCAACATCAAAGTCATTCATCCCACACTCTGCTCATGCCCATTAAAAATATGAAAAAATAAATAGTTGAAAGTGGATCAGGAAGCACTTGACATATAATGATTTGACCAAATAAAAATATTTATAGATTCCCTCTCCTATTCAGGAAACTATTTGATACCTTCATCATGGAGTGCGAATCAAGTCAAAGCCAGGAAAGAGTATTGACGGCAACACTTATTATATTAGTGAAATAAATATATCAAGTGAGCCTGCTCTCTTAAGAATTCAAGTGATTCATGAAATTAGCTTCTTTGCCATTCACTTTAAATATATCAGGAAAAGCATTAGTTTTATTTTACGTTTGGATATATCCAGAAAAATTGTAATTCTGCCATGAAGAAATCAGAATAAGTGAGTTCCTCCTTGGTTTATATTGGAGCCATGATTCACATATTGTTGCTTAATTTAAAAATTCAGAAAATGCCACCCATCACCTACTGTTTTATCATTTAAAAGGACCACTGGGTACTGCTCCCCAATATATTTAGATATTCTTCTCTTTGGGAAGAGGAGATATAGGGGTGTTTGGTCATACAAAGCAATCTAATGGAATTGGTATATAGCTGTAGTGATTACATGCAAGCCAATATTTAAACATGGTACCATATTTTACCAATCGGTTGTTCTATTTTTAATCCATTTGTACCTGCCCCATAAAATTGTATGCTGCCAATCAGAAGAAAAAGTAATAGGTATAATCTAGAGATTGCAGAATCCTGATCTCTCCCCTATTTTGAGTCTTCACAACAAGTTTTACCTCCTAATTCATGAACATTGAAAACTATAGAAGAGAAAGGAAAAGGAATTATTCATATGGGGACAAGGGATAATCAATACTCGATTATTTCACTTCATTTTTTTTTATTTTTTTAGTCATAACTCAGGGTTACTCCTGGATGATGCTCATGGGACCATATGGGATGCATGGATAGGAACCAGGTTGGTCAAGTGTTCAAGTACCCCCACCTGCTGTACTAGCACTCTGTGGTTTACTTCATTTAATTTGAGCTGGTAAACCACCTCCTAAGACATCAGTTCCCGAAACTGCAGTTAATTTTGGATGATGTTACTCCCCATGTAGCATTTACTTAGGATTTCAAAGCAGTCAGGGAGCACGTGCTGATTTATATTCTGGTCCTTCTTGCTTCCAAGGAACTAGAAGAAAAGGGAGTTCCTGTAAAGGACAGAAAACCTTTCTGTCTGGCTTGTTGGACTTTCTTTTTCATATCTATATCTTCTATGTGTACTTTTTGGTAAGAATTTTTTTTACTTGAGAAATTACTCTTTCCATGGGTTCCGGTAAGATATTTAAGTTTCCCTAAACTGCAATAAAAATAAATATTCTCAAAGGTCTAAGATCTCTATTCCGCTGCTAGTTTCAAAACTGTATGGAAAACAACACAATATTTTTGCTTTGATGCTGAATCTTACTTAAATGTATTCTTTTTTGATTATTAATAGATGAATTTCCAGAATTTTAAAATGTGACTCTTGGAAAGTTCTCATAAAACTTAGCTTTGATAAGAATGAAGGCAGGGAAGTAATGACTCCCCGATGGCCAAACCCAGAGAAAATGAAATGTAGGGCAGGAAAACAAGTGTAAACAGATCCTAACTTCTATTATAATGATAAATATCAAGGTCAAAGTTTATGCCAAAAGGATAGAATTTAAGAACATAAAACATAGGCTATTAGCTTAACTCCAACTCAGTGTGATTGAAGGAAATGGCAGCATACATTTCTAAGAGGAGTTCTACAAATTTGTAATGTAGATTTTGAATGTCTGTAAATCTGCCATACAAGTGTGAAAAGAACATGATTGTGAAAATCAAAGAGTAATGGAGATCACCAAGTCCCGCGGAACTTTTGAAGGGTCAATGTAATTCAGATTCCTGATATGGGAAAGACATAATTCAAGCCCAGGAATAGAAACAATAATTCAGGACAAACATTTGTGAGTTTGAGAAAAAGATTCTGGGAATTGTGAAGGACTAGACTAAAGGAATCGAGCTCCATACTGGGAGGTGGTATTTGGTGTTGGAGTATTTGGTAAGGCCAGCTCATTCCTGAACTCATGCCTTCAAACTCTTGTACCAAGAGGAAACTCACATTGATCACTTCACTTGATCACTGGAATCCCGTTATTCATCCTTTGCTCCAGCAAGCACCAGTAACATTTTTTCATTGGGACCCATCACGTGGCAATGCCGGCCCAATGGCATCTGGTTGATTCAGGAATATGAGCAGCCTCAAACCGTTCCTTATAGGGTCTTTGACGAGGAAGTCTGACCATCTTGTAGGTGGCCGCCACAAGTGATCTTTTGACATCCTTGGGATCCAGTTGGTGAGGGCTCTAAATCCAGCCGTTATCTCAAATCTCATTACATGTCCAGCACTCCATCTAACTTACAGCCGCCTACGGCGACAGCGTCCTTGGTTCCTGGAATAGCAGAACTCTGATTCCTTCTCCTCACTTGGAAGCGAGGCGTGATATTCAAGCTAAGGTCTTTCGATTCCCCTCTCCTTGGGAGACCAGGACTAGCATTTCCTCTCCTGCTTTAGGGGCCCAGGTCTCTGAGTGTATGTTACGCAGGGAGCACGTGTGAATGCAAAGAGATGTGCTGGAAGCTCAGAGTTCTCTTGTCCTTTTAAGCTATTTCTTCGATGCCTTTGAAGTCATTCCATGCCGCCTCTCTTCCTCCTTCGCGTAACCTCAGGTTTTGTGTCGTTCATCATGTTGATTTCTCGCCAAGGTTTATATTACTGCCGAACTCAGAGATGTTGTTCCATTGAGAGAGTTTGGAGCCTCTGGAACTAGTTCCTTCTTCACCAAACATAGTTTCTTTGGATTCAGCAGTAGACCTATCTTTCCACATTCTCTGTCGTCAGCCAGCATTTGTGCCGCTCGGCTACACGTTTGGTGTTATTAAACGATGTAATCAGCGCCGGGAGGTGGTGTAAGATGCCGACCATCTATCTTCCATCCCATTCTTTCTCATTCTAATTGTTGGATGTTCTTGAGGGTGGCGCTGAAGAGTTTTGGTAAAATGCGTGTCACCCTGTTGAACCCCTCTTTTACATCTAATGATCACTTCTTTGTAGAATGGTGGAGATCCTGGTGGTGGATCCAGTAATACAGCTCACGAAGAATCTTGATGTATTGGTCAGAATACCCCTGTTTAGCTAGGGCTTCAATGATCCTGCTTCAGTCTCCACAGAATCAAAGGCTTTTCTTTAAATCGATGCATTGAGGCAAGGGTGGCATCTTGTACTCCCTACAAACCCTCCACTGATGACTCAGTTACTATGTGGATATGGTCCGTAGCTGAGTCCTTTCCAGAAGCCAAGCTTGTGCGCATGGTTGTCTTTCATCTAGTGTTCTGCCAATTGTTCATGATGACTGCTGCAAATAGCTTGTAGATGACGGACAACAGGCAGATGGGGCATAGTTGTCGATGGTGTGGATGTCTCCTTCTTGAACAGTAGAACTGTCCTGCTGGTTTTCCATTGGGGAGGGCACCCCTTCGTAACAGGTAGTGTGTAAAGCCGAGCTAGTGTATTGATGAGTACCGATGGCAGATCTTCAGGTGTTCGCGTTGGCTTGTCTGTTGCTGTTCCTCTTCTTTTACCGGTTTCGAAGGATGGCATGTCTGGATTTCAGAAGGAGTCGTAGGCACTAAAGATCCATCCTGTGGAATTGGCATCTTTGGTAGGTGGATGTGGCTATCAAAGAGATTTGAGTAAGTCCTGGATAATCTCCATTGCCTTTTTGGAAGATGTGATAGATCCATCGAAGGGCGGAGGGCAGTCATCTTGGTCTTATAGTTGGCGGAAGGACAGGCTGTGTTGCAATGCTTTCCGGGCTTCTGCTGCGTCTTCCAGTATTTCTGCTCTTCTGTCTTTGAGATCTTCTTTACTTCTCACTGCACCACTTTTGCAAGCTTGGACGTTAGCATTTGGTCTCCTGTGGCTTGCGCCATGCCACGCTGGCAAATGAGCTCTCAAGAATTTTTGCAGACAGACGCCCTTTTGTGTCTTTCTCTCTCTCTCTCGGCATTCTTCTTCCACAATCATGGTGCAAAGTGCTGAACCAGTCGGTTGTATTCTCTTCAACCGAAACATTGATTTGTGAACTTTGTTTATTGATCCTCAGCTGCTAAGTAAGACACAAGTGAATTTCTAGAAAAGAGTTTGGCAAAAGGACATGGGGGGTGCAATGATGGGGAATACACTGAATTTTTTATTCCAGGATCTGATACTTTGGGGGAAAAGGAAAGAAGAAGAAAAAAGAAGCATTTAATCTCACCCAATGATTTATTTTAAAGTATGATAATGAAAATGTATTACTTTGGGATATTATATATAATGTTGTATTGTTAATGATCTGTCTATATAAATATGTAGGTGACTCATTTAGTGACATACCTGGGGTTCAGTCTCACATGCACTGTAGTTACCTTTCTAAGCATCACTCAGAACTGTTCTTTTTCTGCTGCCCCAAGTAAATATTTTTACATTTTTTTTGACAACTTTGTTAAACTCAAATGTTCCTCCTTCTGATTTAAATTATTTTCCTGTCATTTCAACCTGTCCTAGCTTTCAGCATTTGGACATTGAGAGACTTGAATCATTTTCTACCCAAATACTTATATATTTGCATAGGCCCTGGAGTGCAAAGCCTACAGAGCACTTCCTACAAATTTCATGTATTAACCTGCATATTGAAAGGAAGTGAAGAGCAAAAGTAAGAGGAAGAAACTAGCTCTGGGTGGCGTGAGAATATGTACTTATCTGGGATAAAATAAGAACCTTTAGCTCTTACATTGGGCAATCTTAGAAAATCACAGGTAATGATTCAGGAAAATTATTGAGAAATGCGAGGTCCTAGACTGCTTTTTGAGAGCTAAAAATTAATGGAAAATTGAGAAATTCATGTGGTGAGATCTTGACAATCCCTCCTTATTGGCCCTAAAGTGAACTTCTTCAGTTACAAGAATTTTATTTTTAGACATGTGGTCTCATACTTTCCATGCTTGTATTTTTTTTTCCCTTCTAATTTTATACCTGACCGCCCTGTGTAGATTATGTGCATTAGAGGTGGAGGAAGAGGTGGCGAGAGAGTGAAGTGATCATTTCAAAAAATCTAAAGGAATAAAAAATCTCTTGACTTGAGTATAAGAAGCTAACCCTCTCTTTCCACTAAACGATCTCTGCTGTTTTAAGTGATGTCTAATGTAGCTGCCCTGCAAAAAGAAAAGGCGCTTAGTCAAGCGAAATTTTTTGAAGATTGAATTAAATAAAAATAGATATGATGTTTATAAATGAGTGCAGGGAGTATGATCATGACTACTGAAAAGAACCTAGACCATAAGGAAGAAAACTAAGAACTCTCTTCCTTTACTTTGTTTGCTGCAAATCAGAAGCTGTGATTTTCACTGAGCCAACAATAAATATGGTGCCCATTAAGAACCGCTCTTGAGAAGAAAGGGTGCCTGCTATAGGGGCGGGCTGGGGGAGAGGAGTGAGGGAAACTGGGCATTGGTGGTGGGAATATGGCACTGGTGGAGGGATGGGTGCTGGAACACTGTATGACTGAAACCCAATCATGAACAGCTTTGTAATTTTTTATATCTCCGCATGGTATAATTAAAAAAGTGATTGCTCGTTATAATAGAAAGGCTAAAGAATTAATTTCTGTAGCCTATTTAAGAGAACAGACTGAGACTTATAAATTAGAAAATGGCTTTCCATTCTCAAAAAGTCTCTTGGGGAAAACAATGTAAAACACATTCTACCTCCCTAAGTCTGCTAAGGTAGGTAAGGGGAGTTGTTCATTAGCAGAGGGCACCCGTGTTGAAACATGTGTGCCTGGAAATTGATTATAACCTGTATCATAGAAGAACACCTAAAAAAAAAATTCAAAAAGAAAGTCTTTATCACCAAATACACCAGAGAGCAAATTTACAGTAAAAATCAGAAATGGAGGCAGAGTGATCAAGACTTTCTCATTTTAACATAAGCATAACAGGAAGAAACTCTGCTTTACTACCCAACAACATTGCTGGGAAATATTCTAGAGATAAATATCCAGATTCATCATTTATACATTTTGTTTTCTGCAAACCTATAGCATAAAGTACAGCCCAAGTGATTTGGGGCAAGGATCGCAAATAAAGGCCCTCTACCTACCTTCCAACTATTTTTAGCTGCACTGACCTCCATTTGGGGGCCATGGTTCTGCTGCTATGACGTAATTGCTGCATTTCTCTTTCTAAGAATTGCATTTACCAGATAAAACAAGAGTGAAATTGCTCATATGTTCATGATGGAATCCTACACAGCTAAGAGAGAAGAAGAGACAGGCAGCACATTGCAATCTGAATGGAATCAGAGTCTATTGAGGTGATAGATTTTTTCTTTTTTTAATGTTTATTTTATCACTGTGAGATATACAATTACAAAGATATTGGTGATCGGTTCTCAGTCATACAGTGTTCCGGGCACCCATCCCCTCAACCAGTGCCCTATTCTCTATACCAATGTCCCCACATTCCTCCCCACCTCCCCAGTTTGCCTCTATAGCAGGCACTTTTCTTTTTCTCCTCTCTCTCTCTCTCTCTCTCTCTCTTCTCTTACACATGATGGCTTGCCCTACAGATATTTAGGGTTTATCATGTAAATTCCCTTTATGTATGTTCAATGCTCAGTTCTAGTCTGGTATTACCATTTCACACTTAGTAAAGACACTGGTATATATTTATAGTCCATTAATGAATGCAGGTCTCTCAGACATAGGGCAGAGCTGCTACTTGCTCTCCCTGTGCCCAGCCACTCATGAGGGCCCAGGAGGCATGGCGGGTTCCCAGCCCTGGCTTGGCCACCCCAGCAGAGCCTCACAACAAATCAGACGACCCCCACTCTCCGGGGGCTGCCATTTCCACATCCTGACTCCCCCCCTCTCGTCACAACTCCACCCAGCAGACCAGACTATCACAGCTCAGATCATCGAACACCCACCCTTGCAGCAGTTTTTTCTAATCCGCCCAGGTATGCTGAACCAGAGACCTCAGACATGGGGAAAGGTTACTGCTCTCCTGTTCCAGCCGCCATGAGGCACCTGGGAGGCATGGCGGATTCTAGCCCTGGCCTGCCACCCCAGCAGAGCCTACAACAAGCCAGACGACCCTCCTCCCACCATAGGGTCCGCCATTTTCCACATCCAGACTTTCCTCTTTTCACAACTCCACCCAGCAAACCAGACTATCACGCTAGCCGGCTCGCGCAGCTCTAGTGGCCACACGGTTCATCAATAATTGCTTTATTTAGAAGTGACTACAAAAAGTATGCCACCTGCACAGCAAGCCTGGCAAGCCGCCGTGTAGTATTTGATATGCCAAATACCAGTAACATTTATAGTCTGTGCAGTTCCCCATGACCTAATATAACTGGTTTGAGGCTCTTTAGTTTCCACAGCAATCGGATGCCTTTGGGGTCTACTAGCATGAGACAGGACATATGGAGATATTACTGGTGCCCGCTCTAGCAAATAGATGATGAATGGGAGGGATAGTGATAGTGATAATGAATGCAGTCATTCTATATCTGTCCTTTTCCTTCTGACTAATTTTACTCACCATGATAGTTCCTCCCACATCTATCCATTTTCAGGTAAGTTTCCTTACCATACTCCCCATATTCTTCCAGCCCAAGTCTTACCCAATTTGCAATTTAATTATAAACTTTTTAGAGGTAAATGTATAAAATTCCTAAACTTTGAGGGCACATGTATATATACATGCATTTATGTGTATGTAGGTACATGTATATGTAAGTGGAATCTCACTAATACATATACATACATATACGTGCAAGTAGAATCTCACTTCTAAGTTTGATTCACCTTATGGACCTTTCACTAGGAAGTCTAGTTTCTTCTGGGACCAAAATGATACCTTACGGGCAGGAGATTGTACTGTGGCTATGGTGCTTGCCTTACATGCTGCCACCTGAATTTGATTCTCACACCCTAAGCGGACCTTGAACACTGCCAGGAGTAATTCCTGAGTGTAGAACTAGGACTAATTCCTGATTATTGCAAGATGTGGCCCTTAAGCAAAACCTCAAAATGGCACTTTATTAAACAGTTATATAGCCTTAACAATTCTCCAAGGAAATATAACATTTTAAAGATTTTACAAAAGTTAAAAAGAGAATTTAACAAGATTGATAACAAATAGAATTTATAGCCAGGCAGGTTTATATTAAAATTCCATTGCATGACTCTTTATCTGTACTTTCAAATTCTAATATATGAATATTTATAGCAGTTATCCTTGTTAAGTCCTAAACTGCAAACAACCCAATTTGCCATCGATAGCTGAATGGCTAAATGATTTTGATACAGATATAGACGGTCTTATGAGATAATTCTGTTAGTTTCAAACTATTTATTCTTGAGCTCATGGGTTCTTGAGAATTATATAAATGATCACGATCACGATCACGATCTTCCTTAATCATCTATTTGCTGGAGCGGGCACCAGTAATATCTCAATATGTCCTGTCACATGCTGTAGAGCCAAGGGCATCGGCTTGGTACAGGAACATAAAGAGCCTCAAACCATTATATTAGGTCATGAGAATGATCTAATATAATTGTTACTGGCATTTGGCATATCAAATACAACATGAGCAGCTTGCCAGCTTGCCGTAGCGGGAGGCCATACTCTATAAACACCTCCAAATAAAGCCTTTATTGATGAACCGCGCGGCCGCTATGCCGCCACAGCTCGGGCTGTGATGGGCTGGTCGGCTGGGTGGAGTTCTGAAGAGAGGGAAGTCCAATGTGGAAAATGGCGGCGCCGATGGAGTGGGGTCGTCTGGGCTTGTTGTGAGGTTCTGCCGGGTGGTGGGCCAAGGCTGGAACCCACCATGCCTCCCGACTGCCTCATGAACGGGCTGGGCACAGGGAGAGCAAGGAACCGCTCTGCCCCATGGCTGAGAGTCTCTGGACCAGCATACCTGGGCCGGATTGAGGAAGTAACTGCTCCAGGGTGGGTGTCGATGATCCGGGCTGTGATGGGCCAGAGACTCTCAGCCATGGGGGCAGAGCGGTTCCTTGCTCTCCTGTGCCCAGCTGCTCATGAGGCAGCGCCGGAGGCATGGTGGTTCCAGCCTTGGCCCACCACCCCGGCAGAACCCTCACACAAGCCAGACGACTTCCACTCCATCGGCGCCCGCCATTTTCCACATTGGCTTCCCCTCTCTTCAGAACTCCACCCAGCCGACCAGCCCATCACAGCCCGGATCATATAAATGATTCACAACCAAATTCAGTTGCTTAAGAATTACTAGATGGATCTGAAGCCCTCCCAGGGTCACAGGCTCTCCTTTCCTCCTGGCCCAGGTCACTTTTCTAGTCCCTTGATGCTGGATACCCCCTTACACATCCAGTTTCCTCATTCAAGTCTCTCTTTTCTGCTCACCCTATGTCTTTTGTATAGAATGGAGAAAAATCTTGTCTTGCCACTTGTGCCCTTGAGTGCTTGATCTAACTTTTACTAATTCTAAGTTTCCACATCTGTAAAGCTGAGAGGAAGATACTATCACTGATTGAGGTTTGGATCAGAAGAAATCATCTACGTGTTCTTTTAGACATCTTTGGCTCTCTAATGGTCACTAGTCATGGTAGCTCTCAGAGCTTTATTAATAATAAATAATTTATTTAATACCTTTATGAATAATATTAGATAATAATTTATATCCAATTGCTCACAGACATGGGGCAGAGCTGTCTGGCTCTCCCCCCCCTTGTGCCCAGCCACTCACAAGGCGCC
>JAJIBD010030671.1:0-32041 GCA_021461705.1 Cryptotis parvus | reverse complement strand
CCAGCTTCACGGCCAGGCACTTGGCCTCTGTTCTCAATCTCTCTCTGTCTAAGAAATTTTTAGCCAAAATAATTTTCTCACGAATTTGTTGCAAAATATATCCAATAAGAAAGATAACTGTCTTTAGTTATTCATTTTTCCTTCTGATTCCTTTAGATATTTACTTCAAATATTTGAGATGACTAATCCCTGTCAATTTCATTTAATAATTCCACTTTTCTCCCATTCACACCAGAGTATTCAGTTAGAGTCTCATGAGTTGCCTCAGTTCTATTTATAGCCTCAGTTTTTCTGCCATAATACTAACACTCTCTAGGGGACTAGGGGCTTTTCTCTAAAGCTTGATACTGATAACATCTCTTCCCTTAGAGTCTTTGGTAGCTATGAGCACAGACTCTGGGAGAGTAGTGGAACTTCAAGAGCATTTCTGAATCTGTCCTGCTCGAGGTGATCATTCCTCCTGATTCTCAAGCTCTCTGTCTAACATTTGGTAGTTTGGGAAGATACTAATAACTTTTTTTTTTATTTTCAATCATTTCTCTAACAGAGAAAGTCTCAGCATTCAGTTTAAATATTACGTTCCACTCAAAAGGTCTCTTTCTTTCTTTCTGAAAAATTAATCACTTGCTTTTTCCCTTATCTCCTAATACCTTGCTTTGAATTAGAGCATTTGGGACATTATTTCCATATCTCTGAGCTTCTAAGTGACTTAATTATTTCTTAATAAGAGTGCCTAGATAGCTCTTAATTGAACAAAGTTGTAATTTTTGTGGCAAAGAGAAAACCTTACCAAAGTGGAAATTCTGTAGTTAACAATTGCAACAAATAAAAAAATTCAATAATTTACAGAAAAAACGCACTTTCTTAGCATAGCATGTTTAATTAGTTCCTCATAGTTCAACAGTTTTATGGTCAAGGTCTTTACTTCTTACTATGCGTCCATGAAAAGAATTAGTAATGATCATAGTAAATTATCTCTCTAAGATCAACTGTATCCCAAACATTGCCATTTTCAATCTGCATAACTCCAGGTCTGGGGGAGAGGAAGGAAGTTCCAGTGCTGATTCTAAAACAACTGGGCCACGCAATTTCATATAGTACTATGGATGTAGGTACTCCACTGGTCCACTGCAGAGCTGGGGTTAAGTTAGTCAAGAGTGGTAATTATGGTTCTCTAGGTCATTCCTGGTGAAGCTCAGAGGACCATTTGACCAAATCCAGAGGACCATTCCTGGTACTGAGGATCTAGCCCATGTTGAGCATACATCAAACCACTACTACTACCTCCCAGCTCTGTCATCCCATCTTTTTCAAAACTGACATTTAGTATCTTATAACTATTGATTGAATTATTTCCAGTGTTTGTAAGCCAGAGCACCAATGAAAATGTATATTGATTGTGATGACCTTCCATATATATGTACCGTCAAGTTTCGAAGATACAAGGACTTTTGGGAAATTTCTAGAAGCTAGATGGTTTTGTTTATGAGTTAAGTAATTATTTTGCTGAGTGGTTTTGTCCTAAGTTAATTTTACTTGTCTGGCACCCCACCTGGTGTGGCTTTATTACTTGACAATGTTGAAATGTGTGTCCACCTCTTATGTGGTCTCTTATTTGTTTGTATTTGTGTTAGCTAAATCTGACAATATCAGCAGCCTCCCCCTAGAAATAAATGTACATTGAATTCTTTACTTCAGATCATATTTAGTTGATAGCATAATCAGATTGGCCTTATAAATAAATGGGTAGGAAATCAGGCATTTTTAAATGGCACATGTTTTGACTATGTTGAAATATTTTATTATGAGATTTTTACATATGATGTTTGTTGGACATATACAGGAAAGGGGTGGTGCAGAGTTGAGGGATACTTAAGGTTATACCTAATAGATTTTATAGATTTTAAATGTAAAAAAAAATATCAGTTTGATCAACTGCATTAAAAAGACGCAGATGTTAGTGTACACTTCTTTTTCCCTTCTGATTTGGAGTAAAGTAAGTTGTTATCTGCTTAAGTGACTATTCTAATAAATAATCTCAAAACAATTCTGTTCCTGCAAACATGGGATGAAAAGAATTTTGTTTACAAAGTTTTATTAAAGCCCTCAACAACTAAAAGTAAAAACATAGAGGGAACAAAGTGGGTTTCACATTTGATAAAGGAAATGTTTTGAAGGTTCTTTTGAAAATGTAAGCTATTTATTTAGATTAATATATCTCTGTCTCTTCATATAAAATTATGCTTTCTTATACATGAGACAAAACTTAATCTCCACAAAGCAAATTAAAAGTGCTCACTGCCTCTTGTGCTCACCCTTACATACACGTGTGCGCACACAGAGTCTCACACAGGCATTAGACAATTGCCACTGAAAGACTTGTACCCAGACTCAAAGAAGAGCCTTGTCAGAGCATTCTGAGACATGATATGTGGGTAGTAAGTGATTGTCCAGTATTTAACCTTAGCTGATTTGGTTGTTGGTGGATAACTATGGGATTTATTAGTCAAGATTTCAGGTGGAGTGGTACTTTCTTCTCATTTAGTGAAGTTTGTAGGTAAAAATAGTGTTCAAGAGGATCCTGAGTATCAATAAAGATGGGCGCAGAATAGGGAAATCTGGAAATAATGAAAGCTTTAAAAAGTATGTTGTTTTCATTCTGACCTATGTCAATAACTCATACACATAAATCAAACATGTATGTTATATAAGTGTAATATACACACATATACATATCAGCCTTCACTTATCTCACCAACTTGATTTTTGTACATATTTGTCTCTTTGATGTTTCCACTCTGACATCAAACATGCTCTCAAGAGCTCATAGCGCATGTTCAGAATATATCCTTTGATCACACTATACCAACTGTTACTTCCTTGGTGTTCTTTATCTTAGTAAATTTTGCCAAGTGATGGTAAATCTCTTTCTCCCACCATTGCTGGAATTGTTCAGTACCACTGCCTTGTATTGTTCAAAGCACCATCCCCCTTGCCCAGACTATATCAGAAACATGGCACCCACTTGTGTTTTCCATGAGCTCCATCATGTGCATCTCTGCTTGCAATGAGCCCATGGCTTCTCCTTACCATAGGGGCAGAACTCAAATTCCTGCCCTGAGCTCCTCAAACAAGAACTGAAAGGACCTTCTTTAGATCTGACCACCCCCTCCACCATATCCCTCTCCATCTCTCTCTGTCTCTCTCTGTCTCTCCCTCTTTCTCTCTCTTGTCTCTCTCTTTCTCCTGTAAATTCTGCTTCAAAGTGTCTCTTCCTACCTTCTTTCCTCCTCCTTCACTCCCTCCTATACGTCTTTCCCCCAATTTCTATCCACTGGCTCCTTCCAGAGAGGCTGTTTCTTATATCTCAGTTCTCCTTCTTTTCACTGGTTTCTTCTCCAGAGACCACTTTTACAAAGAGGCATCACTTCCTCAGCACAATGCGTACTGGGCTGTTTCCATAAGCGAGCACCCACCTCATCCTCATTTTCTAAAACGGTAATGTGTTTTTTTCTTCTGAGCAGGTTACACTAGGCAAAGTCCCTGTCTAATAGGTCTTAACCCACAGATTGCATCAGAATCTAAAGTTTGTTTTGGTGTTGCCATATTATCCCTTGAATTCAGACTCTAGAGATGGGAGGCTGTCAGAGGGAGCAGGTTAGAAAGACACAAAGTGAGGGGGTGTTCAGTACTTTGGTGATTTTGGGCATGAAGTGAAAATTTAATTACTAAGTGAAGAAGCACTATTTTTTTTTTTTTTTTTTTTGGGTGCCCTAAGAGATGCTCAGGGGTTACTCCCTGGCTCTACACTCAGGAATTACTCATGGGGGTGCTTGGAGGACCATATTGGTGACTCCAGGATAAAGCCCAGGTTGGTTGTGTACAAGGCAAATCCTACCCGCTATACTATCACTCCAGCTCCCACAAAAAAGCTCTCTTGAAGCCTAATGTGTAGCATAGTAAACCAAAATTACCTCAATTTAAGAAAAATGAGGGAATATAGGGTATGGGGGAGGAGGGAAACTGGGACATGGGTAATAGGAAATGAACATTGATAAAAGGGATGGGTATTGGAACATTATATGACTGGAACCAGATCATGAACCACTTTGTAACTGTGTATCTTACTGTGATTCAATTTCAAAATTTTTTTAAAAAAAATGACAACAAGAAATCGTTCCCCAGATCTTAATAAACTGCTCCAGGATTGGAGAGGTTGTTCCAGAAGGCTATGGTGTATCCTGTACATACAGCGGGTGCTCGCTCACTTCCTTTCACTGCACAGTTCTATACGTATTACCTCATACAGCCCTGGAGACTCCTGGCACTGCTGGCCTGGCCAGGTGGCCCTTGGTACCTTAAGACCTGAGTGGATCTGAATTCTCAGATCCCAGCTACTAAATTGACCGTCTGGTTGGCGATGCGGGAGGGAGGATGCTCAGGGTTGCCAGAATACTACCTAGGAGATCATTCTATCCACCAAACAAATGGCTATGAAGTAAAATAAAAAAATCAACTCGGGGAAGTCTTCTAGAGTCAAAAGATAAAGGTCTCCTAGGACTTAAAAGAAAAGGAGGCTGCGCAATTTTTATCAATGTGTGCAGTCTTATAATAGAAGGCAAAATACCAGAAAATATCTGTGCTTTAATGAAGGGGTGGGTGATTTCACACTCACTTGGTTATCAGATTCAATTTGTCACTTTGAAGTCATTTTCCCATCTTTGAGACTGATCACAGTAAAGGCAGCTTAGGGTAGACAGGCCATTTTCACATATAGTTTGACAGTAAGGCTGAAGTTTCAGAATTTCTGCTCAGGTTTGTTTCCTACCAGAGAACAGGTGATGCTGTAGGGTGGGCTGCTACTAAGCCAGGGGGACTAACTTATCATTGTTACCCACTTAAGTCCTATCTCAAGTTCCATTGTCTTTGCAATTACTTCATAGATGAGAGATGAGCGCATAAAGAGCGAACTGTGAGTAAAGCCAACTACAGCTGGAGACCATTAACAGAGAAATTGGGTATGCAGAAAAGATCGAGTGGGGTGCCCTGGGTTAACATCGAAGAAACCTAGATGGAGTGAGGAAAAAAAACCTGTTCTGGGTCGGAGCCACAAAGAGTACCCACAATGCTTTTCGATGGGGTTGCTATTTTTTTGCCTCCAAGCTGCACAATGTTTCTGCATGTTTATTCCTTCTTCCTAACAATTTTACATATACTGTGAATTATAAAGTCCAAATAGTAGGTACCCTCGACGTGAGGACAAAATTTTAAAACAGGTTGAAATTTGAAATCTCATGAGCATCCCTTCCACACACATACACTTTCACACACACACACACACACACACACACAAGGCAAAGCTGAGTCTGAGATAACTAAAGGCCCCCAGAGAGGGTTTTTCAGTGTTTTGCTGCTATGATGAAGCTGTCACTAAATATTAACAATATTGAAATTTCATCATTTCCTGCTGGAAAATCCTGGAGCCAAAATGTAAAGGAGCTGGAGACATATAGTACAGTTATGGGAAGGTACCTTCTCTGGCATGGGGCCAACTAGGGCTCCGTGCCTGGCACTGCACACAGTCCCTGAGCACTACCAAGAGTGATTCAGAGTACAGAGCCAGGGTAAGCCCTGAGCATTGTCTATGTGGCCAAAAAAAAAAATAAAATAAAATAAAATAGAAAAGGAAAAGATGTCACTGAATTTATGTTTCTTTATACTAGAGGTATCTGTGTGATAGAAAAATCTCAACAAGGGGGACTAAGGTGGGGGTTTTAGGGTGTGCTGCCTTTGATTAGGTCAGGTTCCTTCTGAAATGGACCTGATGGGGGGGGCTCCCGTAGTCAATTCTCCTTTACCACTTCTACCTGCAAATCCCATGTAAGCTCCACGGGGTTTGTCTTAGTCTAGCAGATCTCACTGAACAAAATGTGCTCAGGTCCCTCTGTGCCCGGGAGCCAGGGCAAAGCCTCCTCTCTCCTCTCACTTAGACATTTGTACTACAACATATATGTGATTCCATGAACCCTTTGTTTTAAATGACACAGTAGATCAACACATTTCAATGAAAACATTCTATGTTAAAGAGGCAAGTGAGGATGTCTTATTACAAGCAAGACACTAACAGCTTTCTCCCTCAAAGCACAGAGCATTATTCCAGTCATTACAAATTACTCGCTGAGAACACTCCCTTGATAAAATAACAAGAACAATGGCAGTACTAAAAGGTGCTTAACTTTTCTTGGGGGTTGACGGGTTATATTTATTTATGTGTCTTTTTAATTGAACACTAAAAACCTTGGTATAAATAACCCATCCGCCACTATACTCATACCCAGAGAAACGTGAGCATCCTTGTGTAACTGCAATCAGAAAACAAAAACTGAAAAGGCTACAAAATACATTGGAATTTTAGGTTTCTCCCAACTTGCAAAACCTATGTTGGCAGCTGGAATGGGTAACTGGACTCTTGGTTTCTGACTCTGGACTCCTATTAAAATCTTTCCCCCAAAAAAGGTCTAATGCTTGGAAACCCAAAATGCAATTAACCAAGACAGTTTAAAATGGACAATAATTTAAAATGGATTATCATTTGCAAGTGGAACAATGCTTTATACTTTATATATTAAGAAAGATTTTGGAGGTGTGGGGGATGGATCAGGGATAACTTTTACAATGAAGCTTTTTATTGTTTGAAGTATTGGAGGGTTTAGGAAATCAATGACTGGTGCATGTCCCTCTTCAAGCTCCCCATGTGTCATTATATGCAAATTGGATTCACTTAACCTCTGTAGAAAGACTTGTCCTTAAAGTAAAATCATTAGACCATAATGACAGATGAAATAAGAAAGTGGCAGAAACAGGTGTTTGAGCGACATTTTTGAGCTCTGAGGAAGGGGCTGGTGCATTTACTATGCTGCTATTAGCTAGAGGGTGCCCATTATACCTCCAATTTAATACCTAGTCATCCATTTGTGCAAGTTAAAAATAGGGGCAATGTATCCTGGGATGGTGTGTAAGTACATATCAAGGGTCTGTAGTATCTGTGTCTGCATATTCGGTGAATAAGTACTTCCAGTTTGGACATACTAATCTCATATATACTCAGCACCAGGGTGCCTGGTTTCTTGATTTCAGCATTAGAAAACAGAAGGTGTGCCTTTTGTAGTTGCTGTCTAGTGGTGCCCCTCAGGTTTAGAAATATTTTATCTTTTAACGAAAGAAGAGGGACCTAGGAATCAAAAGCATCAGTGGCTTACATTAGATTTAGGGAGTTGTCTGCATTAATGCCATGTGCCTTTTGGAATAATGAAGGTTTTCTTCTTTGCTTTGGTAGATCTATCAAATCAAGGCTGTTTTATTAAAGGTCTTTCTTCTTTCTTTTTATTTTTCTTTTTTAAAGAATCATTATTTAGGATGTAAGAATTTCACAAATGTAAGTCTGATTTCCCCCTAAAGTTAGAATGGCAATGAATGTAAACGCAGTGATGCGGTGTCTAATCCTTCCCTTGAATAAAAGCTCAAGTTTAAAAGGGCAAAAACTTTACCTGCTTCTTAAGGTGAAAGTGATGGGAGAGGGTTGCTATTTTGACCTAATGGGTACTGCAAAGGAAGTAATGAGGTTACCTGACCCTGTCCTCATTTGTAAATGACTACTTTCTTAGAGAACAATTCCATTTCCAGCAGCTGTCTACAGATTACATTCTCATGATCTCTCTCACTTTTACACACACACACACACCCACACACACACACACAGTCACACACATTGTCTGTCCTCTATCCCTCTGCCTTTTCTAAATCAAAAAATACTTCATTTTTCAACTCAGAGTGCTGTTTCGGTGGATTTAGAGCAAGTTCATCCAAAATAATCCTACATTATTCAGCCCCAGGTTTGCCTTTCTCTTTTTAATTATCCTTGTGCAAGCTCCTTTTAAAGCCTGTTTAATGTTGGCATTTGTCTTTCCTTTGCTGCTTTTCATGGAAATTTAAAGACTTTTGGGTACAGAAACTTGAGCCTCTATTGTCTCTCTTAAAGGGACCCACTGAGGAAGAGATAAAAACTGTTCGTGTATCACAAATATTAGCTGAGCTGATTTTTAACTGGGCAGCTCTGTCAGTGATCCCTCCTACTTCTGCAAGTGAATGGCTTTCTGTCTTGCCTGTCACCATTTGATCAATGTCTTTATGATAACCATAGCATTATAGAAAACAGTTAAAAAGGAAATATGAAAATGATTAACACAAATGAGACTCTCTGCAACCTGCAATGGGACTGAAATATGGGAGCGTGAGTGGCAAAATGGGAAAGAAAGGAAACCAAATGGATACCAGCACATACATGCTTCGATTAGCTTTATCGATCTCTCACCCTCTCATCACCTCTACCTCCTTCCACACAGTCAGCCAGCTCAAGACATAATTATTTTTGCTCTAGAAAAAGGAGAGTAAAAACCAAGAGCAGGAAAAGGGGAGTGGAGGGGCAAGATGGAAGGAAAGAGGGAAAGCAGTGGGGAAAGAGGAAGGAGATAGAGCACATTTGGAATCTATTCATAAGCAAAGCAGTCATCTTTGCTCCATTTTTTTAAAAGCCCTTAGGGGTCATTAGTCTAACTCTGCAGCAAATGTATTATTCATTTTGCCTTAGCCCAATTTCTCGACCACGAAATTTGCAGAAAGCGATCCCAGGATTCAGTAGAGGTGATTGAGTCAGGTCTGAAGGAACAGATTTTGGGAATCCTGGTAAAAATTTGTCTCAGTCTTCTCAGTTAGCATAAATCAATTTTATTTATGTAGTTACTCTTAAATACTAACTACCCAATGCCATCCGTCAGGACAAAATTGATGACTAACCTTTGGGTTAATATTACTTGAACATTTCATTCTGAATAATTTATACATTTCTGTCTGAGTGTCAATTCACAATTGTTTATTTGGTTTCAGCAAGTATGGCTGAACCATGGCTTTAGTAGGAAAAGGTTCTCATCTCTGTTGAATTTGTACATTAAAGGGGCCTTCCCTGTTTGGGGGCCCTGCTGTTTATTCCACAGACACTTAAAACATGGAACAATTTTGTATCTAATCTATTACCAGTGCTGCTGTTTTTCAGGAAGTATTTTTTTTCTCAAAAAAAAATGCTTTTGCAGGTCTTAATGGAAAAAAACAACTGGACTAGACACTGCTAGATAAAAAAGCTGGCAAAGGGAGGCGAGGCAGGAATTTAATAATAACAGCTTTCATGTTGTTTGTGAAAGGGTGTGGGAACATTGCATTAACAGCCTCAATTGCTATTTTCCTCTCCAGCAAATGGTCTAATCTGTCTACCAGAACCAGCACTAACTCTAGCCTCTCTTCGAGCGACTCTCAGCATTATTATTCATCTTGTGAAGAACGTGGGGACATCTCATAACCACTCTATTGGCCGCTGCTTTCCAGTTGCACTGTGATCACCTGCCCTCTGAGCAGATGGCGTGGGAACACACATTCAGAGTGGGACTGGAACTGGAATGGTGGGTGACAAAATGATGTGCAGGTTTTGCACCATATGAAAACAAGTCAAGGTTCATTAGAGGATCTTGACCTAAGTCAGACTGCTGCTTCTGCTCAGAAATGCACCCACTATTATCAGCAAAGTCTGTACACAGATTGGAAGTCTTAACTTATGTGTGATTTAAAAAAAAATAGGGTCCGTAGGAGGAACAGAATGAGGAGCATAGCAATCAGGTAACAAAACCAAGGCCTCATCTTGTAACCACTAGAACAATATCCTGGACCAAATTTATGTATTTTTCTATTAAAAGGAAACTTTCATTTAAAATTACATGTCTGTCCAAATTATGTGTTTTTTTCCCTCTCTCGATCCCTCCTTGTGTTATCTTCTAGATGCACACACACACACCTGTTACACACACACACACACACACACACACACACCCCATTTACACACACACCACACGAACCACACTTTGGGAGAGTGGCTCTGCAGCCAATTATCACGAGGACTGACTCCTGGGGGTGTCCTGACAACCAATGGGAGGAAGTAGCAACTGATATAAGGTAATGCCTTTCATATTAGAGGAAAGAATCAGAACAGTGAGAATTCTGGACAAATCATGCCCTGCTTTTGATTTACAGAAACATTTCTTCTGTGTTCAGAATTCTCATTAGCAGAAACCAGCAGAGCTGTTGGATTTAGAAGTTGTTCATAAAAGCAACACTACACACACACACACACACACACACACACACACACATTTGGAAGTGAATCAAGGAGGCCATTAGAAAGATGCCTTCAGTTCTGTCTCAGTTGTGTTAGGATGCTAAAAAGAGAAAAATAAATAATATAGATGGATATGCAGGCACTGTATACAATACAGCCTATCCTTAGCAACAGCTCTTAAATATTTGAGTTACCTATTCAATTCCATTAGATAGTCCTTAAGCTTCAATTATTTGCAGGACCTGGCTCTAGGGGTCCACAGCTGGCAAGATGAGGGCTCAGACCCTAAATGACCTTATAGTCTAAAAGAGACTGAAAACACAGTTAACTATAAGTGTATACACAGATATTCATAAACAAAGCAATACCAAATTTCATTAAAAGCTACATTGAAATTCTCTTAGAATTGCTTTCGATGGTGATCTATTTTTTTGTGGGCCTTTATTTTGGTTACTATATTCATTAAGCATTATGCTACCAACTGACTAAAGTTGCCCTGAGAAAACTAGCATCAATAGATTTTGTTTGCAATATTATCCTGTGCTGCCATAGGCAAGGAGGAACAGTTATTGGAGTTCTGTTGCTTTAATGTCAAGGGAAGAAAAGTTTGACTGCCAGATAGATTTTTTTGGAGAGCATGCTAACAACAGACATAAACTTTAGTAAGTTTAAACATTATAGTGTCATTTCTTCTGTAAAGCCAAGTTTCATTACTATGGAAGAATTCCAAAATGATGTAATACAAATCATATTTGATTATAGTAACCTAAAAGTGACTATTATAAATATTAGGGATAATGCTATAAGACATTTGTTTGTCTCTATTTTATTAAGTAAAACATGTATTAAAATCATACAATTTAAAAAAATTAATAACAATTACATGCTTATTATATAATTTTAGTTAAGGTATAACTCTTTATATTTACTAAAATTTAATAAATATTCATTGTTAATGAATATTCCTGAAGTAATAAGTAGAATCATTGAAAAGTTCAATCATTATTAGGGCACAGTCATATTAAATATTCCATTTTCTGTGTTACTCCATCTACATAGATTCTAAAGTAACTTTAATTAAAGATTATTTCTATATTTTTAAGTTTCAGCTTGGAACATATTTAGAAATCTGATGTCTCAAGAAAAATGCCAGGATTCTGATAAATACCTTGTTAAGTATCCTAGACCAAATAAGGAAGTATTACTAATGATTTGTTTACTTAGTTTCTCAGAACTAAAATGTGCAGCTGATAAATCACCCAAGTTTCCAGCTAAAACTCCAACATTATAGAGCCAAGAGAGTTTGTAGATATGTCGAGAAGAAGGACCTGGACAGATCAGGCTGATCCTCCAGGGCATGGGGTTGGCTTATTTTGGGTATGGGTTGGCATGGTTTTGGCCACTGTGTGCTCTTACAACCCAGACAGTGCTAGGAACTGGAACATGGTCTGAAGTATCTGCAAGTCAAAAGTATCAGCAAAGTGTATTGGGACTATGCAATGCTCCCTAACAACTCTATGAGGTATGTCCCTATTATATAAGAGGAAGTAAAAGCACCCAAGTCAAGTTCATAATAAACCAACTGAACCAGAGTCCTTCACCACCCAATTTCCTCAACCATGAGGATATTCCAAAGGGATCACAGCTGAAATGTGCATAAATGAGTGGCCATGGCATAATAAGTCTATGCCATGGGGCTAACTGGGAGGTGGGACCACAAGAGTTGAGATAGGAGGTCTCTCTCTAGAGCAGAGCTTGAGACTCTCAAGACAGGCATTTGGCGCTTCTACAAAACAACCCAGAACATCCAGTTGGAGTTGCGTGGTTCCAAGTCTACATTGGCTCACAACCTGCATCTCTAAGAATAGTTCTTCAAAAAGGGCCCATTATTTCTTGTCCATTCATTTCAACCCAATAACAATAACAAACTTTATTGTTTTACTGTACTTACAGAGGCCACTGCATGTTTATAAAGGTTTAGAAGCTGTAGGGTTTGGGTTGGCTTCCAAGCCCACTCCATCTTCCTGGCGTTAACATATCTGTCTGAGAGCAAACCATGATATAATCTCATTGGTTGGCTTCTCCCAAGATTTCCTTTTGCCAGTGTTGATTTGGGAAAGGGGAGAAATGGTTCAAATATTTCAAATGAGAGAGAGATAGAAGAGAAAAAATGATATATCTGGAAGGTTCATTCATCTGAAATACACTGCCATTTTTAAAGTGTAAGCCTTTGTGAGTTGGAAGCCTACCAGTCCAGAGATGATTTGCAAGCTCAAATCACTCCCTGGTGGGGGACTCCTGCTCATCTGATCTGCTCTCACTGCAAGCATTTGCTTCCTACAGCTCCTGGGATCAGATAGCTATCACCAATGACTCCAAAGGAATTCTTGAGGCATGTATTTTAAAGACAACCAAATAAGAACAAACTACAAACAATTCTATCACTAAACTAATAATGTCTATAGCTATATAGTACCTACATCATGTGATGGTCCATTTTTATGTATATCTATGACTGATTATATTCCACAACATTTTTTCCAGTTTTCTTATCTACTGCTCCTTATTCATTCAAGTCGTCTGTTTTTGTTTGCATTTTTTTTCTTCTCTCATTTAACATGTATTGGGCAAAATATGTATGGTGCAACTCCCAGGAATTGTGGATTATAAAGGTGAGGAAGATCTGAACTTGCCTTTATTAACAATCCATCATCAGTTCTGGGAATTCTTGTAACAAGCAGCACCACTGTGTAGAAGGGGGCAGCTGGAATTGACTCAGAAGCAGAAGATGAAGGCTGTTCTTAATTAAAATATACCTAAGAAAAGTGTTTTATAGGAGATAACCTATATCTTTGCAATAAGAAAAACCATGAATTAACTGAAAATTTCTTGGTTTGGTTGCATGTCTCAGAAGGTGAAAGCCATCAATAACTATTCATAAAAATTAATCATTTCTGTGTTACAGAGCCAAGCATCCACTCATTCTCTCTCCCTCAACCACTGTGATGGAACAGTCTCAGCCTAACAAGAGGGCCTGGGAAAAAATTCTTATTTGGAGTGGGCTTTGTAGAGCACATTCAGCTAAGTCACACAAGGCATAACTTGGGTCTTTCACTATGAGAGTTTTGAACATGACCAGTCCCTTCATGGTACTCCCCATACTGAATCTGGAACATTTTCTCAGAAATTTCTTTTGTACAAAAGCATTGAGGTATTTCAAATTAATGCAAACTGAAAACTAATATTGCAGATGCTTACTTAATTTTTATTGTCTTAGATTTGTTCTTTGGAAATACAGATGGAGTTTACATCTAATGACATTTATTTCAAGTATAGAAATACTAGAACACTTAATTTTTCATTGCTATGTTTTTTTTAGGAACTCTTCTAATTCTTTGTAAATACAAATATATGAATGAACAAGAGATCATCTGAACAGCTCTGTGAAGAGAATCATAACACTCTGCTTTCATGAGGAGTCTGTTAGGAAAATTTCTGAGTCACCCTTACAAATACTGATGGAAACGGCTTTCTTCCTAGTAACTCTACTGATGTCATCCTGGTGTGTGGTGCTGCCCGTGGACTTTTAATCATCATCTGCTCCTGATACTATTTATCAAAATAATAAAGGTCATTAACTCAGTATTGTTTTAATTTGCATTTCAATGATAATATAGTGAAGGAAATACTTTGTAGGTTTGTCATATTTTTCTTCTTTTTTTCCCTTCTTTAATTATATTTTGGGTATTTTTTGCCTTTACCATATTATGTGTCTGGATTCCCATATGCAGTCCACAAAAAGAATACACTATTTGTAAAATGATGTTGAAATCATTTCTTTCAATTTTCACTAACCTTTAAGTATCTATTTTAGTAGTAAAGAAACTGGGGAGTTAGTGACTATCTCTGGCAAAGAGACACACATGTTGTTATACTTACGAAGATATTTTATCTTATCTGCATAAAGTTAAAATGACACATTATACCTTGGTGTGTGGGTATGAGGCTGTAAAACTATATGCCTAAAACGTGTAAATATTAACACTATTGTAAAACCATGTTATCCTAATGACAATAAAAAACAAAAAACAAGGCTTTTTAAGCTGCAAAAACATTTCATTTCAAAATGCCACATTTATCATGAAATTATTCTCATATACACAATCTGCTTCCAGGCTGTTTAGACTACTTATGAATCTATGTATTTATGCACATGCCAAGAACACATGGCTGTAATTACTCCAATTTCAAAGCATATTTTAAGAGTTTAAAGGACAGTTCCTCCACTCTTTTATTTTGCTGTTCACTGATCAACAGATTATTTTTTAGGAAAATGAATATTTAAAAATATAAAAATTTCAATTTGTTTACTTTATTCTGATCCTCTGTAAAGTATGTTAATTATCTCTGTCTGTAATATATATAACAAGATATATATCTAAGATAAAAAAGAAAGATATATATATAAATGTATGTTATATATTATATGTTATTAGATTTTAAAAAATATTTTTGGATGTTTTCTAACTTCTATTAATGAGTTATTTATTTAATATAGTCATTTTTGTTCATTTTGGGATATACCAAAGGATTCTGTAAGGCTACTCATGGCTTGCTGCTTTTCACCCCTGAATATTCTCAGGGGACTATAAAAGCAGAAAATGAAACTGGACCTCCTCCTACAGTCAAAGAATGCAGACTAGTCCTTTCTGGACCTGGATCTGGTCAGAAAGATGGACAATCATAAATGATTGCTTTTATATGTTGGAATACCTGGTGTTTTTTTTTATTTTCTGGTGTGTGTGGGGGGGATACATACATCTTATGTCCAGGAAACAACTTTCCTCTTGGAATTTCAAATATAAATTTTCAATCTTCTAGATTTTCTAAGTATTAAATTAATATATTAAAAATACTGAGAGTTTATTTTCTCCTTTCCAATGCTCATATCTCAACTTATTTTAATGGAGTTACATTGGCCAGTCAACTGAGTATACTAATGAACACTGATAAAATTATTTTCTGACATTTTTATCTTAGTTGAAAAAGCATATACAATTTGTCAAAATTTTGCTTACTATAGTTTTCTATTAGAGTGCTTGTCAATTTTAGAAGTGTATATTTTTCAATAGTAACAATTATAATTTAAATGAGAGTTGCATTTTTTTCAAAGGTAGTATTCAGGTACCAATTTAGTTTGTTATATGAATATTCCCAATTACTATATGAAGTGATTATCTACAAAATTTATGGCACTGAATTATCACTTATGTTTCTGAGATATGCTTTATTTTGTATATACTTTGTTGTTTTTCATTTAGCTAATAATTTATTTAGATAATTATGTCTGTTCATAAATGATATTGATTTGTTGAGTGTGCTAGCAATAATACATGCCGTTTAGAAAAGGTTAAGAAGCCTTCCCTTGAGTTTTCATACCATAGAATATTTTCCACAACTACAAATATTCAGTGTTTTGGCTGTTAACTGTACTTTGTCTAAATAGTCATTGAAATCTCATAGTTTATGATTGCTTTTGCAGCTTTAAATTTTGTAATGGTTGTATTTGTATATGTCTTTAATGAGCTCATTTAAAAGAATTTTTTTAAATTAGGGCTTCCTTTATTAGAGAAGAACTAACAAATATTTAGGTCCTTGTGGACAGCATGGATAAGTAGAATGCCACATACCAGATGTCTTCAGTGCTACTGCTCTTTTTTATTAAACAGCTCTTTATTTACAGCTCTTGTGAGTATATTTCTTCAAGAGACAACAGCCACATAAACAGGAACCTCTGTGTCTGAAACAACGCCAATTGCTCATTTTTCTCTTACTGTCTGCATCATCTGTTAATCTATATCACTCGTATTGCACTGTCTGCCTGTCTGATCTCCTATACAGCAACCTATATTTACATATATTACTTATGCCTGTCCTTAGCTATTTCTGTTATCTGATTGGTTATATAACATGTAAGTGGGATTTAAAATGATTATCTGGATTATTTTCTCAGCCTCTCTTTTCCCCTCTTTCCATCATTCTGACCAGTATCTCAATGTTCCCTATTCTCCAGAAATGTTAAAATCACATTAATTTTATTTATTGAATTTATTTATTCTACCTGTATTACTTTATATTTGATACTATCTTTCCATTTGCTTTGTTTGTTTTATTGTTTCATTTCTATTACTTCCAATTTTTCCTTTCACATTCTTAAAATGTTTTCTTGCTGCTGAAAAGCGGTTAATCTCATGAGGTCCCTAAGATGCGCGGCTGCTTGCAGCCGTGCGGTCCATCAAACTAGTGGAAACAGTTATGTTCTTTAATGTACTGCATTCTATGAGATGTAGGAAAAGTAGGCAGGAGGGAGAGATAGAGAGAAGAGAAAAGACATACAGAACCCAAGCAGTTGAGGTGTGGGGAGGGAGGGAGGGACATGGGGGGCATTGGTGATGGGAGATGGGTTCAAGTAGAGGGATGGGTGTTGGAACACTGTAGAACCAAAGCTTCGACATGAGCATCTTGCAATTGTATGTCTAAAAGTGGTGTAATAAAATTTGAAGGAAAAAAATAAATAAATAAAAAAGAAAAATGGTTAATCTTATATCCATATCTCTAATATTACCCTAAAGTACTGAAAATGTAGTATTTCATTTCTATCCAAAAAATTTTTACAAATAACATTTCCCCCAATATAGGAAATTATTTTCCTACTACCACTCATATTCCAACAATATTTTATTTCTGGTACAGCAACCCATGATCATAGTATCTCCCCTACACGGGGCAGAGCTGCTACCAGCTCTCCTGTGTCCAGCTGATCACAAGGCGCCGGGGGAGGGAGGCGAGGTTCTGCCCTGCCCTGCCACTCCAGCAGAGCCTTGTAAGAAGAGAGGACCCCCCCACCGTGAGGGCCGCCATTTTCCACATCCAGACACCCCTCTCATCAGGGCTCCACCCAGCAGAAGGGCTGATCCACAAGCCCAGCTTGTGATCACAAGACCTAAGCGGCCCCTGCGGTTCATCAATAAATGCTGGAGATCAGAAGTGACTACAAGAGTATCCCACCAACATGGCAGAGCCTGGCAAGCTACCGTGTCAGATTTGATATGCCAAATACCAGTAACAATTATAGTCTCATTCCCATGACCTGATGGAATGGTTTGGGGTTCTTTATGTTCTTGTAGCTAGCAGATGCCCTTAGGCTACACTAGCATGTGACAGGACATATGAAGATATTACTAGTGCCCGCTCAAGCAAATCAATGATCAACAAGAAGACAAGTGATACAAGTGAAGCTACCCATATTTTAACATTATTTACTCATTTAATTTGGAGACACTCCCAGCAGAGGACAATGCGATGCTAGGGATCAGATCTGGGGTCTCACATGCAAAGCATTATAGCCTTTAGAGCTATCATTCTGGTCCATATCAGTATCTGAATATCAAACTGATCTTTCTCCTAATTTTCCATTGTAAAAATATGTACTAAATCCCCCAACACAAAAGCCAAAAACAAAAAACAAGCAAACTCCTGTTCTGGCATATATTTCTTTTAGAAAAGCCTCATCAATATAAGTATATTGCTTGTTTCCTCTATCAACACTAGACTCTTAGTGCTCTAAAAAGTCAAGAAGTGATTCAAAGGAGAAAAAAAGAGGAGAAGATTGAAAACCAACACAGTAAAAGCATTTGTAGTCTCTTTCTGTGGATACTGGAACAGCAACAATAAAAAAGAAGGCAGTGAAAACACAAAATCCCAAAAATCACAAATAAGTCAACAATTTGGGTGGACTATCAATTTAGTAATGTGAATTTCTTGGAAATTCAGTTGGAACTACTTCTATATAGAATAAAATTAACACCAGGAAGACTAGGTTATGTGGTATAAAGGGGAAATTTTTGTACTTTTTTTCAGTCACCCCACACTGATCTAAATTTATTCCAAGATACACTTTTTGGGGGGTGATGGTAGGTTTTTTGGAAAAGCAAAGGACACACCCATCTATGCTCAGGCTCTGTGCTCAAAGATCACTTCTGGTGGGACTCGAGTGATCATGTATGGTACTAGAGATGGAACCTGGGTCAGCTGCACACAAGGTAAGGGCTATACCTACTATATAATATCTTCCCAGCTCCACCAAGATACATATTTTTTTTAAAGTTTAAACCATAAATACTGATGTTAAGAACAACTTTTTAGTTTAGACTTTATTGAGATTTATAATCCAGTACACTGTATACCTCATGAATACTTTTTTGTCCCATTGTCATCTACTACCCCACACACTGAGATATCCCTTTGGTGTATCACTTGTATCACTTGTCTTTCTGTTGTTCATCAATTTGCTCGAGTGGGCACCAGTAACATCTCCATATGTTCTGTTGCATGCTAGTGAGGCTCAAGGGCATCTGCTTGCTTCAGGAACATGAAGGAGCCTCAAACCATTCCCTCAGGTCATGGGAATGAGGTCTATAATTATTGTTACTGATTTATGGCATATCAAACATGACACAGGGAGCTTGCTAGGCTCTGCCTTGTGGGTGGTATACTCTTTTTTTTTTAATTTGATAGGAAATATATCTTTTATTTTTTTTTTTGTATTTAACATTTTATTATACCACCGTGAGATATACAATTACAACGTTGTTCACGCTTGGGGGTTTCGGTCACATAGTGTTCCAGCACCCCGCCCTCCACCAGTGCCCCTCAGCCACCACCCATGTCCCCAATTCCCTCCCCCCCCACATCCCGCCTAAATGGCGGGTTCTTTATCTCCTCTCCCCTCTCTCTCTCCTCCTTCTCCCACACATTGTGGGTTGCACTACGGTACACTTAGAAGCCATCACTTGCATTTTTTTGTCTGTATTTAATGCTCAGTTCTATGTTAGTATCAGAACTTTAGACATTTATTCACTCATGTTCCTTTCTCTATCTAAACCAACCTCTGACTCCCCACACGCTTGCGGTAATTTCCACTTTTGGTAAGATCACCTAGTATATTTATGTCATGCAAATAAATGCAGTCATTCTATGTCTCTCTCTTTCCTTCTGACTAATTTCACTCAACATGATTCTTTCCATATCCATCCATTTATAGCAAAATTTCATAACTTCATTTTTTTCTGACAGCTGCATAGTATTCCATTGTGTAGATGTACCACAGTTTCTTTATCCAGTCCTCAGTTCTCGGGCATACTGGTTGTTTCCAGGTTTTGGCTATTGTGAACAGTGCTGCTATGAAAATAAAAGTGCGGATTGTGTTTCCGCTGTGCGTTTTTGGCTTTCCAGGGTATATTCCCAGGAGCGGTATGGCTGGGTCAAAGGGGAGCTCAATTTCTAGTCTTTGGAGGAATGTCCATATTGTTTTCCAGAAAGGTTGTACAAGTCGACATTCCCACCAACAGTGTATGAGAGTCCCCTTTTTCCCACATCCACGCCAGCACTTGTTGCTTTTTACCCTTTTGGATATGGGCCATTCTCTGTGGTGTGAGGTGATATCTCATTGTTGTTTTGATTTGCATCTCTCTGATGATTAGTGATGATGAGCATTTTTTCATATGCCTTTTTGGCCATTCGGTTCTTCCTTGTCAAAGTTTCTGTTCATCTCCTCTCCCCATTTTCTAATGGGGTTGGCTATTTTTTTTTCTTATATAGCTGTACCAGTGCCTGATATATCCTGGATATTAACCCCTTATCAGATGGGTATTGGGTGAATATTCTTTCCCATTCTGTGGACTGTCTTTCTATCTTGGTCACTGTTTCTTTTCGAGGGTGCAGAAGCTCTTCAGTTTCATGTAGTCCCATATATTTATATTTTTCTTCTAGTTGCTTTGTTAATGGTGTTTCACCTTTGAAGATGTCTTTAGCATCGATGTCGGTGGAGGGTTTTTCCTATATTTTTCTTCAACGTACTTTTATGGATTCAGGTCTGACATTGAGATCTTTAATCCATTTTGAACTGATTTTTTGTGCAAGGTGTTAGACACAGGTCCAAATTCATTTTTTTACATGTAGCTGTCCAGTTTTCCCAGCACCACTTGTTGAAGAGGCTTTCCCTTACTCCAGTCTTGGACTCTTTGCACCTTTATCAAAGATTAACTGATCATGTCTTTGAGGGTGGGTGTCAGGATACTCAACTCTATTCCATAGGTCCACCGGTCTGTTTTTATTCCAGTACCACGCTGTTTTAATTACTGCTGCTTTGTAGTACAGTTTGAGGTTGGGAAAGGTGATGCCTCCCATCTTCTTCTTCCCAAGGATTGCTTTAGCTATCCGTGGGGGCTTATTATTCCATATGAATTTCAGAAGTGTTTGGTCAATTTCTTTTAAAGAATGTCATGGGAATCCTTATAGGAACCGCATTGAATCTGTACAAAGCTCTAGGGAGTATTACCATCTTAACAATGTTAATTCTCCCCATCCATGAGGCAGGGAATGTGTTTCCATTTCCTCGTGTCCTCTTTTATTTCTTGAAGCAGTGTCTTGTAGTTCTCTTTGTATAGGTCCTTTACACACTTGGTTAAGCTGATTCCTAGGTATTTGATTTTCTGTGGCACAATTGTGAATGGAATCGATTTCTTAATATCCCTTTCTTCTCTTTTCGTTATTTGTGTATAGGAAAGCCACCGACTTTTGGGTATTGATTTTGTACCCTGCCACTCTACTATACCTATCTATTGTTTCTAAGAGTTTTTTGGGTCGAGAGTTTAGGGTTCTCTAGGTATAATATCATGTCATCTGCAAATAATGATCGCTTGATTTCTTCCTTGCCTATCTGGGTGCCCTTAATGTCCTTTTCTTCTCTGATTGCTATGGCGAGTACCTCCAGTACTATATTGAATAAAAGAGGTGAGAGAGGGCAACCTTGTCGTGTTCCTGATCTTAAGGGGAAGGCTTTCAATTTTTCCCCATTGAGAATGATACTCGCTGTGGGCTTTTGGTAGATGGCTTTGACTATCTTGAGGAAGCTTCCTTCAATTCCCATTTTCGGGAGGGTTTTTAATCATGAATGGGTGCTGGATCTTGTCAAATGCTTTTTCTGCATCTATCGATAGGACCATATGGTTTTTATTTTTTCTCTTATTGATGTGATGTATTATGTTGATTGATTTGCGAATGTTGAACCATCCTTGCATTCCCGGGATGAATCCTACTTGGTCATGATGTATGATCTTTTTTGATGAGTCTTTGGATTCTGTTTGCTAGTATTTTGTTGAAGATCTTAGCATCTGTGTTCATCAAGGAGATTGGTCTGTAATTTTCCTTCTTTGTATTGTCTCTCCCTGCTTTGGGTATCAGGGGTGATATGCGCCTCGTAGAAGCTGTTTGGGAGTGTTTCTGTTTCTTCTATTTCCTGGAAGAGCTTGAACAGGACTGGCAGTAGGTCCTCCTTAAAGGTTTGGTAGAATTCGCCAGTGAACCCATCTGGACCTGGGCTTTTGTGTTTGGGCAGACTTTTTAATTACTGTTTCAATTTCCCCGATGGTGATAGGCTTATTTAGGTATTGAAGGTCTTCTTGTTTCAATCGTGGGAGGTTATAGGACTTCAGGAATTTATCCATTTCTTCTAGGTTCTCATGTTTTGTGGCATACAGGTTCTCAAAATAACCTCTGATGATCTTTTTGTATTTCTGTTTTTTTCTGTTGTGATGTCACCATTTTCATTTCTGATTCTGTTTATTTGGGTTCTCTCTTTCCCTGTCCTTACAAGTCTTGCCAGTGGCTTGTCGATCTTGTTTAATTTTTTCAAAAAAACCAGCTCTTGGTTTCATTAATCTTTCGGATTGTTTTTTTTTGGTTTCCAGGTCGTTGATTTCCTCCCCTAAGTTTCACTATTTCCTTCCTTCTGCCTGGGTTGGGCTTCCCTTTGTTGGTCTTTTTTCTAATATTTTCAGCTGTGAGGTCAGGTTATTTATATGGGCCCTTTTCTTCTTTTCTGATGAATGCTTGCAGAGCTATGAACTTTCCTCTTAACACAGCTTTTTGCTGTGTCCCACAAGTTCTGATAGTTGGTATCTTCATTGTCATTTGTTTCTAAGAATCTTTTGATTTCCTGTTTGATTTCTTCTATGACCCATTTGTTGTTCAGCAGTGAGCTGTTTAGTTTCCAGGTGTTTGGTTTAGCTCCCTGCTTCTGTGTATGGTTCACTACTATTTTCAGTGCATCGTGATCTGAAAAGATAGTCGACACAATTTCAATCTTTTTTATTTTATTGAGGTATGCTTTGTGGCTCAGTATATGGTCTATCTTGGAGTATGTTCCATGTGCACTGGAAAAAAAGTGTATTCAGCTTTTTTGGGATGAAAAGCCCTGTATATATCAACCAGCTCTCTTTTCTTCTATTTCTTCCTTCAGGTCCAGTATTTCTCTGGTGAGTTTCAGCCTCGTCGATCTATCCCTAGTCGATAAGGCAGTGTTGAAGTCTTTGACTATTATTGTGCTACTGTTAATGTCTTCTTTGAGGTCTATTAATAGTCTTTTTTAAATATTTTTGCTGACCCCTCGTTTGGCGCATATATGTTTAGCAGTGTGATTTCTTCCTGGTATACATACCCCTTAATTATTAAGAAATGGCCTTCATCGTCCCTTTTTGACCTTTTTCAGCCTGAAATCTATATTGTCAGATACGAGTATGGCCACACCCGCCTTTTTGGAGGGGGTTGTTGGCGTGGAGAATGGTCTTCCAGCCTTTGACTTTGAGTCTGTGTTTGCTCTGGTTATTCAGATGTGTTTCTTGTAGGCAGCAAAATGTTGGATTCAGTTTTTTTTAATCCATTTTGCCACCCTGTGTCTCTTAATTGGTGCATTTAGACTGTTGGCGTTGAGGCGAGATTATTGTCATTGGATTTTTGTGCCATCTTTCTGTTTAACCTTGTTGTGGTTTTGGGTTGTCTTGTTTTACAATAGACCCTTCAATCCTTCTTTTAGAGTTGGTTTTGAGTCTATGAATTTCTTGAGTTGTTGTTTATCCATGAAGTTGTATATCTTTCCTTCGCATCTGAAAGTAAGTCTAGTTGGGTAAAGAATTCTTGGTGATGCCTGGAGTTCATTGAGTCTTTTCACTATATCCCACCATTGTTTTCGGGCTTGGAGTGTTTCATCTGAGAAGTCTGCTGTAAATCTCAGGGATGCTCCTTTGTATGTGATTTCCTTCTTTGATCTTGCTGCTTTCAGTATTCTATCTCTGTCTATCGGTTTTGTCATTTTAATAAGGATGTGTCTTGGAGTATTCTTATTGGGGTTTCTTTTTAGCTGGTATCCTTCGGACCTCCTGTATCTGGGAGCATGCTTTTTCTTCAGTTCGGGAAACTTTTCAGCGATGATGGCTTTGACAGTATCTTCTTCATCAGGGTTTTCTTCTTGACCTTCTGGCACCCCAATGATGCATATGTTGTTCCTTTTGGCTTCATCCCGATTTTCTCCTGGTAGTCTGTTCGTTGATTGTGAGTCTTTTTTTCCATCTTCTGGTGTTGTCTACAGAATCTCTGAACCTCGTCTTTGAGATCACTAATTCTTTCTTCAGTAGCTGTTACTCTGCTTTGGAGGCCTTCTCCTGTGTTTTTCAGTTCACTTACCTCATTTTTAATATCTGTCATTTCTGCTTGTACTTTGGTCTGAAATTTACTCAATTCTGCTCTCAATTCCTCTTGTACTTTACTGAGTTTGTATTCCATTGTTTCTTTTATTTCCTTGTACATCTTTAACAGTTGCTTACGAAATTCCTTTTCAGAGAGGTTATATAGCTCATCGTTATTGCTGGACTCATCGGTATTAATAACTTCAATTGTAGAGCTTGAAGGACTTTTTGCGCTGTTTTACCATAATGATTATCGTAGGTTGAAAATGAGTGTCCTGGGTGACTAGTCAGTAAAGTTAGTAGGTGTCTGAATTACTTTTGCAGCTAGGGATGTATAGCAAAAAGTGTAGGGGACAATGCTCAATGTTATGTCAGGTAGATAGAATATAATTTGTGCGCGGGCGCACTAGCGTCCGCGCGATTTTGAATTTTGAGGTGTCTGTGGGTGGTTCCGGTGTCAGGGGGTCAGGGTGGAGGTCTTGCAGTGGGAGTTCCTGCGCCAATGTGTGGGGGTGGGTACCCTCCTCAAAGCTGGAGCCGTTTCTCCTGGAGCCCAGTGGTCCGGGGGCTGCCGCCCGCAGGAATGCACCTGGTGGGAAGAGCGCAGGGGATCTGCTGGGCGTCGGGGCTGGATGGCATCAGAGGGAGTTCCTGCGCCGATGGGGCGGGTGGGTACCCTCCCTCAAAGCTGGAGCCGTTTCTCCTGGAGCCCAGTGGTCAGGGGCTGCCGCCACGGGAACGCACCTGGTGGGAAGAGCGCAGGGATCTCGGGTGGTATACTCTTAGTAGCAGGTTCTCATCTCATGCTGTTACTGATGAACTAGCTGCGTGCAATGGAGAGAGATCGGCTTTTCTCTTGGTTGGAGCTCTGACCCCCTTTGGTGTACAAAGCAAATAAAATCCACATCTTATTTCTGGATAAGAGAGAGGTGTGTTTGTGGCATGTGTGTGTGCATGTGTGCACTTGCACATGCACATAAAGGCACACACAGACACATGCACATGTAAGTGGTTTTCAGAACACTGGTAATAAATGAAGTTGCAACCCAAACCATATGTACTGTTTTTACTTAATTGCCATTCTGAAGTTTATTTGTATTACCTTTTGTCCTGCTCACAAAGCCTGTTACTAGGTTTACAGCTCTGATTAAAAGTAAGGAAACAAACTAAGGATAATAGGTCACTTGACAAAATTCCCACTCCTGGCAAGCTGACTAAAACACACTGTCTTTTGGACTTTGGAGATCTTGTACTAAAATGGGACACAAAGATGGCATCTACTCACAGTGACAACTAGCTCAAAGAATTTTCAAATGGAAAAGGTAGCTGCATTTTGATTTACTGAACTGGTTATTCAGAGTTATAAAATTTTAGGGCCACTGTGGGGTCACCAGATGACCTTAGAGAAATCAAATTACTTCTCCAAAAAGTATTTTTTTTGTTCGCAAAAAGCTGGACAATACATCTCTTTTATAGACAATAAAGAGGAGTAAGACCATGCATAAGACATGACCTACCACAATACCTGGTCATGGTGGAACTTGATTGTTGCTAGTATTTTTTGCTGTATTTGCTTGCCTCAAAACAGTGGCCCTTCTCCTTATACTTAATGGACATATATATAAACTACATATTTAATAATCACTTGATCACTTGAATCCAGTTATTCATCGATTTGCTCAAGTGGGTGCCAGTAACATTTCCATTGGACCTATCACGTGCCAATGTAGCCCAATAGCATCTGGTTGATTCAGTAATATGAAGAGCCTCAAACCATTCCTTCAGGGTCTTGACAAGGAAGTCCGACCAATAATAGGTCACTTGTGAAGTGACCTATTAAATGAACTAGCTGGAAGTCTGACCTATTATGCTTGAGCCACAGACACAGATACACCCGGCAGAGCAGAAACCAGCTTTCCCTATTGCGCATGGTTGCTGTACAGTCACGTGATTTACCTCCAAATTGCTGTGAATTTAATAATATTAGTAATAATTAGCATTAGCATACAGTATATTTATAGAGCATGTGTCACCATTCTCTGATACATACATTTAGACAAAGTTTGGGGGGGGGACTAAAGCCAAGAGTGTGGAGCCTTTTTGGGCCATATATGATGCTAAGGAAAAAAAAACCAAGGTTGGCCACATGTAGGGCAAGTACCTTAACCTCTATACTACAGCTCTAGTCTGAGACATAAATTTTGGTTTGTTTGGAGGCCATACCTATTGGTGATCAGGGCTTATGCCTGTCTCTAAGTTTAGGGATCACTCCTGTCACAGTACTTGGAAGACTTCCCAGGTACCAGGGGGATCAAACCAGGTCAGCCATGTGCAAGGCAAGCACCCTTCTCGCTGTACTATCTCTCCAGACCTCTTCGATTTAATTTTAGTTGGTGTTTTTCTTACTTTTAATTTTCTTTCAATTTTTCAAGTAACTCTATCAACTATTTGAGTAATTATAATTATTATTATTATCCAATTTTACAGACAAGGTGCCGAGGGTTATCTAAATAGGTTTCAAATCCTTTGGCAAGAAGTATAGACTCAAGGCTTGAACTCAACCATGTGTTCAAATATGAGCTTCCCACAGAGTCTGTTCTCATAACCCCCTATACGCTTCTCAGCATTTAAATTAGCTATCTTAATGATGACATCTGTGATTTATTTTTAAAGCCACGTAACATTATAGCCTGTAAGATACTATAATGCAGTGTGATCTTCAGGGAAACAAGAAACTAAAGATGAAAAAGCTCCAAGTTTCACTCCCAGCCTAATGCTACATTTCCTGTTGAACCCAAGTTATGACTATTTGGACAGTTTTATGACTTAAAAAAAAAGCCAGACCACAATTTCTAATTAATGAGCATTGAGAAGAATTATTGTGTCTTACATTAAATTATTTGTTATTGTCTATCAAATTCCTTATTGATTGAGTGACAGGTAATCATTATTGGCTAAAGGAGGTGACAGCCTTCAGCATCAGTTACTAAACCATGTGAGGCGCCTGCGCGGTGTACTTGATTGAAATGACAGATGTAAAAAATGACATTACTCTGATTGCTCCCTGTGGGACATGCCTCTGAAAGAGGGACGGGAGTGCAGAGGATTTTACCTGAGGTGATCATTAACGTCAGTTCATAAAGATACTTTCAGACCTAATCAAAAGTATTAACATGGTTTTTCCTGAATTCCCTAAACTTAAGATTATATTGCCTTTGGGGGTAAGGAGGGCCTCCTTTTCCAGGAGAGAATAATAAGTGTGTATACAGGGGGAAGAGACAGGATGGGATTCCCAAATGTAGAAATAAAAAGTTTCATTGTGGATAATCCTTTCGTTTGTTTGTTGGGTCACTCCTAGCTTTGTGGTCAGAATCACTCCTGGTGGGGTTGGGGTGTGTGGGGGCATATATGGTACTGGGACTGAACCCAAGTTGACCTCATACAAGGCAAATACCCTACACATTGTATTATTACTCTAACCCTGTTGTAAATAAACCTTGAGGTTGGAAACTTGTGGATCCTGAACTCTGAGCTAAAAGATTATACTTTATTTCAAGCTTTTATAAATTCAAATGTACAAAATGGATAATCACAATTCTTGCTTTATTACAGCTTGGTAACATGGTTATAACAGTGTCAATATTTGCGGTTTTGGTGTGTACACAGTTACTACTGCACCTTCACCACCATGAAAGGTGCTCCAATTCCTACCCCCCCATTGTCCCTATGCTATTTTCTAGTCCATCCCTTCATTCACTCATTCCTTCATTCACTACTTCTGCTGTGGTAATCTCAATCTTAAACTCAAAGGCCAAAGATTTGACATTGTTTATTGTCTAGTCTCTTGTTTTTTTTTGCCATATATACCAAGATAAGGGACAAATCATCTGGTATTTTTTCCTTCTCCCTGTGACTTATTTTTTCTTAACAACATAATCACAATTATCTTGGGGATTGCATGTGGTGTGTGCATGTGGGGGGAGGCGTTTGTGGGGCATATCCGGGCAACTTGGGGCTTACTCCTGCTCTGAGCTCAGAGATCACTACTGGTCACTTGTTTGTTTTCACTTGTTTTCCCATTGTTCATCAATTTTGCTCGAGCAGGCACCAGTAACGTCTCCAATTGTTGGGAATGAGGTCCATTATTATTACTATTTTTGGCATATCAAATACACCACGGGTAGCTTGCCAGACTGCTGTGACTCTGGGTTCATCCCAAAGGGACCTAGTCTTTTTTCTATGTCATATCATCAACCATCCAGGGGCCCATGGGGCAGAGCCCTGGGTGTGACAAACCTGTCTCCTGTCTGTCACTTACCGGCACAGCCAGGCACTGCAGCCACACCTGCAACACCTCGAGGGGGCTGCACTAATCTTAACCTAACCTTAAACTTATGCTATTCTATACCTAACCATAAACACAAACCAAGTCTAATACTGATACTCCTCCTAACCTCCACTCTGGCCCTAAGCTAACCTCCAACCCCTAACCTACACCAACTCCAGACCTAGTCCAAAACCTACCGCTAGTTCTCCTAACCTACACCAACCAACAGCATCTCACCCCAAGCACACTGTCAACACTAGCCCTAACCTAATAGCAGTTCTAACCCTACCAACCAACTCACCCAATGCTAGCCCCAACCTCTAACTTACTAACACTTAACCTCTAGCTCCATCCTAGTTCTAACCCCAACTCCTATAGCTCCTATTCTGATCCTAACCCCCAAGTAGCAGCCATAAAGCCCTGTCGATCCAGCCCAAACCCACTGCTAGCCCAAGCATAACCTAAGCATAAGAGCTAATCCTCACTCTAATCCCTCAGCCCTATTCCATGAAAGCTTTAACCCTAAACCTGTACCCTGGCCTTAATTCCAGCCTAACCCGAGCATGAGCCCTGGGAGCAGGTTCACTGTGTGCAGGCCTTAGGCTGAGCAGTTCTATAGGAGCAGGTTCACTGTGTGCAGGCCCCAGGCTGAGCAGGTCTATGGAGGCAAGATCCACCTGAGGAGACCAAAGGCTGAGCATGTCCTATCTGAGTAGGTTCCAGCTCTGCCAGGACTTTCTGCTCAGGTTAAGTCTGGGTTAGGGTCAGGGCTAGGTTAGTCAATGGCTACTGCTATGTTTTTTGGTCTTTTTATTTATGTATTTATTTATTTATTTATATTGGCTTTTTGGGTTACACCTATTGATGCTCAGGGGTTACTCCTGGCTCTGCACTCAGGAATTACTCCCTGTCGTGCCTCAGGGACCATAAGGGATGCTGGGGATCAAACTCAGGTCAGCCATATGCAAGGTAAGCACCGTCCTCATTGTACTATACTTTTGGCCCCACTGCTGTGTGTTTTTTTTTTTTTCTTTTTGGGTCACACCCAGCGATGCTCAGGGGTTACTCCCTGGCTCTGCACTCAGAACTCCTGGTGTGGTACTTCAGGGGACCATATGGGACGTTGGGAAATAGAACCCAGGTCAGCTGCATGCAAGGCAAATGCCCTACCTGCTGGACTATTGCTCCAGTCCTCACTGCTGTGTTTTAAGGTCAGGCTGGATTAGGGTCAGGGCTGGGTTAATGCTGGGTCCAGTGGTGAGTGCTATGTTTTAAGATTAGGAGTGGGTTAGGGTCAGGGCTGGGTTAGGATTAAGGCTAGGTTAGGACTGGGGTTGGTGCTGGGACCAGTGAGTATGCTGGGATTAGGATAGGGCTAGGGTTAGAATAGTTCAGAGTCAGCATTTAAGATTAAGGTTTGGGGTTGGCATAGGGCTAGGGTTGGGACGAGTAGAGGGCTGGAGTCAGGATTGGAATCACTACTGGTAGGGTTCAGAAAACTATATGGTGCAAAAGGGATCAAACCTAGCTCAACTGCAATCAAGGCATGTGTCCTACTCTCTGTACTATCTTTTCAGTTTGATAATCATAACTCTCTTTTTCCTTCTTTTTGGGTCACACTCAGCAATGCTCAGGGTGATTCCTGGCTCTGCATTCAGGAATCACTCCTGAAGGTGCTCGGGGGACCATATGGGATGTCGGAGATCAAACTTTGGGCTGGCACAGGCTGGCGTGCAAGGCAAACACCCTACTCACTGAACTATCGCTCTGGCCCTGATAATCACAACTCTTGATTCACACTATCTCTTTTTCTTATTGACTAAACCTGGTCCTGTCTCGAATTTCTTTATAATAATGTATCACTTGCATCACTTGTCTTCCTGTTGTTCCTTTGATTTACTCGTGTAGGCGCCTTAACATCTCTATATGTCCTGTTGTATTCTGAGTGCTTAGCCCAAGGGCATCTGCTCACTTCAGGAGCACAAAGAGCTCTCAGACTGTGCCCTCTGGTCATGGGAATGCGGTCTATAAGTGTTACTGTTTTTATTGGCATTTATCAAATACAACATGAGTAGTTTGCCAGGCTCTATCATATGGTGGTATTTTCTCTACCGTCGGTAGGCTCTCATCTTGTGTATTTATTGTTGAACACTAATGGGGAGGGATCATTTTTTCTCTTAGTTGGGGCTCTTCTGAGCTGTGGAGTCCGGATGTGTAAAATGGTGGCCCTATGGTTGTGAGGCTTCCTCTGGCTTTGTGAGGCTCTGTTGTGATGGCTGGGGGCCTGGGGCTAGGAATGCTTGCTGCCTTAACCTTGGTATCCATGCCTGCATTTTTTTTTTGAGGAATGCTAACCCATCAATAATCTATTTCAAAACAAAATCAAGGTTTTGACAAGGAATCTAAAAATTAGATTTGGTTTCATTCCCTCCCACTAAGCTCATATCCTAAGAATTAAGTACAAGTTTTAAATTCTGATAAATTGGTACTCTCTCACTAATTCCTTTTAGAGTTTTTTATTCCATTCTCAATGCTACAGCAATTAATAATTTTGCACCTAACCAGTTTGCTTCTACTGATTTATGAAAATATGATCAAGATATATGTAATCATTTACGGAAGTTATTTCCCTTTGGCTCCATTAAAATATGTCTACTCTTTTGGGATATGTCTTACAAAATATTTTTTAGGGTTGCTACATGTGGAGCCATATTAAAAGTTCCTCTTTTCTCCACATGATAGATGGGAGGTTTGATTCAGGTTGATTTTTTTTTTTTTTGCTCCCTACTGTGAACATAGATGCCAAAAAATCTTACTTTACATATCCAAAACCTTTTCTTCTCTAGAACTATAGCCCAGAGGTGCCGGAAGTGCCAGAGTGCGTAGTATCGAGTGTTCAACTTTCAGGAAAATATATATTTTACCAAGGAAGTGACTTACCAAAGGTTTACTTTCAATTCCAGTACGTAAGGCGTATTAACTCTTAGGTTGCCTTCAATACTTGATTTGTTAGTTGGTTTTACTAACTCAATAAGTTAAAATGGCCTCAATTTAAAACTTCATTTTTTAAAATTTCACTATAAAAAGTGAAGGGCAAATTTTCTAAAGTCACTTTGCGCAACTGGAAAAACTAACTGCAAGAATTTTAATCAGGCCTAATTATAACCCACACTTTTTTGTGCTAGAGACCTATTTCTATGTACTATAGACCCTTCATCACTATACTGTCTTCCCTGTTCTTCATAATGTTTACTGCCCGAGGGGCGGACCCCAGTAACATCTCCATATGTCCTACATTTGCATCTCGTGTAACTAGTAGAGCCAAGGGCATCTGATTTATCAGGAGGAACATAAAGAGCTCGTCACTGAGGTCTATAATTATTAGTGTTTTGGCATATGTTGGGGAACACGGGGGTGAGCTTGCCAGGTCTGCCGTTACCAGGTAGCTACTCTTGTAGTCGCTCTAAATCCAGCATTTATTAAGTATGAAGCAGCGCATTGGCCGGCTTGGAGCCCGTGCGAGGCCAGGCTTCGCTGATAGGCAGATCTGCTGGAATTTGAGTTCTGATGAGAGAGGAGTCGGATGTATGTGAATGGGGTCCATGGAGTGGGGGTCAGCTACTTGTTGCAAGGCTGAGGTGTTAGCCGGCGAGCAGGGGGCTAGAACACTTTTACTCCCTCCACCGGGAACCTCATGAGCAGCTGGGTACAAGGGAGAGAGTAAGAAAGTGCAGCTCTGCCCCATGTCTTAATGAGAGTCTCTGGCCGGCATACCTGAGTTGGTTAAAGAAAAACTGCTGCAGGGGGTGTGGAAATCGTTAGAGGCGGGCTGCGATGAGCCTGTCTGCTGGGTGAAGTTAGTGGCAGAGAGAGAAGTCCAGATGGCGGAAAATGGGCATTCTCATCCTGCTT
>JAJIBD010030670.1:0-34093 GCA_021461705.1 Cryptotis parvus | reverse complement strand
GCCAAGTTTCAAGATGCAAGTGACTTTGGGAAATTTCTAGGAAACAAGATGGTTTTGTTTATGAGTTAAGTACTCTATTTCTACCGAGTGGCTTCGTCCTAAGTTAATTTTATTGTCTGGCACTCCCACCTGGTGTGGCTTTATATTCTTGACAATGTTGAAATGTATGTTCCTGCTTATGTGGTCTCTTATTGTTTGTATTTGTGAAAGCAATCTGATGTAATATCAGCAGCCTCCCCTGAAATAAATGGCATTAAATCTTTACTTCCAGATCATATTTAGGTTGAGCAGGGCATAATCAGATTGGCCTTTATAAATAAATGGGTAGGAAATCAGGCATTTTTAAATGGTGCCATTGTTTTATTATGTTGGAAATATTTTTTATTAAGTGAAATTGTTACATATGATGTTTGGTGCCAGGATATATACAGCAAAGGGGGTAGTGTGCAGAATTGAAGGATACTTAAAATTATACTTTGGCTTAGATTTTATAAGAGATTTTAAATGTAAAAAAAAATATCAGTTTGATCAACTGCATTAAAAGACACAGATGTTAGTGTACACTTCTTTTTCCTTTCTGATTTGGGAGTAAAGTAAGTTGTTATCTGCTTTAAGCATTATTCTAATAAATAATCTCAAAACAATTTCTGTTCCTGCAAACATGGGAATGAAAAAAGACTTTGTTTTACAAAGTTTTAATAGAAGCCCTCAAATAACTAAAAAGTAAAACATAGAGTGTGGAACAAAGTGGATTTCATTTGATGTGCTGGAAAATGTTTTGAAGGTTCTTTTCTCAAAATGTAAGCTATTTATTTAGATTAATATATTCTGTCTCTTCACATAAAAATTATGCTTCTTTATGAACCATGAGACAAAACTTAATTCCACAAAAAGCAAATTAAAGTGCTACTGCCTCTTTTGTGCTCATTAATACATACATACACGCAAGCACACACACAGAGATTAATACCAGCTGGTAAGTATTAGACAAATGCTAATTGAAAGACTTGTACCTAGACTGCAAAAAAGAAGAGAGCCTAATCGTGCGCATTCTGCACATGATATGTGGGTGTCCAGTTTAACCTTTGCTGATTTGGCTGTTGGTGGATAACTAGCAGATTTATTAGTCAAGATTTCAGTGGAAATTGGTACTTTCTTCTCATTTATAATTAAGTTTGTAGGTGTAAAATAATGTTCAAGAGGATCCTGAGTATCAATAAAGATGGGGCATAGAATAGGGAAATCTGGAAATAATGAAAGCTTTAAAAGTATAAGTTGTTTCTATTCTGACATATGTCAATAACTCATACACATAAATCAAATGATGTACGTTATATAAGTGTAATATACAATATATACATATCAGCCTTCACTCTATCTCCCCCAACTTGATTTTTTTGTACATATTTCTCTGTCTCTTTGATGTTTCCACCCCTGACATCCAAGCAAAACATGCCTCCTCAAGAGCCCAGCGCATGTACTGTAGAATATATCCTTTGATCACACTGTACCCAACTGTTGGCTTCCTTGGTGTTCTTCATCTTTAGTAAATTTTGCCAAGTGATGGTAAATCCCTCTTTCTCCCCACCATTGTGGAATTGTTCAGTACCACTGCCTTGTATTGTTCAAGAAGCAAAATTTCATCCCTTTGCCCAGTGACTATATCAGAAACATGGCACTCCACCTGTGCTCTCTCCTTGTGCGAGCTCCCATCATGTGTACCTCTGCTTGCAATGAGCCCATGGCTTCTCTCTACCATAGGGGCAGTAGAACCTCAAATTCCCGGCCCGCAGCTCCTCAAAACAGAACTGAAAGACCTTCTTTAGATCCTGACCACCCCCTCTCCACTATATCCTCTCTCCATCTCTCTGTCTCTCTGTCTCCTGCTTTTTCTTGTCTCTCTCTCTTTCTCCTGTAAATTTGTCTTCAAAGTGTCTCCCTTCCTCCCTCTCTTCTTTCCTCCCCTCCCTCCCCTCCCCATGCGTCTTTCCTCAATTTCTATCCACTGGCTCCCCCCAGAGAGCTGTTTCTCATACTCTCAGTTCTCTCCCTTCTTTTCACTGGTTTTCTCCAGAGACCACTTTTACAAAGAGTGCATCACTTCCTCAGCACAATCGTACTCTGGTCAAAGCTCATGAGATAAACGAAAGCACCCACCCTGTATCCTCATTTTCTAAAACAGTAATGTGTTTTTTTCTTCTGAGCAGGTTACACTCAGGTAAAGTCCCTGTCCTAATAGGTTCCTTTAACTCCACAGATTGCATCACAATCTAAAGTTTGTTTTGGTGTTGCCATATCAACCCTTGAATTCAGACTCTAGGAAAATGAGGCTGCCAGAGGGGGCAGGTTACAAAGACACAAAGTGAGGGTGTCTAGTACTTTGGTGTGATTTTGGGCATGAAGTGAAAAATCAATTGGGCCGCAAGTGAAGAGAAGCACTATTTTTTTTTTTTTTTAGTTTTTGGGTCACCCCCAGAGATGCCCATAGGGGTTACTCCTTGGCTCTACACTCAGGAATTACTCCTAAAGGTCTTTGAGGATCATATTTGACACCAGGGATCAAACCCAGGTTGGTTTTCAGGTGCCAAGGCAAATCCCTACCACAAGTACTACATCACTCTAGCTCCACAAAAAAGCACTCCCTTGAAGCATGTAGTATAGTAAACCAAAATTACCTCAATTTTAAGAAAAATGAGGGAATATGGGGTAAGGGAGGGAGGGAAACTGGGACATGGGTAAATAGGAAATGAACATTGATAAAGGGATGGGTATTGGAACATTATATGACTGGAACCAGATCATGAACCACTTTGTAACTGTGTATCTTACTGTGATTCAATTTCAAAATTTTTTTTTAAAAATGACAAAAAATAGTTCCCTCAGATCTTAATAAACTGCTCCAGGATTGAGAGGGTTGTTCCAGAGAAGGCTGTGGTGCATCCTGTATTATGCAGCGCGGGTGCTCTGCTCACTCCTTTTCACTGCACAGCGCTCCCATACGTATTAACTCATACAGCCCTGGAGACTCCTGGAGCACTGCTGGCCTGGCCAGGTGGCCCTTGGTACCTAAGACCCGAGTAAATCTGAATTCTCAGATCCCAAAGCACTAAATCCGATTGTCTGGTTGGCTGGAATTGCTGGGAGGGAGGATGCCTGTGGGCTGCCAGAATACTACTTAGAGATCATCTTATCCCACCAAACAAATGGTTATGAAGTAAATAAAAATCAACTCAGAAAAGTCTTCTAGGAGTCAAAAAGATCAAAAGGGTCTCTAGGACTTAAAAAAGAAAAGGAGAGGAAGGCAAATTTTTATCCAATGTGTGCAGTCTATAATATGAAGGCAAAATACCAGAAAATATCTGTGCTTTTAATGAAGGTGAGTGTTCACACTCACCTGGTGTCAAGATTCAAATTTGTCACTTGAAAGTCATTCCCATCTTTGAGACTGATCACAGTAAAAATGCTTTAGGCAGATGGCCATTTTCACATGCAGTTTGGTACAGTAAGGCTGAAGTTTCAGAATTTCTGCTCAGGTTTGTTTCCTTTACCAGAGAACAGGCGATGTTGTAGGGTGGGCTGCTACTGGAGCCAGGACTAATCTCATCATTATTACCCACTTGGGTCCTGTCTCAAGTTCCATTGTTCTTGGGTAATTACTTCATAGATGAGATGAGCGCATAAAAAAGCGAACTGTGAAAGTAAGCCAACTACAGCTGGAGACCATTAACAGAGAAAATTGGGTATGCAGAAAGAGATCAGTAGGTGCCTGAGTTAGCATCTGTAAGAAACTAGATGGAGATGAGGAAAAAAAAACCTTAGCCTCCTGAGTCCGAGCCACAAAGAATACCCACAATGGTTTTCGGAGCAGGTTGCTATTTTTTGCCTCCAAGCTTCGCAAAGTGTTCTGCATGTTTATTCCTTCTTTTCCTAACAATTTTACACATATACTCAGAATTATAAAGTCCAAAATAGTAGGTAAATTTCATTTACATGAGACAAAAATTTTAAAACAGGTTGAAATTTGAAAACTTCATGAGCATCCTTCCCACACACATACACACACACACACACACACACACACACACACACACACACACACACACACACACAGGCAAAGCTGAGTCTGAGATATAACGCTCAAGGCCCCCAGAGAGTGGTTTTTCAGTGTTTTGCTGCTATGATGAAGCGTCACCTAAATATTATCAATAGAAATTTCATCATTTCCTGCTGGAAAATCCTGAGCCAAAATGAAGGAGCTGGAGACATATAGTACAGTGTGGGAAGGTACTTGTCTAGCATGAGGCCAACCAGGGGTCCTGCCTGGCACTGCACACAGTCCTCTGAGCACTACCAAGAGTGATCCTGAGCACAGAGCCAGGAGTAAGCCCTGAGCATTGTCTGTGTGGCAAAAAAAAAATAAAATAAAAATAAAATAAAGAAAAGGAAAAGATGTCACTGAATTTATGTTCTATATACTAGTGCATCTGTGTGATAGGAAAATCTCAACACGGGGAACTAAGGTGGGGGGCGTATGCGTCGCCTTTGATTAGGTCAGTTCCTTCCTGGAAATGGACCCCTGATGGGGCTCCCAGTAGTCCACTTCCTCCCTTTACCGCTTCTCAACTGCAAAATCCCATGTAAGCTCACAGGGATTTGTCTTAGTCTGGCAGATCTCAATGAACAAAATGTGCTCAGGACCCTTGTGCCCGGGAGCCAGGGGCAACCTCCTCTCTCTCCTCTCTCATAGACATTTGTACTACAACATATATGTGGATTCCCATGAACCCTTTCATTTAAATGACACAGTAGATCAACACATTTCAATGAAAACATTCTGTGTGAAAGAGGCAAGTGAGGATGTCTTATTATAAGCAAGACACTAACAGCTTTCTCCCCTCAAAGCACAGAGCACTATTCCAGTCATTATAAGTATTCCTCTGAGAACACTCCCTCTCTTGATAAAATAAACAAGAACAATGGCAGTACTAAAAAGGTGCTTAACTTTTTTTGGGAGTTGACTGGATTTATATTTATTTATGTCTTTTAATTGAACACTAAAAATCTTGGTATAAATAACCCATCCCGCCCACCTATACTCTCATACACAGAGGCAGTGCGTAGCATCCCTATGTAACTGCAATCAGAAAACAAAAACTGAAAAAGGCTACAAAATACATTGAATTTTAGGTTTCTCCCAACTTGCAAAACCTATGTTGACAGCTTGAATGGGTGACTTGACTCTTGGTTCTGACTCTGACTCCTATTAAAATCTTTCCCAAAAAAGCTCTATGCTTAGAAACCAAAATGCAATTAACTAAGACAGTTTAAAATGGACAATACTTTAAAATGGATTATCATTTGCCAAGTGGAACAATGCTTTATACTTTATATATTAAGAAAGATTTTGGAGGTGTGGGGATGGATCAGGATAACTTTAACAATGTAGCTTTTATTGTTTGAAGTATTGAGAGAGTCAGGAAAGCAATGACTGCGTGATGTCCTCTTCAAGCTCTCGGCCAAAGTGTCATTATATGCAAATTGGATCTACTTAACCCTCTGTAGAAAGACTTGTCCTAAAATAAAATCATTAGACCATAATGACAGATGAAATAAGAAAGTGGCAGAAACAGGTGTTTGAACGACATTTATGCAGCTCTGAGGAAGGGCTGGTGCAGTTGCTATGCTGCTATTAGCTAGAGGGTCTTATTATGCCTCCAATTTAATACCTAGTCATCTGTTTATGCAAGTCAAAATAGGGCAATGTATCCTGGGATGGTGGTGTGTAAGTACATATGAAGGTCTGTGAGTGTCTGAGTCTGCATATTCGTGAATGAGTACTTCCAGTTTGGACATACTAATCTGATATATACTCAGCACCAGGGTGCCTGGTTTCTTGATTTCAGCATTAGAAAACAGAAGGTGTGCCTTTTAGTTGCTGTCTAGTGGTGCCCCTCAGGTTTAGAAATATTTTATCTTTTGACTTGAAAGAAGAGGAACCTAGGAATCAAAAAAAAGCATCAGTGGCTTACATTAGATTTGGGGAGTTGGCTTGCACTAATGCCATGTGCCTTTTTGAATAATGAAGGTTTTCTTCTTTGCTTTGGTAGATCTATGAAATCAAGGCCGTTTTATTAAAGGTCTTTCTTCTTTCTTTTTATTTTCTTTTTAAAAGAATCATTATTTAGGATGTAAGAATTACACAATGTAAGTCTGATTTCCAAAAGTTAGAATGGCAATGAATGAAAACGCAGTGATGCAGTGTCTAATCCTTCCCTTGAATAAGAAGCTCTAGCTAAAAGGCCAAAACTATACCCTGCTTCTTAAGATGAGAGTGATGGTAGAAGGGCTGCTATTTTGACCTAATGGGTACTGCAAAGGAAGTAATGAGGTTACCAACCCTGTCCTCATTTGTAAATGACTACTTCCTTAGAGAACAATTCCATTTCCAGCAGCAGTCTACAGATTACATTCTCATGTCTTCTCACGCACACACAAGACACACACACACAGACATACACACAGACACACACCACAGTGTCCGTCCTCTGTCCCTCTGCCTTTCTCAAACCAAAAATACTTCATTTCTGACTCCAGTGCTACGTTTCAGTGGATTTGAAACAATTCAGCCAAAATATTCTTACATACTTCAGCCCCAGGTTTGCCTTCTCTCTTTAATTATCCTTGTGCAAGCTCCTTTTTAAAGCCTGTTTAATGTTGGCATTTGTCTTTCCTTTTCGGCTTTATGCAAATTTAAAGAATTTGGGTACAAGAAACTTGAGCCATTTTGGTCTCTCTTATGGGACCCACTGAGGAAGAGATAAAACTGTTCGCCATCACAAATGTTAGCTGAGCAGATTTTAACTAGGCAGCTCTGTCAGTGATCCTCTCCTACTTGCAGCAAGTAAATGGCTTTCTGTCTTGCCTGTCACCATTTGATCAAGTTTTAAGGATAACCATAGCATTTTGATAAACAGTAAAAGGAAATATGAAAATGATTAACACAAATGAGACTCTCTGCAACCCGTAATGGGACTGAAATATGGGGAGCGGTGTGCTAAATGGGAAAAGAAAGGTGGAAACCAAATGAATGTAACACATACATGCTTCGATTGGTTTTATCGACCTCTCACTCCTCATCACCTCTACCTCCTTCCACACAGTCAGCCAACTCTTAAGACATAATTATTTTCGCTCTAAGAAAAAAAGGAGAAAAAAAGAGCAAGAGCAGGAAAAAGGGGAGTGGAGGGGCAGACAAGGAAAGAGGGAAAGCAGTGGGAAAGAGGTAAGGGAGATAGAGCACACCGATCTATTCATATACTGTGCAGTCATCTTTGCTCATTTTTTTAAAAAGCACTTAGGGTCATTAGTCTAACACTGCAGCAAATGTATTATTCATTTTGGCTCAGCCCAATTTCTCGACTCAAGAAATTTGCAAGAAAACGATCCTAGCTCAGTAGAGGTGATTGATCAAGCCTGAAGGAACAGAATTTGGGAACTCTGGGATAAAAAATTTGTCTCAGTCTTCTCAGTTAGCATAAATCAACATTTTATTTATGTAGTACCACTTAATACTAACTACCCAATGCCATCCGTCAGGACAAAATTGAGGACTATACCTTTAGGTTAATATTACTTGAACATTTCATTCTGAATAATTTATACATTTTCTGTCTGAGTGTCAATTCATAATTGTTTATTTGGTTTCAGCAAGTATAGCTGAACCACAGCTTTTTGTAGGAAAAGGTTCTTATCTCTGTTGAATTTGTACATTAAAGGGGCTTTCCCTGTTTGGGGGGGCCCTGCTGTTTATTCCACAGACACTAAAACATGGAACAATTTTGTATCTAATCTATTACTAGTGCTGCTGCCTTTCAGGAAGTATTTTTTCTCAAAAATGCTTTGCAGGTCTTAATGGAAAAAACAACTGGACTAGACACTGCTAGATAAAAAGCTGGCAAAGGGAGGCGAAGCAGAAATTTAATAATAACACTTACATGTTGTTTGTGAAGAGGGTGTGAGAACATTGCATTAACAGCCTCAATTGCTATTTTTTCACTCCCAGCAAATAGTCTAATCTGTCTACCAGAACCAGCACTAACACTGGCCTCTTTCAGTGACTTTCAGCACATTATTATTCATCTTGTGAAGAACGTGAGACATCTCATAACCACTCTATTGGCCGCTGCTTTTTCAGTTGCACTCGATCACCTGCCCTCTGAGCAGATAACGCGGGAACACACATTCAGAGTGGGACTGAACCGAATGGTGGGTGACAAACTATGGCAAGTTTTGCACCATATGAAAACAGAGTCAAGGTTCATTAGAGGATCTTGACCTAAGTCAGACTGGTTGCTTCTGCTCAGAAATGCACCCACTGTTATCAGCAAAGTCTGTACACAGATTAAGTCTTAACTTATGTGTGATTTAAAAAAATAGGGTCCGTAGGAACAGAATGAGGGGCATGGTAATCAGGTAACAAAACTAAGGCCTCATCTTGTGACTACTTGAACAATATCCTGGACCAAATTTTATGTGTATTTTCTATTAAAAAAGGAAACTTTTAAATTACATGTCTGTCCAAATTATGTGTTTTTTCCTCTCTTACGGTCCCTCCTTGTGTTATCTTCTAGATGCACACACACACACGCGCACACACACACACACACACACACACACACACACCCACACACACACACACACACGCACAACCACACTTTGAGAGAGTGGCTCTGCAGCAATTAGCACCGGGGACTGACTCTGGGGTGTCTGACAACCAATGGGAGGAAGTAGCAACTGATATAAGGTAATGCCCTTCATGTTAGAGGAAAGTTAGTACAGTGAGAATTCTGCACAAATCATGCCCTCGCTTTGATTTACAGATTCATTTCTTCTGTGTTCAGAATTCTCATTAGCAGAAACCAGCAGAGCTGTTTGATTTTAAGAAGCTGTTCCATAAAAAATACTATCACATGCACACACACACACACACACACACATTTGAAAGTAAATCAAGGAGGCCATTAGAAAGATGCCTTCAGTTCTGTCTCAGTTATGTTAGGATGCCAAAAAGAAAAATAAATGATATAGATGGATATGCAGGCACTGTGTACAATACAGCCTATCCTATAGGAACAGCTTCCAAATATTTGAATCACCCATTCAATTCCATTAGATAGTCCTTAAACTTCAAATTATTTGCAAGACATGGCTCTAGGATCCACAGCTGGCAAGATGTGGGCTCAGACCCTAAATGACCTTATAGTCTAAAAGAGACTGAAAAACACAGTTAACTCTAGGTGTGTACACAGATATTCATAAACAAAGTACGCTCACACCCCATTAAAAGCTTAACATTGAAATTCTCTTAAATTGCTCGATCGTGATCTATTTTATTGTAGGCCTTTATTTTGGTTACTATTTCATTAAACATTATGCTGCCAACTGACTAAAGTTGCCCCCTGAGAAAACTAGTAAACACTAGATTTTTTTTGCAACAGTATCCTGTGCTGCCATAGGCAAGGAGGAACAGTTATTGGAGTTCTGTTGCTTTAATGTCCAAGGGAAGAAAAAGTTTGACTGCCGATACATTTTTAGAGCATGCTAACAACAGACATAAACTTTAGTAAGTTTAAACATTATAGTGTCATTTCTTCTGTAAAGCCAAGTTTCATTACTATGGAAGAATTTCCAAATGATGTAATACAAATCATATTTGATTAAAGTAACTAAAAGTTTCCACTATAAATATTAGATGCAATGCTATAAGACATTAGTTTATCTCTATCTTAGTCTTAAGTAAAAAATGTATTACAAATCATACAATTCAAAAAATTACTAAAATTACACGCTTACTATATAATTTTAGAGAAGATATAACTCTTTATATTTACTAAAATTCTAATAAATATCTTCATTGTGCAACGACTATTCCTGAATAATAACTAAATCATTGAAAGGTGTCAATCATTATTAGGGCACAGTCATATTAAATATTCCATTTTCTGTGTTACTCCATCTACATAGATTCTAAAGTAACTTTAATTAAGCATTATTTCTATATTTTTAAGTTTCAGCTTGGAACATATTTAGAAATCTGATGTCTCAAGAAAAATGCCAGGATTCTGGTAATACCTTGCTTAAGTATCCTAGACCAAATAAGGAAGTATTACTAATGATTTGTTTACTTAGTTTCCTCAGAACTAAAATGTGCAGCTGATAAATCACCCAATTTCCAGCTAAAAACTCCAAAACACTATAGAGCCAAGAGATTTGTAGACATATCCTATAATAATACCTGGACAGATTGGGTGATCCTCCAGGGCATGGGGTTGGCTTGGACATGGTTTGGTATGGTTTGGCCACTGTGTGTTCTTACAACTCTAGACAGTGCTAGTAACTGGAACATGGTCTGAAGTATCTGCAAGTCAAAGTATCAGCAGTGTATTGGGACTATGCAATGCTCTCTAACAACTCAAGGAGGTATGTCCCTATTATATAAGAGGAAATGAAAGCACCCAAGTCAAGTACATAATAAACCAACTGAACCCAGAGTCCTTCACCACCCAATTTCTCAACCATGGATATTCCAAAGGGATCACAGCTGAAATGTGCATGGGTCGAGTGGCCATGGTATGACTAAGTCTATGCCATGGCTAACTGGGAGGTCACGGGACTACAAGAATTGAGATAGGAGGTCTCTCCTGTAGCAGAGCTTGAGACTCTCCAAGACAGGCATTTTAGCAATATCTACAAAACAACCCAGAACATCCAGTTGAGCCGCGTGTTCCAAGTCTACATTGGCTCACAACCTGCATCTCTAAGAATAGTTCTCTCAAGGGCCCATTATTTTTTGTCCATTCATTTCAACCCAACAACAATAACAAACTTTATTGTTTACTGTACTTACAGAGGCCACTGCATGTTTATAAAAGGTTTAGAAGCTGTAGGGATTGGGCTGGCTTCCAAGTTACTCCATCTTCCCTGGCGCTAACATATCTGTCTGAGAGTACACCATGACTAATCTCATTGGTTGGCTTCTCCTAAGATTTCCCTCTGCCAGTGTTGATTTGGGAAATGGGGAGAAATGGTTCAAATATTTCCAAATGAGAGAGAGATAGAAGAGAAAAAAATGATATATCTGGAAGGTTCATTCATCTGAAATACACTGCCATTTTTTAAAGTGTAAGCCTTTGTGAGTTGGAAGCCTACCAGTCCAAGATGATTTGTAAGCTCAAATCACTTTTAGTGGGGACTCCTGCTCATCTGATCTGCTCTCACTGCGTCATTTGCTTCCTACAGCCCCCTGGGATCCAGATAGCTACACCAATGACACCCAAAGAATCTTGAGGTACGTATTTTAAAAAGACAATAACTAAAGAACAAACTACAAACAATTGTATCACTAAACTAATAATGTCTATAGCTATATTGTACCTACATCATGTGACGGTCCATTTTTATGTATATCTATGACTGATTATATCTCCACAACATTTTTTCCAGTTTTCTTATCTACTGCCCTTATTCATTCAAGTCAGTCTGTTTTTGCTTGCATTTTTCTTCTCCTCATTTAACATGTATTGGGCAAAATATGTATGGTGCAACCCCAGGAATTGTGGAATATAAAGGTGAGGAAGATATAACTTGCCTTTTATTAACAATCCATCATCAGTTCTGGGGAATTCTTGTAATAAGCAGCACCAGTGTAAGAAGGAGACAGCTGGAATTGACTCAGAGCAGAAGATGAAGGGCTGTTCTTAATTAAAATATACCTAAGAAAAGTGTTTTATAGGAGATAACCTATATCTTTGCAATAAGAAAAACCATGAATTAACTGAAAATTTCTTGGTTTGGTTGTATGCCTCCAGAAGGTGAAAGCCATCAATAACTATTCATAAAAATTAATCATTTCTGTGTTACAGAGCCAAGCATCCACTCATTCTCTCTCTCCTCAACCGCTGTGATGGAACAGTCTCAGCCTAACAAGAGGGCCTCCGGGAAAAAAATTCTTATTTGGAGTAAGGGCTTGTGGAGCACATTCAGCTAAGTCACACAAGGTATACAACTTGGGTCTTTCACTCATGAGAGTTTTGAACATGACCAGTCCCTTCATGGTACTCCCCATACTGAATCTGGAACATTTTCGTAGAAATTTCTTTTGTACAAAAAGCATTGAGGTATTTCAAATTAATGCAAACTGGAAGAAAACTCATATTGTGATGCTTACTAATTTTATTGTCTTAGATTTGTTGTTTCTTGCAAATACAGATGGAGTTTACACATCTAATGACATTTATTTCAAGTATGAAATACTAGAACACTTAATTTTCATTATGTTTTTTAGGAACTCTTCTAATTCTTTGTAAATACAAATATATGAATAACAAGAGATCATCTGAACAGCTCTGTGAAGAGAATCATAGCACACTGCTTTCATAGAGGAGTCTGTTAGGAAAATTTCTGAGTCACACTTACAAATACTGATGGAAACGGCTTTCTTCCTAGTAACTCTACTGATGTCATCCTGGTGTGTGGTGCTGCCTGTGGACTTAATCATCATCTGCTTACGATACTATTTATCAAAATAATAAAGGCTGGTAACCCAGTATTGTTTTAATTTGCATTTCAATGATAATATAGCGTAAGGAAATACTTTGTAGGTTTGTCATATTTTTCTTCTTTTTTTCCTTCTTAATTATATTTTGCGGTATTTTTACTATACCATATATGTGTCTGGATTCCCATATGCAGTCCACAAAAGAATACACATATTTGTAAAATGATGTTGAAATTATTTCTTCAATTTTTCTACTAACCTTTAAGCATCTATTTTAGTAGTAAAGAAACTGGGGGAGTTAGTGACTATCTCTGGCAAAGAGAGACACACATGTTGTTATACTTACAATATTTTATCTTATCTGCATAGTTAAAATGACACATTATACCTTGGGTGGGTATGAGGCTGTAAAACTATATGCCTAAAACGCGTAAATATTAACACTATTGTAAACCATGTTATCCTAATGACAATAAAAACAAAACAAGGCTTTAAGCTGCAAAGAAAACATTTCATTTCAAAATGCTATTTATCATGAAATTATTCTCATATACACACCTTGCTTCCAGGTTGTTTAGACTACTTATGATCTATGTATATGCACATGCCAAGAACACATGGCTGTAATTAATCCAATTTCAAAGCATATTTTAAGAGTTTAAAGGAGACCTCCAAATTTCTTTATTTTGCTGTTCACTGATCAACAGATTATTTTAGGAAAATGAATATTTAAAAAATATAAAAATTTTAATTTGTTTACTTTATTCTGATCCTCTGTAAAGTATGTTAATTATCTCTAGTCTGTAATATATATAACAAGATATATATCTAAGATAAAAGAAAGATATATATATAAATGTATGTTATATATATTATATGTTATTAGATTTTAAAAAATATTTTGTATGTTTTCTAACTATTAATGAGTTATTTATTTAATATAGTCATTTTTGTTCATTTTGGGGATATGCCTAAGGATTCTGTAAGGCTACTCATGGCTTGTTGCTTTCACTCCCTGAATATCCCTCAGGGACTATATAAGCAGAAAATGAAACTGGACCTCCTCCTACAGTCAAAGAATGTAGACTAGTCCTTTCTGACCTGGTCCAGAAAGATGGACAATCATAAATGATTGCTTTTATATGTTGGGAACACTGGTGTTTTTTTTTTTTTTCTTGGTGTGTGTGGGGGGAATACATGCATCTTATGTCCAGGAAACAACTTATTCTCTTGGAATTTCAAATATAAATTTTCAATCTTCTAGATTTTCTAAGTATTAAATTAATATATTAAAATACTGAGAGTTTATTTTTCTCCTTTCCAATGCTCATATCTCAACTTATTTTAATGGAGTTACATTGGCCAGTCAACTGAGTATACTAATGAACACTGATAAAATTATTTTCTGACATTTTTATCTTAGTTGAAAAAGCATATACAATTTGTCAAAAATTTTGCTTACTATAGTTTTCTATTAGAGTGTTTGCCAATTTTAGAAGTGTATATTTTTCAATAGTAACAATTATAATTTAAATGAGAATTGCATTTTTTTCAAAGGTAGTATTCAGGTACCAATTTAGTTTGTTATATGAATATTCCCAATTACTATATGAAGTGATTATCTACAAAAATTTATGGCACTGAATTATCCCTATGTTTCTGAGATATGCTTTATTTGTATATACTTTATTGTTTTTCATTTAGCTAATAATTTATTTAGATAATTATGTCTGTTCATAAATGATATTGATTTGTGAGTGTGCTAGCACAATACATGCCGTTTAGAAAAGGTTAAGAAGCCTTCCTTGAGTTTTCATACCATAGAATATTTTCCACAACACAAATATTCAGTGTTTTGGCTGTTAACTGTACTTTGTCTAAATAGTCATTGAAATCTCATAGTTTATGATTGCTTTGCACGCTTTAAATTTTGTAATGGTTGTATTTGTATATGTCTTTAATGAGCTCATTTTAAAAGAATTTTTTAAATTAGGGCTTCCTATTATTAGAGAAGAACTAACAAATATTTAGGTCCTTGTGGACAGCATGGATAAGTAGGATGCCACATACCAGATGTCTTCAGTGCTACTGCTCTTTTATTAAACAGCTCTTTATTTTACAGCTCTTGTGAGTATATTTCTTCAAGAGACAACAGCCACATAAACAGGGAACCTCTGTGTCTAGACAGCAACGCCAATTGCTCATTTTTCTCTTACTGTCTGCATCATCTGTTAATCTATATCACTGTGTGCACTGTCTGCCTGTCTGATCTCCTATACAGCAAACCTATATTTACATATATTACTTATGCCTGTCCTTAGCTATTTCTGTTATCTGATTGGTTATATAACATGTAAGTGGGATTTAAAATGATTATCTGGATTATTTTCCAGCCTCTCTTTTCCCCTCTTTCCACACATCTTCTGACCAGTATCTCAATGTTCCCTATTCTCCAGAAATGTTAAAAATCACATTAATTTTATTTATTGAATTTATTTATTCTACCTGTATTACTTTATATTTGATACTATCTTTCCATTTGCTTTGTTTGTTTTATTGTTCATTTCTATTACTTTCCAATTTTTCCTTTCACATTCTTAAAATGTTTTCTTGCTGCTGAAAAACGGTTAATCTCATGAGGTCCCTAAGACGCAGGGCTGCTTGCAGCCGTGCGGTCCATCAAACTAGTGGAAACAGTTATGTTCTTTAATGTACTGCATTCTATGAGATGTAGGAAAAGTAGGCAGGAGGGAGAGATAGAGAGAAGAGAAAAGACATACAGAACCCAGCAGTTGAGGTGGGAGGGGAGGGAGGGACATGGGGGGGCATTGGTGATGGGAGATGGGTTCAAGTAGAGGGATGGGTGTTGGAACACTGTAGAACCAAAACTCGACATGAGCATCTTGCAATTGTATGTCTAAAAGTGGTGTAATAAAATTTGAAGGAAAAAAATAAATAAATAAAAAGAAAAATGGTTAATCTTATATCATATCTCTAATATTACCCTAAAGTACTGAAAATGTAGTATTTCATTTCTATCCAAAATTTTTACAAATAACATTCCCAATATAGGAAATTATTTTACTACCACTCATATTCCAACAATATTTTATTTCTGGTACAGCAACCCATGATCATAGTATCTCCCACACGGGGCAGAGCTGCTACCAGCTCTCCCTGTGCCCAGCTGATCACAAGGCGCCGGGGAGGGAAGCAGGTTCCAGCCCTGCCCTGCCACCCCAGCAGAGCCTTGTAAGAAGCTAGAGGACCCCCACACCGTGAGGGCCGCCATTTTCCACATCCAGACACCCCCTCTCATCAGAGCTCCACCCAGCAGAAGAGCTGATCACAAGCCCAGCTTGTGATCACAAGAACTGCAAAAAGCGCCACGGGTTCATCAATAAATGCTGGAGATCAGAAGTGACTACAAGAGTATCCCACCAACATGGCAGAGCCTGGCAAGTACCCGTGTCAGATTTGATATGCCAAATACCAGTAACAATTATAGTCTCATTCCCATGACCTGATGGAATGGTTTGAGGTTCTTTATGTTCTTGTAGCTAGCAGATGCCCTTAGGCTACACTAGCATGTGACAGGACATATGAAGATATTACTAGTGCCCGCTCAAGCAAATCAATGATCAACAAGAAGACAAGTGATACAAGTGAAGCTACCCATATTTTAACATTATTTACTCATTTAATTTGGAGACACTCCCAGCAGAGGACAATGCGATGCTAGGGATCAGATCTGGGGTCTCACATGCAAAGCATTATAGCCTTTAGAGCTATCATTCTGGTCCATATCAGTATCTGAATATCAAACTGATCTTTCTCCTAATTTTCCATTGTAAAAATATGTACTAAATCCCCAACACAAAATGCCAAAAAACAAAAAAACAAGCAAACTCCTGTTCTGGCATATATTTCTTTAGAAAAGCCTCATCAATATAAGTGTATTGCTTGTTTCCTCTATCAACACTAGACTCTTAGTGCTCTAAAAAGTCAAGAAGTGATTCAAAGGAGAAAAAAAAGAGGAGAAGATTGAAAACCAACACAGTAAAAGCATTTGTAGTCTCTTTCTGTGGATACTGGAACAAGCAAAAAAAAAAAAAGAAGGCAGTGAAAACACAAAATCCCAAAAATCACAAATAAGTCAACAATTTAGGTGGACTATCAATTTAGTAAATGTGAATTTCTTGGAAATTCAGTTGAACTACTTCTATATAGAATAAAATTAACACCAGGAAGACTAGGGTTATGTGGTATAAGGGAAATTTTTGGTACTTTTTTCAGTCACCCCACACTGGATCTAAATTTATTCCAAGATACACTTTTTGGGGGTGATGGTAGGTTTTTTTGGAAAAGCAAAGGACACACCCATCTATGCTCAGGCTCTGTGCTCAAAGATCACTTCTTGGTGGGACTCCAGTGATCATGTATGGTACTAGAGATGGAACCTGGTCAGCTGCACACAAGGTAAGGGCTATACCTACTATAATATCTTCCCAGCTCCACCAAGATACATATTTTTTTTAAAGTTTAAACCATAAATACTGATGTTAAGAACAACTTTTAGTTTAGACTTTATTGAGATTTATAATCCAGTACACTGTAATACCTTCATGAATACTTTTTTTGTCCCATTGTCATCTACTACCCCACACACTGAGATATCCCTTTGGTGTATCACTTGTATCACTTGTCTTTCTGTTGTTCATCAATTTGCTCGAGTGGGCACCAGTAACATCTCCATAGTTCTGTTGCATGCTAGTGAGGCTCAAGGGCATCTGCTTGCTTCAGGAACATGAAGAGCCCAAACCATTCCCTCAGGTCATGGGAATGAGGTCTATAATTGTTACTGATTTATGGCATATCAAACATGACACATAGGAGCTTGCTGGGCTCTGCCTTGTGGGTGGTATACTCTTTTTTTTAATTTGATAGGAAATATATCTTTTTTTTTTTTTTGTATTTAACATTTTATTATACCACCGTGAGATATACAATTACAACGTTGTTCACGCTTGGGGGTTTCGGGTCACATAGTGTTCCAGCACCCCCCCTCCACCAGTGCCCCTCAGCCACCACCCATGTCCCCAATCCCTCCCCCTCCCACATCCCGCCTAAATGGCAGGTTCTTTATCTCCTCCTCCCTCTCTCTCTCTCCTCCTTCTCCCCACACATTGTGGGTTGCACCACGTACACTTAGAAGCCATCACTTGCATTTTTTTGTCTGTATTTAATGCTCAGTTCTATGTTAGTATCAGAACTTTAGACATTTATTCACTCATGTTCCTTTCTCTATCTAAACCAACCTCTGACTCCCACACGCTATGTAATTTCCACTTTTGGTAAGATCACCTAGTATATTTATGTCATGCAAATAAATGCAGTCATTCTATGTCTCTCTCTTTCCTTCTGACTAATTTCACTCAACATGATTCTTTCCATATCCATCCATTTATAGCAAAAATTTCATAACTTCATTTTTTTCTGACAGCTGCATAGTATTCCATTGTGTAGATGTACCACAGTTTCTTTATCCAGTCCTCAGTTCTCGGGCATACTGGTTGTTTCCAGGTTTTGGCTATTGTGAATAGTGCTGCTATGAAAATAAAAGTGCGGATTGTGTTTCCCGCTGTGCGTTTTGGCTTTCCAGGGTATATTCCCAGGAGCGGTATGGCTGGGTCAAAGGGGAGCTCAATTTCTAGTCTTTGGAGGAATGTCCATATTGTTTTCCAGAAAGGTTGTACAAGTCGACATTCCCACCAACAGTGTATGAGAGTCCCCTTTCCCCACATCCACGCCAGCACTTGTTGCTTTTACCCTTTTGGATATGGGCCATTCTCTGTGGTGTGAGGTGATATCTCATTGTTGTTTTGATTTGCATCTCTCTGATGATTAGTGATGATGAGCATTTTTTCATATGCCTTTTGGCCATTCGGATTTCTTCCTTGTCAAAGTTTCTGTTCATCTCCTCTCCCCATTTTCTAATGGGGTTGGCTGTTTTTTTCTTATATAGCTGTACCAGTGCCTGATATATCCTGGATATTAACCCCTTATCAGATGGGTATTGGGTGAATATTCTTTCCCATTCTGTGGACTGTCTTTCTATCTTGGTCACTGTTTCTTTCGAGGTGCAGAAGCTCTTCAGTTTCATGTAGTCCCATATATTTATATTTTCTTCTAGTTGCTTTGTTAATGGTGTTTCACCTTTGAAGATGTCTTTAGCATCGATGTCGTGGGAGGGTTTTTCCTATATTTTCTTCAACGTACTTTTATGGATTCAGGTCTGACATTGAGATCTTTAATCCATTTTGAACTGATTTTTGTGCAAGGTGTTAGACACAGGTCCAAATTCATTTTTTTCACATGTAGGCTGTCCAGTTTTCCCAGCACCACTTGTTGAAGAGGCTTTCCTTACTCCAGTCTGGACTCTTTGCACCTTTATCAAAGATTAACTGATCATGTCTTTGAGGGTGGGTGTCAGGATACTCAACTCTATTCCATAGGTCCACCGGTCTGTTTTTATTCCAGTACCACGCTGTTTTAATTACTGCTGCTTTGTAGTACAGTTTGAGGTTGGGAAAGGTGATGCCTCCCATCTTCTTTCTTCCCAAGGATTGCTTTAGCTATCCGTGGGGGTTTTATTCCATACGAATTTCAGAAGTGTTTGGTCAATTTCTTTAAAGAATGTCATGGGAATCCTTATAGGGACCTGCATTGAATCTGTATAAAGCTCTAGGGAGTATTACCATCTTGACAATGTTAATTCTCCCCATCCATGAGCAGGGAATGTGTTTCCATTTCCTCGTGTCTCTCTTTTATTTCTTGAAGCAGTGTCTTGTAGTTCTCTTTGTATAGGTCCTTTACACACTTCTGGTTAAGCTGATTCCTAGGTATTTGATTTTCTGTGGCACAATTGTGAATGGAATCGATTTCTTAATATCCCTTTCTTCTCTCGTTATTTGTGTATGGAAAAGCCACCGACTTTTGGGTATTGATTTTGTACCCTGCCACTCTACTATACCTATCTATTGTTTCTAAGAGTTTTTGGGTCGAGAGTTTAGGGTTCTCTAGGTATAATATCATGTCATCTGCAAATAATGATAGCTTGATTTCTTCCCTTGCCTATCTGGGTGCCCTTAATGTCCTTTTTCTTCTCTGATTGCTATGGCGAGTACCTCCAGTACTATATTGAATAAAAGAGGTGAGAGAGGGCAACCTTTGTCGTGTTCCTGATCTTAAGGGGAAGGCTTTCAATTTTTCCCCATTGAGAATGATACTCGCTGTGGGCTTTTTGGTAGATGGCTTTGACTATCTTGAGGAAGCTTCCTTCAATTCCCATTTTCGGGAGGGTTTTAATCATGAATGGGTGCTGGATCTTGTCAAATGCTTTTTCTGCATCTATCGATAGGACCATATGGTTTTTATTTTTTCTCTTATTGATGTGGATGTATTATGTTGATTGATTTGCGAATGTTGAACCATCCTTGCATTCCCGGGATGAATCCTACTTGGTCATGATGTATGATCTTTTTGATGAGTCTTTGGATTCTGTTTGCTAGTATTTTGTTGAAGATCTTAGCATCTGTGTTCATCAAGGAGATTGGTCTGTAATTTTCCTTCTTTGTATTGTCTCTCCCTGCTTTGGGTATCAGGGGTGATATGCGCCTCGAGAAGCTGTTTGGGAGTGTTTCTGTTTCTTCTATTTCCTGGAAGAGCTTGAACAGGACTGGCAGTAGGTCCTCCTCTAAAGGTTTGGTAGAATTCGCCAGTGAACCCATCTGGACCTGGGCTTTTGTGTTTGGGCAGACTTTTAATTACTGTTTCAATTTCCCCGATGGTGATAGGCTTATTTAGGTATTGGAGGTCTTCTTGTTTCAATCGTGGAGGTTATAGGACTTCAGGAATTTATCCATTTCTTCTAGGTTCTCATGTTTTGTGGCATACAGGTTCTCAAAATAACCTCTGATGATCTTTTGTATTTCTGTTTTTTCTGTTGTGATGTCACCATTTTCATTTCTGATTCTGTTTATTTGGGTTCTCTCTTTCCCTGTCCTTACAAGTCTTGCCAGTGGCTTGTCGATCTTGTTTAATTTTTCAAAAAACCAGCTCTTGGTTTCATTAATCTTTCGGATTGTTTTTTGGTTTCCAGGTCGTTGATTTCCTCCCTAAGTTTCTACTATTTCCCTTCCTTCTGCCTGGGTTGGGCTTCCTTGTTGGTCTTTTTCTAATATTTTCAGCTGTGAGGTCAGGTTATTTATATGGGCCCTTTCTTCTTTTCTGATGAATGCTTGCAGAGCTAGGGAACTTTCCTCTTAACACAGCTTTTGCTGTGTCCTACAAGTTCTGATAGTTGGTATCTTCATTGTCATTTGTTTCTAGGAATCTTTTGATTTCCTGTTTGATTTCTTCTATGACCCATTTGTTGTTCAGCAGTGAGCTGTTTAGTTTCCAGGTGTTTGGTTTAGCTCCCTGCTTCTGTGTATGGTTCACTACTATTTTCAGTGCATCGTGATCTGAAAAGATAGTCGACACAATTTCAATCTTTTTTTATTTTATTGAGGTATGCTTTGTGGCTCAGTATATGGTCTATCTTGGAGTATGTTCCATGTGCACTGGAAAAAAGTGTATTCAGCTTTTTTGGGATGAAAAGCCCTGTATATATCAACCAGCTCTCTTTCTTCTATTTCTTCCCCTTCAGGTCCAGTATTTCTCTGGTGAGTTTCAGCCTCGCCGATCTATCCCTAGTCGATAAGGCAGTGTTGAAGTCTTCCGACTATTATTGTGCTACTGTTAATGTCTTCTTTGAGGTCTATTAATAGTCTTTTTAAGTATTTTGCTGGCCCTCGTTTGGCGCATATATGTTTAGCAGTGTGGATTTCTTCCTGGTATACATACCCCTTAATTATTAAGAAATGGCCTTCATCGTCCCTTTTTGACCTTTTTCAGCCTGAAATCTATATTGTCAGATACGAGTATGGCCACACCCGCCTTTTGAGGGGGTTGTTGGCGGGGAGAATGGTCTTCCAGCCTTTGACTTTGAGTCTGTGTTTGCTCTGGTTATTCAGATGTGTTTCTTGTAGGCAGCAAAATGTTGGATTCAGTTTTTAATCCATTTTGCCACCCTGTGTCTCTTAATTGGTGCATTTAGACTGTTGACGTTGGGCGAGATTATTGTCATTGGATTTTGTGCCATCTTTCTGTTTAACCTTGTTGTGGTTTTGGGTTGTCTTGTTTTACAATAGACCCTTCAATCCTTCTTTTAGAGTTGGTTTTGAGTCTATGAATTTCCTGAGTTGTTGTTTATCCATGAAGTTGTATATCTTTCCTTCGCGATCTGAAAGTAAGTCTAGTTGGGTAAAGAATTCTTGGTGATGCCTGGAGTTCATTGAGTCTTTTCACTATATCCCACCATTGTTTTCGGGCTTGGAGTGTTTCATCTGAGAAGTCTGCTGTAAATCTCAGGGATGCTCCCCTTTGTATGTGATTTCCCTTCTTTGATCTTGCTGCTTTCAGTATTCCCATCTCTGTCTATCGGTTTTGTCATTTTAATAAGGATGTGTCTTGGAGTATTCTTATTGGGGTTTCTTTTAGCTGGTATCCTTCGACCTCCTGTATCTGGGAGCATGCTTTCTTCAGTTCGGAAACTTTTCAGCGATGATGGCTTTGACAGTATCTTCTTCATCAGGGTTTTCTTCTTGACCTTCTGGCACCCCAATGATGCATATGTTGTTCCTTTTGGCTTCATCCCGATTTTCTCTGGTAGTCTGTTCGTTGATTGTGAGTCTTTTTTCCATCTTCTGGTGTTGTCTACAGAATCTCTGAACCTCGCTCTTTGAGATCACTAATTCTTTCTTCAGTAGCTGTTACTCTGCTTTGGAGGCCTTCTCCTGTGTTTTTCAGTTCACTTACTTCCTCATTTTTAATATCTGTCATTTCTGCTTGTACTTTGGTCTGAAATTTACTCAATTCTGCTCTCAATCCCTCTTGTACTTTACTGAGTTTGTATTCCATTGTTTCTTTTATTTCCTTGTACATCTTTAACAGTTGCTTACGTAAATTCCTTTTCAGAGAGGTTATATAGCTCATCGTTATTGCTGGACTCATCGGTATTAATTACCTCAATTGTAGAGCTTGAAGGGACTTTTTGCGCTGTTTTACCATAATGATTACGTAGGTTGAAAATGAGTGTCCTGGGTGACTAGTCAGTAGTTAGTAGGTGTCTGAATTACTTTGCAGCTAGGGATGTATAGCAAAGAGTGTAGGGGACAATGCTCAATGTTATGTCAGGTAGATAGAATATGATTTGAGGGGACGCATCTAGCGCCCGCGCGATTTTGAATTTTGAGGTGTCTGTGGGTGGTTCCGGTGTCAGGGGTCAGGGTGGAGGTCTTGCAGTGGGAGTTCCTGCGCCTAATGTGTGTGGGGGTGGGGTACCCTCCTCAAAGCTGGAGCCGTTTCTCCTGGAGCCCAGTGGTCCGGCGCCGCCCGCAGGAATGCACCTGGTGGGAAGAGCGCAGGGATCTGCTGGGCGTCGGGGCTGGATGGCATCAGAGGGAGTTCCTGCGCCGATGGGGGGCGGTGGGTACCCTCCTCAAAAAGCTGGAGCCGTTTCTCCTGGAGCCCAGTGGTCAGGGGCTGCCGCCACGGAACGCACCTGGTGGGAAGAGCGCAGGGATCTCGGGTGGTATACTCTTAGTAGCAGGTTCTCATCTCATGCTGTTACTGATGAACTAGCTGCGCGGCAATGGAGAGAGAGTCGGCTTTTTCTCTTGGTTGGAGCTCTGGACCCTTTGGTGTACAAAGCAAATAAAATCCACATCTTATTTCTGGATAAAGAGAGGTGTTGTGGCATGTGTGTGTGTGCATGTGTGCACTTGCACATGCACATAAAGGCACACACAGACACATGCACATGTAAGTGGTTTTCAGAACACTGGTAATAAATAAGAAGCTGCAACCCAAACCATATGTACTGTTTTACTTAATTGCCATTCTGAAGTTTATTTGTATTACCTTTGTCCTGCTCACAAAGCCTGTTACTAGGTTTACAGCCTCCTGATTAAAAAGTAAGGAAACAAACTAAGGGATAATAGGTCACTTGACAAAATTCCCACTCCTGGCAAGCTCGACTAAAACACACTGTCTTTTGGACTTTGGAGATCTTGTACTAAATGGGACACAAAGATGGCATCTACTCACAGTGACAACTAGCTCAAAGAATTTTCAAATGGAAAAGGTAGCTGCATTTTGATTTACTGAACTGGTTATTCAGAGTTATAAAAATTTTTAGGGGCCACTGTGGGGTCACCAGATGACCTTAGAGAAATCAAATTACTTCTCCAAAAAAGTATTTTTTGTTGTTCGCAAAAAGCTGGACAATACATCTCTTTTATAGACAATAAAGAGGAGTAAGACCATGCATAAGACATGACCTACCACAATACCTGGTCATGGTGGAACTTGATTGTTGCTAGTATTTTGCTTGCTGTATTTGCTTGCCTCAAAACAGTGGCCCTTCTCCTTATACTTAATGGACATATATATAAACTACATATTTAATAATCACACTGATCACTTGAACCCGCTTATTCATCGATTTGCTCAAGTGGGTGCCAGTAACATTTCCATTGGACCCTATCACGTGCCAATGTAGCCCAATAGCATCTGGTTGATTCAGTAATATGAAGAGCCTCAAACCATTCCTTCAGGGTCTTGACAAGGAAGTTCGACTCAATAATAGGTCACTTGTGAAGTGACCTATTAAATGAACTAGCTGGAAGTCTGACCTATTATGCTTGAGCCACAGACACAGATACACCGGGCAGAGCAGAAACCAGCTTTCCCTATTGCGCATGGTTGCTGTACAGTCACGTGATTTACCTCCAAATTGCTGTGAATTTAATAATATTAGTAATAATTAGCATTAGCATACAGTATATTTATAGAGCATGTGTCACCATTCTCTGATACATACATTTAGACAAAGTTTGGGGGAGGACTAAAGCCAAGAGTGTGGAGCCTTTTTTTGGGCCATATATGATGCTAAGGAAAAAAAACCAAGGTTGGCTACATGTAGGGCAAGTACCTTAACCTCTATACTACAGCTCTAGTCTGAGACATAAATTTTGGTTTGTTTGGAGGCCATACCTATTGGTGGGATCAGGGCTTATGCCTGTCTCTAAGTTTAGGGATCACTCCTGTCACAGTACTTGGAAGACTTCCCAGGTACCAGGGATCAAACCAGGTCAGCCATGGCAAGGCAAGCACCCTTCTCGCTGTACTATCTCTCCAGACCTCTTCGGTACAATTTTAGTTGGTGTTTTCTTACTTTTAATTTTCTTTCAATTTTCAAGTAACTCTATCAACTATTTGAGTAATTATAATTATTATTATCCAATTTTACAGACAAGGTGCCGAGGTTATCTAAATAGGTTTCAAATCCTTTGGCAAGAAGTATAGACTCAAGGCTTGAACTCAACCATGTGTTCAAATATGAGCTTCCCACAGAGTCTGTTCTCATAACCCCTATACGCTCCTCAGCATTTAAATTAGCTATCTTAATGATGACATCTGTGATTTATTTTTAAAAAGCCATAACATTATAGCCTGTAAGATACTATAATGCAGTGTGATCTTCAGGGAAACAAGAAACTAAAGATGAAAAAGCTCCAAGTTTCACTTCCCAGCCTAATGCTACATTTCCTGTTGAACCCAAGTTATGACTATTTGGACAGTTTATGACTTAAAAAAAAAGCCAGACCACAATTTCTAATTAATGAGCATTGAGAAGAATTATTGTGTCTTACATTAAATTATTTTGTTATTGTCTATCAAATTCCTTATTGATTGAGTGACAGGTAATCATTATTGGCTAAAGGAGTGACAGCCTTCAGCATCAGTTACTAAACCATGTGAGGCGCCTGCGCGGTGTACTTGATTGAAATGACAGATGTAAAAAATGACATTACTCTGATTGCTCCCTGTGGGACATGCCTCTGAAAGAGGACGGGAGTGCAGAGGATTTTACCTGAGGTGATCATTAACGCCAGTTCATAAAGATACTTCTCAGACCTAATCAAAAGTATTAACATGGTTTTTCCTGAATTCCCTAAACTTAAGATTATATTGCCTTTGGGGGTAAGGAGGGCCTCCCTTTCCAGGAGAGAATAATAAGTGTGTATACAGGGGGAAGAGACAGGATGGGATTCCAAATGTAGAAATAAAAAGTTTCATTGTGGATAATCCTTTCGCTTGTTTGTTGGGTCACTCCTAGCTTTGTGGTCAGAATCACTCCTGGTGGTTGGGGTGTGGGGCATATATGGTACTGGGACTGAACCCAAGTTGACCTCATACAAGGCAAATACTCCTACACATTGTATTATTACTCTAACCCCTGTTGTAAATAAACCTTGAGGTTGGAAACTTGTGGATCCTGAACTCTGAGCTAAAAAAGATTATACTTTATTTCAAGCTTTTATAAATTCAAATGTACAAAATGGATAATCACAATTCTTGCTTTATTACAGCTTGGTAACATGGTTATAACAGTGTCAATATTTGCGGTTTTGTGTGTACACAGTTACTACTGCACCTTCACCACTACATGAAAGTGCTCCAATTCCTACCCCCATTGTCCCTATGCCATTTCTAGTCCATCCCTTCATTCACTCATTCCTTCATTCACTACTTCTGCTGCTTGGTAATCTCAATCTTAAACTCCAAGGCCAAAGATTTGACATTGTTTATTGTCTAGTCTTGTTTTTTTTTTGCCATATATACCACAGATAAGGGACAAATCATCTGGTATTTTTTCCTTCCTCCCTGTGACTTATTTTTCTTAACAAACATAATCACAATTATCTTGTGATTGCATGTGGTGTGTGCATGTGGGGAGGGGCGTTTGTGGGGGCATATCCGGAGCAACTTGGGGCTTACTCCTGCTCTGAGCCCAGAGATCACTACTGGTCACTTGTTTGTTTTCACTTGTTTTCCCATTGTTCATCAATTTGCTCGAGCAGGCACCAGTAACGTCTCCAATTGTTGGGAATGAGGTCCATTATTATTACTATTTTTGGCATATCAAATACACCACGGGTAGCTTGCCAGACTGCTGTGACTCTGGGTTCATCCCAAGGGACCTAGTCTTTTTCTATGTCATATCATCAACCATCCAGGGCCCATGGGGCAGAGCCCTGGGTGTAGACAAGCCTGTCTCCTGTCTGTCACTTGCCGACACAGCCAGGCACTGCAGCCACACCTGCAACACCTCGAGGGGCTGCACTAATCTTAACCTAACCTTAAACTTATGCTATTCTATACCTAACCATAAACACAAACCAAGTCTAATACTGATACTCCTCCTAACCTCCACTCTAGCCCTAAGCTAACCTCCAACCCTAACCTACACCAACTCCAGACCTAGTCCAAAACCTACCGCTAGTTCTCCTAACCTACACCAACCAACAGCATCTCACCCCAAGCACACTGTCAACACTAGCCCTAACCTAATAGCAGTTCTAACCCTACCAACCAACTCACCCAATGCTTAGCCCCAACCTCTAACACTAACACTTAACCTCTAGCTCCATCCTAGTTCTAACCCCAACTCCTATAGCTCCTATTCTGATCCTAACCCCAAGTAGCAGCCATAAACCCTGTCGATCCAGCCCAAACCCACTGCTAGCCCAAGCATAACCTAAGCATAAGAGCTAATCCTCACTCTAATCCCTCAGCCCTATTCCATGAAAGCTTTAACCCTAAACCTGTACCCTGGCTCTTAATTCCAGCCTAACCCGAGCATGAGCCCTGGGAGCAGGTTCACTGTGTGCAGGCCTTAGGCTGAGCAGTTCTATAGGAGCAGGTTCACTGTGTGCAGGCCCCAGGCTGAGCAGGTCTATGGAGGCAAGATCCACCTGAGGAGACCAAGGCTGAGCATGTCCTATCTGAGTAGGTTCCAGCTCTGCCAGGACTTTCTGCACAGGTTAAGTCTGGGTTAGGGTCAGGGCTAGGTTAGTCAATGGCTACTGCTATGTTTTTTTGGCTTTTTATTTATGTATTTATTTATTTATTTATATTGGCTTTTTGGGTTACACCTATTGATGCTCAGGGGTTACTCCTGGCTCTGCACTCAGGAATTACCCCTGTCGTGCTCAGGGACCATAAGGGATGCTGGGGATCAAACTCAGGTCAGCCATGTGCAAGGTAAGCACCGTCCTCATTGTACTATACTTTGGCCCCACTGCTGTGTGTTTTTTTTTCTTTTTGGGTCACACCCAGCGATGCTCAGGGTTACTCCTGGCTCTGCACTCAGAACTCCTGGTGTGGTACCTGGGACCATATGGGACGTTGGGAAATGAACCCAGGTCAGCTGCATGCAAGGCAAATGCCCTACCTGCTGGACTATTGCTCCAGTCCTCACTGCTGTGTTTTAAGGTCAGGCTGGATTAGGGTCAGGGCTGGGTTAATGCTGGGTCCAGTGGTGAGTGCTATGTTTTAAGATTAGGAGTGGGTTAGGGTCAGGGCTGGGTTAGGGATTAAGGCTAGGTTAGGACTGGGGTTGGTGCTGGGACCAGTGAGTATGCTGGGATTAGGATAGGGCTAGGGTTAGAATAGTTCAGAGTCAGCATTTAAGATTAAGGTTTGGGGCTGGCATAGGGCTAGGGTTGGGACGAGTAGAGGGCTGGAGTCAGGATTGGAATCACTACTGGTAGGGTTCAGAAAACTATATGTGGTGCTAGGGATCAAACCTAGCTCAACTGCAATCAAGGCATGTGTCCTACTCTCTCTGTACTATCTTTCAGTTTGATAATCATAACTCTCTTTTTTTCTTTTTGGGTCACACTCAGCAATGCTCAGGGTGATTCCTGGCTCTGCATTCAGGAATCACTCCTGAAGGTGCTCCGGGGGACCATATGGGATGTCGGAGATCAAACTTGGGCTGGCACAGGCTGGCAGGTGCAAGGCAAACACCCTACTCACTGAACTATCGCTCTGGCCCTGATAATCACAACTCTTGATTCACACTATACTCTTTTTCTTATTGACTAAACCTGGTCCTGTCTGAATTTCTTTATAATAATGTATCACTTGCATCACTTGTCTTCCTGTTGTTCATAGATTTGCTCGAGTGGGCACCAGTAACATCTCTATATGTCCTGTTGTGTTCTAGTGTAGCCCAAGGGCATCTGCTCACTCCAGGAATACAAAGAGCCTCAGACTGTGCCCTCAGGTCATGGGAATGCGGTCTATAAGTGTTACTGTTTTTTTATTGGCATATCAAATACAACATGAGTAGTTTGCCAGGCTCTGTCATGTGGGTGGTATTTTCTCAGTAGTAGGCTCTCATCTTGTGCATTTACTGATGAACCGCAATGGGGAGAGATCAGTTTTTCTTCTTGGTTGGAGCTCTTACGAGCTGTGGAGTCCGGATGTTGAAAATGGTGGCCCTCATGGTGTGAGGTTTCCTCTGGCTTCTTGTGAGGCTCTGTTGAGATGGCGGGCCAGGGCTAGAATTCTTATTGCCTAAACCTGGTCCTGTCTGAATTTCTTTTTTAATAATGACCCATCAATAATCTATTTCAAACAAAATCAAGGTTTTGACAAGTAATCTAAAAATTGATTTGGTTTCATTCCATCTCCCTAAACTCTCATATCCCTAAAATTAAGTATAGTTTTAAATTTTCAATCATTAGTCTCTCACTTTCCTTTAGGATTTTTATTCCATTCTCAATGCTACAATAATTAATAATTTTACACTATTGCTTTATTGATTTATGAAAATATATTAAGATATATGTAATCATTTGGAAGTTATTCTACTTAATATTAAAATATGTCTACTCTTACAGGATATGTCATTACAAATATTTCTTTTGAGTTGCTATTAGAGCCATATTAAAAGTTCCTCTTTTCTCCCCCATGATAGATGGGAAGTTTGATTCCAGGTAGATTTTGCTCCCTACTGTGAACATAGATGCCAAAAAATCTTACCTACATATCCATTTTCTTCTCTAGAACATATGCCCAGAGGTGGAATTGCCAAGTCAGAAGTAATGAATGTTCAACTTTCAGAAAAATATATATTTTTCCAATGAAGCAGCACCAAGTTTTACATCAATTCTAATACATAAGTATTCAACTCTTACAGTCCTTCAATACTTGATTTGTTAGATAGTTTACTAACTGAATAAGTTAAAATGGCCTCAATTTAAACTTCATTTTTAAAATTCTCACTATAAGAAGTGAAGAGCAAATTTTCACAAAGTCACTTTGCATAACTGGAAAAACAACTGCAAGAATTTTAATCAGGCCAATTATAACCCACACTTTTTTCTGTGCTAGAGACCTATTTCTATGTACTATAGATATCACTATATCACTGTCTTCCTGTTCATCATCGATTTACTCGAGCGGACCCCAGTAACATCTCCATATGTCCTGTCTCATGCTAGTAGAGCCCAAGGGCATCTGATTGCTCCAGGAACATAAAGAGCCTCAATCCACTGAGGTCTATAATTGTTACTGGTGTTTGGCATATCAAATACAACACGGGTAGCTTGCCAGGCTCTGCCGCGCAGGTAGCATACTCTTGTAGTCATCTCTAAATCCAGCATTTATTGATGAAACGCTGGTGGGCGCGCTGGAGCCGTGCGGGCCAGGCTGTGATAGGCAGGTCTGCTGGGTGGAGTTCTGATGAGAGAGAAGTCCGGATGTGGAAAATGGAGGTCCCCATGGAGTGGGGGTCATCTTGCTTGTTGCAAGGCTCTGCTGGTGTGGCAGGCAGGGCTAGAACCCACCATCCCTCCTGGGCACCTCATGAGCAGCTGGGTACAGGGAGAGGCAAGTAGCAGCTCTGCCCCATGTCTGTGAGTCTCTGGACCGGCATACCTGGAGTTGGATTTAAAAAAAGACTGCTGCAGGGTGGAAATCGATGAGCCGGGCTGTGATAGGCTGGTCTGCTGGGTGGAGTTCTGACGAGAGAGAAGTCCAGATGTGGAAAATGGAGGCATTCTCATCCTGCTTTCCTAGGGCCCAGGTCTCTGAGGCATATGTTAATGCAGGGAGAATGGTGGAGTCAAAGAGATGTGCCCAGAGCTGGAGGTTCTTTGTCCTTTTTAGCTATTTCTTCGATGCCTTTGAAGGCATTCCATGCCGCCTCTCTTCCTCCTGCGCAGCTCAGGTTTTAGGTCGCTCATCATGTTGATTTCCGACCTAGGTACACATAACTGCTGCATTCAGAGATGCTTGTTCCATTGAGAGTGAATGGGGCCTCAGGAACTAGTTCATTCTTCATGAACATTGTTTTCTTTAGATTCAGCTGTAGACCTATCTTTCCACATTCTCGGTCGAAGTCAGCCAGCATTTGTGCTGCTTGGCTAATGTTTGGTGTTATTAGGAACTATGCCAACAGCGTAAGCGGAGGTGGCGTAGTTGCCGAACCATCTATCTTCACTCCCATTCCTTCCCATTCTACTTGTCGCATGATGTTCTGTGAGCAGCTGGGCACAGGGAGAGCAAGTAGCAGCTCTGCCCCCATGTCTGTGAGCCTCTGGACCGGCATACCTGAGTCGGATTTAAAAAAGACTGCTGCAGGGTGGAACCCGAGCTGGGCTGTGATAGGCTGGTCTGCTGGGTGGAGTTCTGACGAGAGAGAGTCCAGATGTGGAAAATGGAGGCCCTCATGGAGTGGGGGTCGCCTGGCTAGTTGCAAGGCTCTGCTGGTGTGGCGGGCCAGGACTAGAACCCGCCATCCCTCCTGGGTACCTCGTGAGCAGCTGGGCACAGGGAGAGCAAGTAGCAGCTCTGCCCCATGTCTGTGAGTCTCTGGACCGGCATACCTGAGTCGGATTTACACTATAGATAAGTGTAAGCAAAAATTACGCTACTAATACTAGTAAACATTTTAGGTAAATATTTTAGCAAACATTTTATATCCTGCATTTTAGATGTTTTTTGTTACAATTACCATCACTTCCCCTGCAAGGAAAAAAATCGCATATCATACCTAAATGTATAAGTATAGTAATGTTCTAATAAAACTTTATTGACAAAATTGGCAGAGGAACAGATTTGGTATATGGCCCATAGTTTTCTTGACTCCTCATTTAGTATACCAGAAATCCTCATTGTCCTAAAAATCATTACAATATTATTCATCATTTTACTAGCAGAGTGGCAATAATTTAGAACCATCACAATGGATCATGCATTTGGCTCTACTATGGCATAATAAATCACATACTATTTTAAATAAAATACACTTATTTTGGACTTTTCATTCATAAATAGCAAGAAAACTACACTTAAATTTCCTCATGATAATTTCAGGTCTAACAAAAACTGAAGTATACACAGGGTATGTAGCTCATCTGGGTAGATGCTGTTCTGCCAATTTATAGGTAGATAAACAGGTTCAGAGAATTTAAGAAACTAGTTCACAAGCATTGTCTAGTCTATTAAGTTCAAAAATGTGTATTTGGGCTTTGATTTGACTGGTTCTGCAGCCTGTCCAACCTTATTTAGTTATAATTTGCTGGCCACACCTGGCAGTGCTCAGAGGCTATTCTTCACTTTGTGCTTGGGTAGTAGGTGAGGTAGCAGCAGTCCTTAGTAGTGCTCACTGAACCATATGCATTACAAGGTATTGAACTGGGGTCAACCTGTTCAAGACAAGTGCCTTAATCCCTGACTATCACTCTGATCCACCTGTACAACTTTAGGCTGGGCAAACTCCCAGGGTGTGCAAAGGAAATGAAAGAATTGATGAGGTCATTACTTCTGTGTCCTAGCAGTCACCAGTGCTAAAAAGTAAGTTGCTCAAAGTCACATAGCCAGTAATGTACTGATTTTAAAAAAACTCACATAGAAGCACTGAACCTAGTGCCCTTGGGCATCCTGCCTTGTTCCCTCCCTTCTGACCACATAAATATACACTGGATGAGGAACTCTTCCAGGAAAAATGAAGACATTGCCTTTAAAATACTGGCTGTGGAGCTGTCTGGCTGTGAGTTATCATCATATGCCCTCATACCATCCATGTTTTCCTGCAATGTGTAATTTTCCTCTAAAGCTATAAACTATCTTGTGCTCTAATGTCCTTGATTTCCATAATCCAGGGTACTTCTTTCTCAGAAATATTGCTATTTCCTTTGAAGGACAGAAAAAAAAGCTTCTTTCTGAATGATGATCATTTCTGGCATGATTTTCAAAATATTACTGGAAAGGGCTCTACAAAAATATGCTATTAGAGAAGGTATATTTGTTTGCCAGAATTGAGAGACATTCATAATAGCTTACTGCCTACATGTCCTACTCCTTCCTTCCATCCAACCTTCTGTCACCCTGCTATCGTCTCTCCCTCCTTTCATTCCTTCTCATTCCTAGCCCACCCCAGTCATTCATTGTATCCTTTCCAAACTATGGTAACAGTTGCTACATGCCGGGTATTGTACTCAGAACAAGAGTTGGCTATACTACAGCCATTTTTGTCAATGGCTATAGTAGGAAAAATAGGTGACAAAACGAAAAATAGGGGATAAGGAAATTAAAAGTAGTAGAACTTGGTTTTACCCGGAAGTTTCTTAAAAAACACAAAAGAGCAACCACTACCCCCTATGCAAATTCAAGGGTAACTCTGCTTATACCCATGTCAATACTCAGGTTTGAAAAACCCCCTTGATGTCAAAGAAGCAGACACCAACATCATCACAGCATCCAGAACAGAGATCATGTATCTGGGTAGGAGGAGGGATTTTAGGAAATGCTTCATAGGAGGTGATATGTGAGGCTGGGTGTGGTGACTTGTCAATGTTTTACAAGGAGACAAAAAAGAAAGATTTATGAGAGAAAGAGGCAAGTATGAGCTGTGAGCCTTTGGGGGAAAATGTAAGCCACTCAGGGCACCTCGGGAGTCACAAGTAAGTCAGGGGTGAATGGTATTCTGCACCAGCACACTGGGCTCCAATGCTGTGAGACAGGAGGGAACATGACCTTGATTCTGTGGACCAGTGGTTTGGTACTAGCTGCAGAAGATCCCCCATGGGCTATAGATCTTAGACATCAGTTGTCAAAGATTCATATATGACTGGTCTGGGATGAGACTGTTTCCTCTTCAGAGTACCACAAGGCAGGTGAGATAGAAATGCAGAGGGGTAGGGAGATCCCTCTTCAAAGCACATATGAGAATACCTGGACCAGTTTTGAGGACGGGAGGGAAACTGATCACCTCTCTTGGTATTAAGTTGTCACTTAAGAGACTAGTCCCATCACATAGATTGGAGTAAGCCTGGGGAACCACATAGATCATGCAACCATAGCTCTGAGCTCAAGAAGGGGATGGTAAGTACTCTGGCAGCCTCAGGAACACATCCTTAGTAAGTGGATTTATCACTTGTATCAACTTTTCTTCCCCTTGATCATCGATTTGCTCGAGTGGGCACTAGTAGCATCTCCATATGTCTTGTCACATGCTAGTATAGCCTTATCTTGGACATTAGTCTAAACCAACTCTAAGCTGGATCTGGCTAG
>JAJIBD010030669.1:0-15410 GCA_021461705.1 Cryptotis parvus | reverse complement strand
TCATCAGTGCAAATCATAGTGACACAATTTTCTTGGAAATGTTTTAATAATTTTTCAAATTCATTAGTTTAAAAATTTACTTTCCATCTTCAGATTCAATGAAAAATAGCCTTATCTTAACTTTTCCAGTCTAATACATCTCTTCATTATGAGTTTAATAAATGTTTATTTCCATTTTTAGTATTTTTCTTATGAAATACCTTTATATTTGTCCTGTTAATTTCATTAGTAGATTAGTGAGTTTTAAATTTCTAGGTCAAATTATATCCATATGTGTTCAAAATTTCAACCTATTCATATTATACATCCTACTTGTAGTTAATACTATTATTATTCATATTTATTTAGTTGTTCTCCCATTATTTGAATTGTCTATGAAAATCATATCTGCCTCAACAAAGGAGAGTTATATTAGAGAATAATGTTCTGCATCAAAAAAATGAGGAAACACTCTCTGTAAAATTGGTAATACAAAGAGAAGCAGCCATACATTCATCTTTTCCAAATGTCTGGATGACTTTTTTTCTCTATTTTCTTAATATCAATTTCTAGCTAAGCCTTGCAGAGTGGATTTAATTCTCTTCTGAAGGTCAATGCCACGGAAAGCTACAGAACTGTGCCAAGAGCACACACTCCGTTTATGTCTATACTGCCGTCAGCAGAACTGGTAATTCTGTCTCTCAAGGTTTAAATGAAACAAATTCCTTAAAATACTGGGTCTAGGAATGTTCTATGCTTTCTATGCAGTCAACCTTGTTCTGTCTGTAGCAACTCACGGGCCTGAACATCTCTATGTGCAGCTCTGAAATCGCCAACCATGGCAGAGTTTGCCCCTGTCATTCGCAGCAAAACGGGCTGAGCAGCACCTCTGTTCTTTGGAGCCCTCACATTGTACTCTGACGGGGTGGCCGGGTGACGTATAGGATCCCTGGTACACTTGGGAGATTAGGAGCACTCTAAATGAAGCAACATATTACATGATTGATATTTATATTATATGCATATACATATTTGTGTGTTAGAAAGGGTAACACACATAATTTATATCATATGTATATACATATGTGTGTCTGTTAGAAAGGGTAGAAGAGTTTCAGGGAAGATGTATTAGTTCACATCTATATTTGTTATATATATATATATACACACATATATTTTCAGAAGATAAAATTACATTTCTATATATATCGTGAGCATTATTCACAAAATCCATAATCTGAAAAAAATGACATGTGTCCAAGAAGAGATGACTAAAGAAACTGTTGTACATATACATAAGGGAACACTGGTAAATTATAAGCAAAAATAGTCATGTAATTTTCTACTATGTGGTTGGATCTGAACTGTTTCATGCTGAGTGAAGTTAACAGAATCAAATGGACATATATAGAATGAGCTGTCTCATATGTGGGGTATAAAAAGAAACATGGGCAGGGAATAACAGATGCCCAAAATAAACAGAACCTGAGAACTTAGCTGCAAAGTTGAACTTAACAGTGTAAGGGATTGGGTGTGCCATAGTGACTGCCATGTGGTACTCCGCCTATGGGAGGGGTGGATGGTGGTGTGTTGAAATACTGTATACAAAAGCCTCTAGCATAAATAGAACATAAATAGTAGTGTAAATCATGGTACCATAAAATTTAAATGCTAGTAAAACTTAATTACTACATTTAAAATCTCTAAATACACAAAATGAATATAAATCTCTATAACAGGATATTGAATCCCACGGGATGTCAAAAGATCACGTGGCCGCCCACCTACAAGATGGTCAGACTTTGTCAAGACCTTGAAGGAACGGTTTGAGGCTCTTCATATTTCTGAAGCAAGCAGATGTCATTGGGCTACACTGGCACGTGATAGGGTGAAATGGAAATGCTACGGCACCCACTCTAGCAAATCGATGAATAACGGGATGTGAAGTGATCAAATGAACTGGATATTATAGAAGGTCATAGATACAGTACATCAGGCTGACTCTGTTTAATCCCTGGTGCTGCATCTTGTACCCGGGTACTTCTGAGCAATTCCTAAGTACTGTGCCAGGAGTAACCCCGGCTGTGGCCCAAAAACCACCACGAAAATCAAAATTAAAACTCAAAAACACTAAAATCAAGGACATCATACAATTCAGTAACTTTAATTGTTTTAAAAGATAGATTTACACGCCTGCTGAAGCCTTATATTTTCTCTTCAACACTGACGCATTCCTAAAATATTAACTCAATGTATTTGAGGTATATCTACATATATGTGTATATATGCAAACACACACAATTCTTCTACATAAAAACACTAGGTCCATTGCCCTCTCATAGCAATGTAATTTTGGAAACAAATTAGTCTAAGACTAAAAATTGAAACCATACTACCTGTTTTCTCCTTCCCATGAGAATCATGTATTAAGAAATTATTCTACAGGGAAACTTTTTACAAAATTTTCTCATGCATTTTGATGCTAGATATGACAGTGTTAGGTAGAAAGAGAAATCTTATATAATGTATAGTGAAATTCTCTGGAAAAATAACATTTGATATTATTATTTCTATTAGTAAGGAAGCAACAGGTGTTCAAGGCTATAAATGTCTTTAATACATTAAAACAATAGCATTTTCATGACATTTAATGCTATGGGAGAGATCTCATTATAAATTCTATGGTAGAGTTAACAATCTAAATTCTAATATGCTATAAGTTATAATGTTAAAATTTAGTAGTCTAGATTATTGTTAGAGTCTGAGCTCAGACAAATAGTGTTGCCTTCTCCACTGAAGATGCTGAATTAAATTTGTTCTGCAAATACCATAGAGTATAGGTTTAAAAAGAATACAATTTTGTAGAGCACATCTGAAGCTTCTTATGATTATAAATTATTTGAACATATTGCTGCTTTTTAATATTATAAGACCAAATCCACCAGTAAATTGACTTACCATACCTTTGTTGGTAAAAAGTTCAAAGTTAAAACAATAGTATTAACTTCCAATAGCTTTGAAAATGTACAAATTTAGAATGCAATTATAGTTTTAAAATCATAGTTTGAAAATATTTTATAGTCTTTTATTTTTAGAGTGAATTAATTGTCTTAATTAAGTCACTCTAAATGACTTAATTAATAATTGCCAAGCAGAGCCATGACCTGAAGGAATGGTTTGAGGGCTCTTCATGTTCCTGGAGGAGCAGGATGCCCTTGGGCTACACTACTATGTGATGGGACGTATGGAGATGCTACTGGTGCCTGCTCAAAGCAAATTGATGAAGAACAGGAAGACAAGTGAGTGATACAAGTGAAGTTAATTACAAATGTTGCTTTATCAAGCTTAATACTCATCCCCTCTTTAAAGATATTGTAGTTATACATTCAGTAAGTAACTTGATAAATACTCGTCCCGCTGATCTTCCCTTGATCATCTATTTGCTAGAGCGGGCACCGTAATATCTCTATGCCTGTCTCTGCCAGTAGAGCCGGGCTCGGCTTGCTACAGGAACATAAAGAGCTCAAACCCTTATATTAGGTCGTGGGAATGACCTATATATATTGTCTGGTGAATTTGGCATATCATATACAACTACGAGAAGCTTGCCAGGCTTGTCGTAGCGGGAGGGCAAACTCTTTTAAACACCTCCAAATAAAGCATTTATTGAACTGCGGCTGCCGCAAGCGGCGCGAGCCCGGCTGGATGGGCTGGTCTGCTGGGTGGAGTTCTGGTGGAGGGGAAAGTCCAGAAGTGGAAAGGAGGATAAATACTACAACAATAAAAAATTCTAGTATCTATCTTTTATGTAACTTATATATGCATCTGATGCATTTCTGTCATATTTTGAAAGCAAATTACCTGATAGAGAGAAAGAATGAAAATTTCAGGGAAAATAAATTACATGTAGATTACTTTGTGACTTAAAGGGAAAATGTAACAAACAGCCAAAAGTACAATTGTCGGAATATTGCCAAGTAAAAAGAAGTCTTCATAATAGACAAGATAAAATGTTTGAGACATTCACCCAAAGTGAAAAATATTAAGGCACTGAACTGGACAATTTCAGTTCAGTTCGCATGAGGCATTTGAATAACTAAAGCAACTGGATGAGCAGAAAGCAACAAAACAAACATCTCGATTCAGTGAAGGATTGTGATTTCCAGAAGGAGAGGAGATGGTATTGCACATGAGGGAAGTCTTTGACTTTGGGATAACACTGGAAATATAGTGGTTGATCTGGTGAATCCTAGGAACATATCAACGTTAGCTGGGCCAGAGAGGTAGTACACTGTCTCTCAGGAAACCAACTGGTTTAATCCCCAGGTACACTGACAGAGGAATCGAGTTCAGAGCCTGAAGTAAACCCCTGAGGACAGAAAACAAAAACAGAAAAATGTGAAGTTGGAACTCCTGAGATTCTGTAACACTATAAACTATTCATAAGTTAATTGGAAAACTGCAAAAAGGGGGGGGCAGAGCGATAGTCTAGCGGGTAGGGCATTTGCCTTGCCCGTGGCCGCCCATGCCTGCCCGGTTTGATCACAGACATCCCACAGACATCCCATATGGTCCCCGAGGCACCACCAGGAGTGATTCCTGAGTGCAGAGCCAGGAGAAACCCCTTAGCATTGCCGTGTGGGGACCCAAAGAAGCAAAAAAAAAAGTAAAAAGGGCTCTGGAATATATTCTCTGCTTTAAATATTGCATAGGATATAATTGCTTATTATATTGAAATACAAACATTTTGTGAATTTCTAAAAATATGTATAACTATATTTTATCTATTTGTCTGTCTGTCTGTCTATCTATCTATTTATCTATCTGTCTATCTGTCTGTCTGTCTGTCTATCTCTGTTTATTAATTAATTAATTAATTATTTTATTTATTATTTTGGGTAACACAAAATGATGCTCAGGAGTCTCTGCTCTGCACAAAGGAATTACTTCTGTCATTGCTCAGGGGACCATATGGGATGCTGGGGATTGAACCCAGGTCATCCATTTGCAAGGCAAATGCCCTATGCTATTTTTCCAGTCCCTGGTTTTTTACTAACACAGATTAACAGCTTTATTCTATACGTATTGTATTTGGTTAGATAACAAATATTTAATTTTCCAGAACGTGTTACAATAACTTTCTTTGTATCTACTTTTATGGGATTGGTATTGAATAAGCTAATTTAAGAAGTATAGAGATAAAAAATATTATGATTTTGAAAACAATTTAAATTGTACCAGATATCACTCCTCAGAATATTATCCATATTCTTTGAAATATATTGGTTTTATATTGGTATTAAAGCATGTTGTTCTCTTTTGACTGAAATAGTGAAATAGCATTTCCTCTTATTTTTAGAATGTTCAAGATTTATCTAAAAAAATTAATATTTTAAATTTTAAATATTATTTATAGTTGCAAATCGACAGTAATAACAATACTGGTGTATGAAGGGATATTATTGGTGCAAATATTCATGATTTTATCCAAGAATTGCACTGTATAGAGATAATAATTTATAATAGTGTATGCGCTCCTGTTCATATTTAGAAGTAGACAGTATAGAACCAAACACCTAACTATGAGAAGAATCTCACCTTTGCTTAGCCTTGTTTCCACTCTGACAGAGCTTTGTTCAGCCTCATTTTCATCTAGAATTTTGCATTAAGTTCCTCTTTCCCTAAATAGTGCTTTTATCTTTAATGAAACAGTCTTGAAAGGTAGGAGATTATAAGGTTTGTACAGAACATACAACTTTAGTAGTCTTTATACATTTAGTTACAAGTTACTCTTGAAATAGTTATTGTCATTTGGAAATTCAGGTTCCTCCTCTAAAAAACTTCCACAATGCTTTTAGCTTTATGAGAATTATGGGTAAAGGAGTTAACTAATTGCAAAAAGACTATATTATATGTAATAGGTTATGATTTCCAGTTAAATTAATTATAAATTAATATCAAAGCATAGCTTATGCAATATGAACTATAGTATAAATTTAATAATAACATTAAAATTTATCTCTACATTTCCTCATTTAATAATATGCAACTTTATGAAACTATAAATGTTAAATTGTTGAAAGAACAAAGTAGATTGCAGATATGGTCTATCATTTAGCAGCTAAATGGTACTGTTCAAAGAAACATTGATTTAAATATTTTTTCAGTTTGTAAGAAAATAACTATTATAATTTCAAACACGAGATGAGTAGGTATTATAATTTCAAACACTGAGATTAATCGTTATAACTATTATAATTTCAAAACACTGAGATTAGTAGGTAAATATTTATGTACTTAATTTTTCTCTGTATCTGTAGATTTCAGATGATTTGCCACATTAATTCTTGTTATAACATTGTGCAAAGATGATGTTACAAGAACAATGAAAGGGGACAGTTTTTGGGTCACACTCAGTGTTGCTCAGAGTTAGTCCTGGTTTTTGCCGCAGTAATTGCTCCTGGCTTGGGGACCATATGGGATGCTGGGGGATTGAACCTGCATCGGTCCCATGGCAAATGCCCTACCTGCTGTGCTATCACTCTGGTCCCCAAAAGGGAAGCTTTAATGTCAATATAGTTCCTCTTAAGATTGCAGATATCTTGCAAAGACTTGAACAAAAATGAAGGGAAATACTTTTTTAATAATGTTTTCAGTAGTAAGCAGAATCCATAGAGACAACTATTTTTGTGTCTCTAAAAGACTTAGCCTTAACTTTCCATTTGATTACGGGAATATCAAGTTTAGTCATGCTAAAATGTTGTTATAGCATGCAGAAAAGTGGTAGTTGAGTAATGTAAGAGATTTTATAAATAACAGGAAAAAAGTGATATGTTTTCTCTTTTGTTTGTTTGGTTTTTGGCTTATACCCTTTTACTGTATGTATTGAGATGTTCTACAAATCCTGGGGGCTTCAAGCTGTATTTTCCTAGATTTTATATCTCATTTTACTATTTTCCTATACATCCTCAAATAAATTTTGGCATTAATTTTGATATGGAATGGGGGCTTCTATGCATTAGGCATTAAATCATCCCTGTCATTTAATGACACTTGTACAAAATCAATATATAATGGAGTACTAGAACAAGAGTTAGTAATGAAACAATATAGTAATGAGATTTAGAGCAAGTAAAGAAATCATAGCGGCTGCGTGGTTTATCAATAAATGCTTTATTTAGGAGGTGACTACAACAGTATGCCACCCGCACGGCAAAGCCCAAGCCGCTCATGTAGTATTTGATATGCTAAATACCAGTAACATTTATATTAGGTCATTCCGTGACCTAATATAATTGTTTGAGGCTCTTTATGTTTCTTGAGCGGGCGGATGCCTTTGGGTTCTACTAGCATGAGACGTGGACATATGGAGATATTACTGGTGTCCCCAGCAAATAGATGATTAACGGGAAGATAGTGATAGTGGAAAGAAATCGTGAGAAAAATCCCCCAGTTTCATTTTTCAAACTGAGATATCAAGCTGTGGAAGAAGGAAGGGGAAAAAAGAGGCCAACTAGTGATAACATAAGAGTAGAGATGGAGGACATAAAGATTTTGATCATGGGAAGGGGGAATTATATTTGTCCAAGCAAAATCATAAAAATAATTATTGTGAACATGGTGCTAAATTATATACGTAAATGATTTTAGATATTTATTATAAAATTAATTACATAAACAAATAGTATCTATTAAATGTTATGATTTCCTAAGTAGTCTGTGCCTCCTCCAAACCTACATTTATCTGATCTGAAAAATTAGAACCTTGGTATTATCATTTTAATTCCATATGGCTTATTGAACATACCTCATGCAGATCTCATTAGCTTTCTATCCCTAATACATATTCTTACAATTAAAAATAAAACTACATTTCTTCCTTAGAAATAAAGTCAACAGATTCCTATATTGTAATTATTTCTTGGAATAAATCACTGTATCACTGTCTTCTCGTTGTTCATCGATTTGCTCGAGCGGGCACCCAGTAACATCTCCATATGTCCTGTCACAAGCAAGTGTAGCCCAAGGTCATTTGCTTGCTCTAGCGACAGGAAGAGCCTCAAAACATTCTTCAAGTCATGCAGTTGAGGTCCTTAATTGTTACTGTTTTTTTGGCATATCAAATAAAACATGGGTAGTTTGCCAGGCTCTACCATGGAGGTGGTATAATCTCAGTAGAAGGCCTCATCTGGAGCATTTACTGATGAAACTTAAAGGGTTTTCTCTTGGATGGAGCTCTGAAGAACTATGGAGTCTAGATGTTGAGAATGATCTATCACTGACCTCCTGATGTGTGGGTTGTTCTGTGGCTTCTTGCTAGGCTTCCCTTGGATGACAGGTACCAGTTAGAACCTGCCTAGAACTGTATACAGTGTATAAATGTGAAAGATCCTAGGTAGGACATGATCCTGAAATTGGTACTGTCTAAGAATGTCACTGTGCTGACGGGGAGCTGTGGGTCTGGCATGGGTCTCTTTCCAGAGTAGCTGGCATGGAGGTGGAGGGAAAGGGCGGAGGAACCCAAATCTCTACCCAAGTCGGGAGTGACCCCTACCCCACCGCGTGAGCGAACCCTTGGAGCCATGCTGCCAGGGAATGGCTGGCCCTTACCGGAGGTCAGCTCCATGGGTTGCTTCCACATGGGCTGTGGGTCTGGAGTGGGAGGGTATTGGAATAATAGGTAACCAAAAATGTCTAATAATTCGATTTTGGCTTGAAAGAAACCTTGTAGCCCTTTTAAAAAAAAAATAAATTTATTTCAAGTCAGACGACAGTTTCTACTTGAGACACTATCTAAAAACTCACCTAGTTGGCATCAGCAGCTAGGGGGTATAATGATATATACAATTTTTCAATATATACAATTGACAATATTGAAAATGCTTTTTAATAAAGTTGAAAATGTTTAATATAAAATATAGCCTAAAGGGCCAGAGAGATAGGGCAGAGCCCAGGCAATCCCAAAGCCATGCATATGCACTGGCTGTGGATCTCAAAATACACATCTCAGGGCCAGGTAAGTGCAAGGGATACATGGTTTCCTAGAACGAGAACTGTATTGAATAGTGGGTACTGGAAAACAATCTGCATGAATTTATACTTAAGCAAATTAAATAAAATGTTGTCTTTAAGCAACTCAATTTATGAGTTTGGTAGGGGGGTGTTCATACCTGGATATTTTATGACTCTCTTCATTCATACCTTGTTGGGCCTTTTAATTTAGATTTTTGTTTGTAGTATATTGACAATATACTTCAATATATTGTAGTATATTTACTTTATTTAATATACTTTATATTTTATAAAATACTTTATTGAAAGTATTTTCAATATTGTCAATATACTACAAACTCAATAGAAGTCTTGGGCAAAAGGCCTCATATCAAAAGAGAGCCCTAGAACTGAGACTGAAAGGAGCTCCTATTCTATTGTTTTAGTTACAAAGCTTGGCGAGCCTCTTACATTCTTACATTGAGAGTAGGCACTGGGGTATTCAAAAAATAAAAATTGATTTTTCTGTCAAAAGTCGTTCAAAACTGGGGTTGGAAATATAGTACAGTGGATAGGGCATTTGTCTTGCTTGTGGCTGACTCTGGTTTGATCTCCGCCATCCCATATGGTTCCCTGCACACTGCCATGTGTAATTCTTGAGTAAAGCCAGGAGTAACTCCTGAATATTGCCGGGTGTAATCAAAAAGCAAAATAAAAAGTCAGACAAAATGGAATAGTAATACCAACAACCGCCGATTCACTGCTTCATTATTTACTCACTTGGGAAGGTACACCCTTTAGTGTTACGTATGTTACAAAACTGAAAATTGAATTAGAAATTGTGTAACGATATTTAAACTTTGCAGATTAATTTTATAAGCTTTTCTTCACTTTGATTTTATTGAGGAGTTTGAAGGATGCACCCAACTCTACTCAGGATTTCCTCAGTCTCTATGCTCAGGGGTCAATCCTGGCAGTGCTCAGGAGTCCATATGAAGAACTAGGTATTGAATCAAAGTCTACTCTGAGCTAGATGAGTGCCTGTCTAACCTTACCCCCTGTTTCTCTGTCCCCCCAACCCAAGTTTTTTTTTTCCTTTTACATCTTCTTTGATCCATTTTAATGGAAGATCATATTCGTACACTATGATAGGCACTATGGACAGGTAGACCATGAGCATTTAGAAAACAAAATTGAATTACATACATCCATGGTTCTTAACCCTGATGATATATGAAACTCTCCCTGAAAACTCAAAGAAAATGCAGCATGTCATTAGAATTATATAATTTGGGTCAATGTTATATCCTCTTTTTAACATTGATGGAAATATAATACATCCTGGCAAACTACAACATATTTACTGGTTGTTCTGAAATAGGTTTTCTTAGTGTTGGAGTTTCTAAGAATACTTTCTGTAATAATAAACCATGCCTTATAGTACTTATGGCCTTGATCCATCATTAATATTCTTTGGGTTTTTTCTTTGAGGGGAGAGCCTCTCCTGGCAATGCTCTGGGATTATTCCTGGCTCTACACTCAAATTAGTCCTGATGGTACATTGGGGACCATATGGGATGCTAGGGATAGAATCTGGGTCAGCTGCATGGCAGACAAAACCCTACCCACTGTACTAACTTTCCACCCGGCCCCCATCACTAACATTTCTGACCTAAATGATCTGTTACAGAACCAAGGTATTAAAATTGTCCAAACATGTCTCTGGTGAATCTCACATGCAAATCAAGCATTCCATAGATTGAAAAAAACCTGTAAGAAATTAAGCTTTGGTCACTCCCCAGTGGTGCTTAAGATTCTCCATGCTCAACCCTCAGTGCCTCTCTTTTTCCAGGCAGTGTGCTGGGTGTCAGGATTCTGGGGGAGAAATCAAACTCCTTGCTGAATGCCTAAAGGAAAGCTCCACTGTACCCACTGTACACTCTCCCCCATCCCAATGCAATACTTATTAAGATATAATTTCAAAATTCGCATACTAAGAATAAAAAGTTTAGTCCCTATTGTGTTTCTGCATTGACTGTGCAGTTAGAGTCTGCTGATGGCATTGGGAATTTTCCAAAATGACTCAAAGTTCAGCCATAATGGAAGAAATAAAAGCAAGACATTTTCACCTCATGGGAATCTCTGAATCAAAAGCTGTTTGGGGGCAAAGCTAACTTTAATCTTTATAATTTCTGCACTTATGGCTAAAGTTATAAACCTATATGGTGGTGGGGTAGGGAAAGTTACCCATATTTTAAAAAAAAAAGCCAAACTCTTTGCTTATTTTAGCCAACAAATGTCTCTCTTCCACATAGTATCAGCTCATGTAACAATTCACCAAATGATGTATTATTCTCACTTTGGCTTTATCGCTCATTTGTTTCATTCATATTAGAAGTCATTTTAAGGTTTATAGAAAGAAAAGAAAGCATAATAAAAATCAAAGCTAGGGAAACAAATTTTAGAATGTCTAAACTAAAGGCAGTTAATAATTGCATATTAGAAAATATTTTATAATAGAGAATTAAAATAACAACACTATCATCAGCTGAGATTTCAATTGAACATCTTTAGAGGCTCAATATATATTTTAAATATGAATTTTTATAATATTCTGTTAATTTTGCTGCTCTTTCTCTAAAGAATCTTATTGAAAAATAGAACAAAACTGAACTAAATATATCCAAACTAAAAACAATTGTTCAAATTGTTTTAAAAAAAAAAATTAGATACTTTATCATTTTAACCTAGGAATAGACAAAGTAATTTGTTAAACTATTTCTTCTTGATTTTCTTTATCTGTAGCTTGTATAATTGCTATTTCCAAGTATTGAGGCAAAAGAAATATTTTATTTCAAACTATGGAAATGCCTATAGTCTAATTTTGCCCTTACTCAGAATTTGTTCTACTTCAACACAAAAATTTTAACTTGATCACTTGACATCCTGTTGTTCATCGAATTTGGTGGAAGCAGGCACCAGTATGGCACAGTTCCATTTGACCCTATCAGGTGTCAGTGTAGCCCCATGGCATCTGATTGCTTTAGGAATCTGAAGAACCCTCAAACCTTGCTTCTTCAGGGTCTTGGCGAAGACTTCACCATCTTGTAGGTGGGTGGCCACCTGATCTTTTTTGACATCCCATCCTGTGGGATACAGTCGGTAATAGCTCTAGTCCAGTGGTTGTCTCCAAATCACATTTGTGTTTGGGGGAAAAACACAAACTTTAAATATAAATATTTATATTTATTAGAAATTTAAATAAACCTTAACCTTCAGAAATCGATGGATAAAATAGGGGCCAGAACTACAGTAGAGTGGGTAGGGGGTGTCAGGTGTGTCTGACCCAAATTTGATCCTCATTATCCAGTATGGTCCCTGAGCCCTGACTGGATTAATTCCTTCAAAATAAGTGTCAGAGGTCCCTAAATATTGCCAGATCGACCCCCAAAAAAAAGCAAAATTACGCCGTAATTCATTAAAAGCGTAGTATATATGCAATTTATTCATTATTCTGAGGGTCCCTGGTGCTGGGACTTCTGCTGGTGGACCAAGACTGGGCCACTTAGTGAACCCTAAACATGGCAGAACCTGGGAAGCTATCCCCGTGATATATTCAATACTCAAAACAGTGGTAATGGATCTTATTCTCAACGAATAGACGTTACTGGGGCCTGCTCAATAATTCGGATAACAATGGAGTAGATGACCAAGTGATCATATATATATATATATATATATATATATATATATATATATATATATATATATATATATATAAACTCTTTTGGTTATGTAGTTTGGCTGTAAAACTTCTCTAGATTGGGGGCTGAGATAAAGTCCAACTAGTAAAGCTCGCTGTTTGGGCAAATCTTTTGGCTGACCTTATGTTTGATCCCCTAGGAAACCCATCTGGTTTCCTAAGTCTCACCTGAAGTGATCCCCTGAGCCTATGGCAGTTCTGACTCAAAGAACCAGGAGGCAAAATCCATTACTGCTTGGTGTGCCTCAAAGCCAATATTAAAAAATATTAAATGCTTGAGATGAGATGGTAAGTACTGAGAGTATACCACCCACCACGGCTAAGCCTGGAAGCTACCTCTAAATTTTATTTGGTAGGCCCAAAACCAGTAGATAATTATGGACCTCAATTCCATGACCCCTGAAGAATGATTTGAGACTCTTCCAGTCAACCCTGGAGCAAGCAGGATGCCCCGCGGGGGCTGCCATCTTAAACAGGACGTATGGAAATAATGTTATTTGGTGCATTTCCACTGTGAGCAAGTTGATGTGAACAATGGGAAGACCAAAGTGATACATATATATCACTGAGACAGACATGGGGGAAGAGCTGGCTATTGCCCCCTTCTCCCTGTGCCAGGCGCTCACGGCTCCAGGAGGTCATTAGGGTTCTAGCCTTGGCCCGCCACCTCAGCAGAGCTTCCTTTTACAACTAAGCCAGACGACAACACTCCACGAGGCCTCCATTTTCCACATCCCGGGACTTCTCTTTGTCAGAAGTCCACCCAGCAGACAAGCAGCGGCATCCACGGTGGCTGCTAGGCCGGCTTGCACCGCTTAGTTCATCAATAAATGCTGGACTTAGAGATGACTACAAGAGTATGCTACACGCACGGCAGAGCCTGGCGAGCTACCCGTGTTGTATTTGATATGCCAAGCCAGTAACAATTATGAACCTCTTTGAATGGATTGAGGGGCTCTTTTCTGTTCCTGGAGCAAAGCAGATGCCCTTGGGCTCTACTTAGCATGCGCAGGACATAGAGATGTTACTGGGGCCCGCTTTCGAGCAAAATCTAACATGATGAACGGGAAGACAGTGACAGATAGTAATATATATATATATATATAAATATATATAATAAATATATTATGTTTAATATATTTCTATATTATATATATTATATATATATTCATAGTAAGAAATCAACTCAACTAAGTATTCTCAACTCAGCTTCCTTTCCCCAGCCTTTCAAGGCAGTTCCTTTGTAGAAAATCTTTAAGGCCATATCTTTAACTCTGGCAAATTATCATTTGAAAGGCCTATACAGGTTCCACGACCTGGAAGTGTTTGACTTTGCTCCCCTGACTGAGACCTGTCCTGTGTATGGTGCAGGCCAAAGGGATATAAGAAGTGGTTCTTGCAATTTGTTTTCTGGGTCAGTCTTAGTTTACCCCCTGACCTAAGCATATGGTTCATGCACAGCAGCCATCCTTGGCTAAAGATTCCACTCAAACATGGTCGTGGTCTGGCAGGAAATTGGAAGTTTGGGATTTTTCTGACCTTGATTTGTGCTGCAGCACTCCCAGTGAGTAAGTTTCCTCAGGAAACTTCGCTTGGAGTAGTGAGTCTCTCCTCCCAGCCAAGGCTGGCTGCAGGTCCTTGATCAGACAGGAATCCTGCTCCTGGATATTGTTGGGAAACAGCTGTGTTTCAGCTTACAGCAGTGTTTCAGACAATAGGTCACCATTGTACAAAGAAAAACTCCAATTTCTTATTCTAAAAAGAAAATTCATCATCCATACTCACTCTTATGTTTACATGAAAGTGTACTACGAATCTTTAAGTAGTGAAATTTTAGGTAAAAGCCTATAAACTTTATATTTTTTATTGTGAAGATCAAACAAAAAATATATAAAGTATCTATTATTTTGACCATACCTAAGAGACCAGCAGAAAGCATCATCACAAGTAATCTCCCTTTCCCTAAAAGTTAATAGCTTTTAATAAAATATCTTATTAATTTGTGATAATTATCATCAAATACTATCTACTAAAACTAAACAATTCACTCTTGATCTCAGTGTTGTTGGGATTAGAAGTTTCTCCTTATTATCTCCACTATCTGCCTTCAATTCTGATTTCCATCATTTAATATCTGGTTTCTGAGAAGACTTTTTGATCACTACAATATTAGTAAAATAAGTCTTGCTGTCTCATTGTTAATGACACCCAATTTTAACTGTCTTTGTACTATCAAAGCTTTCTCTGAAAGATTTCAAATTAACTTTACTTGATCCTAAATTTTCACTTTTATGTATTATATATATCAGTCACAGAGTGCAATTAAATATATGTAAGTAATTAATGTGATATTATATTTTGCTAAAATAACTTAGACTTTTAAAAAATCATAAAACCATATGTCTGAAAAACATGTAAGAAAGTATTATTTCACTATTATACTTATCATCAAACTGATCTGGGAGTAAATTGATAAATAATCTAAGTAGAGATGCCTTCATTAGGAAAATGTAAATTTAGAAAATTGAGAAACTTGTATTAATGTTTATATTTAAAATATTGGAAGAGAAATGCAGAAAGCAAAAAATTATACCTCCAAATTGTAGCGAAGGATTTTCAAGAATGCTGTGCTTCATTTCATTAATTTTGTGCAATAATCCTCTTCTTTGTTATTTCA
>JAJIBD010030668.1:0-134226 GCA_021461705.1 Cryptotis parvus | reverse complement strand
ACATAATTTATATCATAATGTATATACATATGTGTGTGTGTTTAGAAAGGGTAGAAGAGTTTCAGGGGAAGATGTATTGGTTCACATCTACATTTGTTATATATATATATATTTACACATATATTTTCAGAAGATAAAATTACATTTCTATATATCGTAGCATTATTCACAAAATCCATAATCCTGAAAAAATGACATGTATCAAGAAGAGATGACTAAAGGAACTGTGTACATATACATAAGGGAACACTGGGTAAATTATAAGCAAAAATAGTCATATAATTTTCTACTATGTGGTTGGATCTGAACTGTTTCATGCTGAGTGAAGTTAACAGAATCAAATGGACATATATAAATGAGCTGTCTCATATGTGGGGTATGAGAAACATGGCAAGGGCATAACAGAAGCCCAAAATAAACAGAACCTGAGAACTTGGCTGCAAAAGTTGAACTTAACAGTGTAAGGGATTAGGGTTAGTGCCATAGGTGATGCCATGTGGTACTTCTTTCTATGGGAGGGTGGATGGTGGTGTGTTGAAATACTGTATACACAAAAAGCCCCTCTAGCATAAATAGAACATAAATAGTAGTTTGAAATCCTTGGTACCGTAAAATTTAAGAAGTTAGTAAAACTTAATTTCTACATTAAAAATCTCTTAAATACACAAAATAAATATAAATCTCATAACAGGATATTGAATCCCACGGGATGTCAAAGATCACGTGGCTACCCACCTACAAGATGGTCAGACTTTGTCAAGACCTTGAAGGAGCAGTTTGAGGCTCTTCATATTTCTGAAGCAAGCAGATGCCATTGGGCTACACTGGTACGTGATAGGGTGAAATGGAAATGCTCGGCACCCACTCTAACAAATCGATGAATAGCGGGATGTGAAGTGATCAAATGAACTGGATATTATAGAAGGTCATAGATACAGTACATCAGGCTGACTCTGTTTAATCCCTGGTGCTGCATCTTGTACCCAAGGTACTTCTGAGTAATTCCTAAGTACTGTGCCAGGAGTAAACCCCGGCTGTGGCCCAAAAACCACCCACGAAAATCAAAATTAAAACTCAAAAACACTAAAATCAAGGACATCATACAATTCAGTGCTTTAATTGTTTTAAAAGATAGATTTACACGTCTGCTGAAGCCTTATATTTTCTCTTCAACACTGACGTACCTAAAATATTAACTCAATGTATTTGAGGTATATCTACATATATGTGTATATATGCAAACACACACAATTCTTCTACATAAAAAGCACTAGGTCCATTGCCCCCTCTCATAGCAATGTAATTTTGGAAACAAATTAGTCTAAGACTAAAATTGAAACCATACTACCTGTTTTCCCTTCCCATGAGAATCATGTATTAAAAAATTATTCTACAGGGGAAACTTTTACAAAATTTTCTCATGCATTTGATGCTAGATATGACAGTGTTAGGTAGAAAGAGAAATCTTATATAATGTATAGTGAAATTCTCTGGAAAAATAACATTTGATATTATTATTTCTATTAGTAAGGAAGCAACAGGTGTTCAAGGCTATAAATGTCTTTTATACATTAAAACAATAGCATTTTCATGACATTTAATGCTATGGGGAGAGATCTCATTATAAATTCTATGGTAGAGTTACAATCTAAATTCTAATATGCTATAAGTTATAATGTTAACATTTAGTGGTCTAGATTATTGTTAGAGTCTGAGCTCAGACAAATAGTGTTGCCTTCTCCACTGAAGATGCTGAATTAAATTTGTTCTGCAAATACCATAGAGTATAGGTTTAAAAGAATACAATTTTGTAGAGCACATCTGAAGCTTCTTATGATTATAAATTATTTGAACATATTGCTGCTTTTTAATATTATAAGACCAAATCCACCAGTAAATTGACTTACCATACCTTTGTTGGTAAAAAGCTCAAAGTTAAAACAATAGTATTAACTTCCAATAGCTTTGAAAATGTACAAATTTAGAATGCAATTATAGTTTTAAAATCATAGTTTGAAAATATTTTATAGTCTTTTATTTTTAGAGTGAATTAATTGTCTTAATTAAGTCACTCTAAATGACTGAATTAATAATTGCCAAGCAGAGCCATGACCTGAAGGAATGGTTTGAGGCTCCTTCATGTTCCTGGAGTGAGCAGATGCCCTTGGGCTACACTACAATGTGATGGGACGTATGGAGATGCTACTGGTGCCTGCTCAAGCAAATTGATGAAGAACAGGAAGACAAGTGGAGTGATACAAGTGAAGTTAATTACAAATGTTGCTTTATCAAGCTTAATACTCATCCCCTCTTTAAAGATATTGTAGTTATACATTCAGTAAGTAACTTGATAAATGCTACAACAATAAAAATTCTAGTATCTATCTTTTATGTAACTTATATATGCATCTGATGCATTTCTGTCATATTTTGAAAGCAAATTACCTGATAGAGAGAAAGAATGAAAATTTCCAGGGAAAAGAAATTACATGTAGATTACTTTGCGACTTAAAGGGAAATGTAACAAACAGCCAAAAGTACCAATTGTCGAATATTGCCAAGTAAAAAGAAGTCTTCATAATAGACAAGATAAAATGTTTGAGACATTCACCCAAAGTGAAAATATTAAGGCACTGAACTGGACAATTTCAGTTCAGTTCTGCATGAGGCATTTGAATAACTAAAGCAACTGGAGAGCAGAAAGCAACAAAACAAACATCTCGATTCAGTGAAGGATTGTGATTTCCAGTAGGAGAGATGGTATTGCACATCAGGGATGTCTTTGATTTTGGGATAACACTGGAAATATAGTGGTTGATCTGGTGAATCCTAGGAACATATCAACGTTAGCTGGGCCAGAGAGGTAGTACACTGTCTCAGGAAACCAACTGGTTTAATCCCCAGGTACACTGACAGAGGAATAGAGTTCAGAGCCTGAAGTAAACCCCTGAGGACAGAAACAAAAACAGAAAAATGTGAAGTTGGAACTCTGAGATTCTGTAAACACTATAAACTATTCATAAGTTAATTGGAAAACTGCAAAAAAGGGGGCAGAGCGATAGTCTAAGCGGGTAGGGCGTTTGCCTTGCACGTGGCCGCCCATGCCTGCCCGGTTTTGATCACAGACATCCCACAGACATCCCATATGGTCCCCGAGCACCACCAGGAGTGATTCCTGAGTGCAGAGCCAGGAGAAACCCCTTAGCATTGCCGTGTGTGACCCAAAGAAGCAATAAAAAAAAGTAAAAAGGCTCTGGAATATATTCTCTGCTTTAAATATTGCATAGATATAATTTGCTTATTATATTGAAATACAAACATTTTGTGAATTTCTAAAAATATGTATAACATATTTTATCTATTTGTCTGTCTGTCTGTCTGTCTATCTATCTATTTATCTATCTGTCTGTCTGTCTGTCTGTCTGTATCTCTGTTTATTAATTAATTAATTAATTATTTTATTTATTTTGCTCTTTGGGTAACACAAAATGATGCTCAGGGGATACTCCTTGCTCTGCACAAAGGAATTACTTCTGTCATTGCTCAGGGGACCATATGGGATGCTGGGGATTGAACCTGAGTCATCCATTTGCAAGGCAAATGCCCTATGCTATTTTTCCAGTCCCTGGTTTTACTTAACACAGATTAACAGCTTTATTCTATACGTATTGTATTTGGTTAGATAACAAATATTTAATTTTCCAGAACGTGTTACAATAACTTTCTTTGTATCTACTTTTTATGGGATTGGTATTGAATAAGCTAATTTAAGAAGTATAGAGATAAAAATATTATGATTTTGAAAACAATTTAAATTGTAAAAAGATATCACTCCTCAGAATATTATCCATATTCTTTGAAATATATTGGTTTTATATTGGTATTAAAGCATGTTGTTCTCTTTGACTGAAATAGTGAAATAGCATTTCCTCTTATTTTTAGAATGTTCAAGATTTATCTAAAAATTAATATTTTAAATTTTAAATATTATTTATAGTTGCAAATCGACAGTAACAACAATACTGGTGTATGAAGGGATATTATTGGTGCAAATATTCATGATTTTATCCAAGAATTGCACTGTATAGAGATAATAATTTATAATAGTGTATGCGCTCCTGTTCATATTTAGAAGTAGACAGTACAGAACAAAACACCTAACTATGAGAAGAATCTCACCTTTGCTTAGCCTTGTTTCCACTCTGACAGAGCTTTGTTCAGCCTCATTTTCATCTAGAATTTTGCATTAAGTTCCTCTTTCCCTAAATAGTGCTTTATCTTTAATGAAACAGTCTTGAAAGGTAGGAGATTATAGGTTTGTACCAGAACATACAACTTTAGTAGTCTTTATACATTTAGTTACAAGTTACTCTTGGAATAGTTATTGTCATTTGGAAATTCAGTTTCCTCCTCTAAAAACTTCCACAATACTTAACTTTTATGAGAATTATGGGTAAAAGGAATCAACTAATTGCAAAGACTATATTATATGTAATAGGTTATGATTTCAGTTAAATTAATTATAAATTAATATCAAAGCATAGCTTATGCAATATGAACTATAGTATAAATTTAATAATAACATTAAAATTTATCTCTACATTTCCTCATTTAATAATATGCAACTTTTATGAAACTATAAATGTTGAATTGTTGAAAGAACAAAGTAGATTGCAGATATGGTCTATCATTTAGCAGCTAAATGGTACTGTTCAAAGAAACATTGATTTAAATATTTTTTTCAGTTTGTAAGAAAAATAACTATTATAATTTCAAACACGAGAGAGAGTAGGTATTATGATTTCAAACACTGAGATTAATCGTTATAACTATTATAATTTCAAAACACTGAGATTAGTAGGTAAATATTTATGTACTTAATTTTTTCTCTGTATCTGTAGATTTCAGATGATTTGCCACATTAATTCTTGTTATAACATTGTACAAAGATGATGTTACAAGAACAATGAAAGGGGCAGTTTTTGGGTCACACTCAGTGTTGCTCAGGAGTTAGTCCTGGTTCTTGCTCAGTAATTACTCCTGGCTTGGGGACCATATGGGATGCTGGGGATTGAACCTGCATCGGTCCCATGCAAGGCAAATGCCCTACCTGCTGTGCTATCACTCTGGTCCCCCAAAGGGAAGCTTTAATGTCAATATAGTTCCTCTTAAGATTGCAGATATCTTGCAAAGACTTGAACAAAATGAAGGAAATACTTTTAATAATGTTTTTCAGTGTGCAGAATCCATAGAGACAATATTTATTGTGTCTCTAAAAGACTTAGCCTTAACTTTCCCATTTGATTACAGAATATCAAGTTTTAGTCATGCTAAAATATTGTTATCATGCAGAAAAGTGGTAGTTGAGTAATGTAAGAGATTTTATAAATAACAGGAAAAAAGTGATATGTTTTCTTTTTTGTTTGTTTGGTTTTTGGCTTATACCTTTTACTGTATGTATTGAGATGTTCTACAAATCCTGGGGCTTCAAAGCTGTATTTTCCTAGATTTTATATCTCATTTTACTATTTTCCTATACATCCTCAAATAAATTTTTTGGCATTAATTTTGATATGGAATGGGGGCTTCTATGCATTAGGCATTAAATCATCCCTGTCATTTAATGACACTTGTACAAAAATCAATATATAATGGAGTACTAGAACAAGAGTTAGTAATGAAACAATATAGTAATGAGATTTAGAGCAAGTAAAGAAATCATAGCGGCTGCGCGGTTTATCAATAAATGCTTTATTTAGAGGTGACTACAACAGTATGCCACCCGCACGGCAAGCCTGGCAAGCTGCTCATGTAGTATTTGATATGCCAAATACCAGTAACATTTATATTAGGTCATTCCCGTGACCTAATATAATTGTTTGAGGCTCTTTATGTTCTTGAGCGGGCGGATGCCTTTGGGTTCTACTAGCATGAGACGGGACATATGGAGATATTACTGGTGCCCGCTCTAGCAAATAGATGATTAACGGGAAGATAGTGATAGTGAAAGAAATAGTGAGAAAAAATCCCCCAGTTTCATTTTCAAACTGAGATATCAAGCTGTGGAAGAAGGAAGGGGAAAAAAAGAGGCCAACTAGTGATAACATAAGAGTAGAGATGGAGGACATAAAGATTTTGATCATGGGAAGGGGAAGTATATTTGTCAAACAAAATCATAAAAATAATTATTGTGAACATGGTGCTAGAATTATAATACGTAAATGATTTTAGATATTTATTATAAAATTAATTACATAAACAAATAGTATCTATTAAATGTTATGATTTCCTAAGTAGTCTGTGCCTCCTCCAAACTTACATTTTATCTGATCTGAAAATTAGAACCTTGGTATTATCATTTTAATTCCATATGGCTTATTGAACATACCTCATGCAGATCTCATTAGCTTTCTATCCCTAATACATATTCTTACAATTAAAAATAAAACTACATTCTTCCTTAGAAATAAAGTCAACAGATTCCTATATTGTAATTATTTCTTGGAATAATCACTGTATCACTGTCTTCTCGTTGTTCATCGATTTGCTCGAGCGGGCAACAGTAACATCTCCATATGTCCTGTCACAAGCAAGTGTAGCCCAAGGTCATTTGCTTGCTCTAGGGACAGGAAGAGCCTCAAAACATTCTTCAAGTCATGCAGTTGAGGTCCTTAATTGTTACTGTTTTTTGGCATATCAAATAAAACATGGGTAGTTTGCCAGGCTCTACCATGGAGGTGGTATAATCTCAGTAGAAGGCTCTCATCTGGAGCATTTACTGATGAAACTTAAAGGGTTTTCTCTTGGATGGAGCTCTGAAGAACTATGGAGTCTAGATGTTGAGAATGATCTATCACTGACCTCCTGATGTGTGGGTTGTTCTGGCTTCTTGCTAGGCTTCCTTGGATGACAGGTATCAGTTAGAACCTGCCTAGAACTGTATACAGTGTATAAATGTGAAAGATCCTAGGTAGGACATGATCCTGAAATTGGTACTGTCTAAGAATGTCACGTGCTGACGGAGCTGTGGGTCTGGCGTGGGTCTCTTTTCCAGAGTAGCTGGCATGGAGGTGGAGGAAAGGGCGGAGGAACCCAAATCTCTACCCAAGTCCGAGTGACCCCTACCCCTACGTGTGAGCGAACCCTTGGAGCCATGCTGCCAGGGAATGGCTGAGCCCTTACCGGGAGGTCAGCTCCATGGGTTGCTTCCACATGGGCTGTGGGTCTGGAGTGGGAGGGTATTGGAATAATAGGTAACCAAAAAATGTCTAATAATTCGATTTTGGCTTGAAAGAAACCTTGTAGCCCTTTTTAAAAAATAAATTTATTTCGAAGTCAGACGACAGTTTCTACTTGAGACACTATCTAAAAACTCACCTAGTTGGCATCAGCAACTAGGGGGGGTATAATGATATATACAATTTTTTTCAATATATACAATTGACAATATTGAAAATGCTTTTTAATAAAGTTGAAAATGTTTAATATAAAATATAGCCTAAAGGGCCAGAGAGAGATAGGGCAGAGCCCAGGCAGTCCCAAAGCCATGCATTGCACTGGCTGTGGATCTCAAAATACACATCTCAGGGCCAGGTATAGTGCTAAGGGATACATGGTTTCCTAGAACGAGAACTGTATTGAATAGTGGGTACTGGAAAACAATCTGCATGAATTTATACTTAAGCAAATTAAATAAAATGTTGTCTTTAAGCAACTCAATTTATGAGTTTGGTAGTAGGGGGTGTTCATACCTAGATATTTTATGACTCTCTTCATTCATACCTTGTTGGGCCTTTTAATTTAGATTTTTTTTTGTAGTATATTGACAATATACTACAATATATTGTAGTATATTTACTTTATTCAATATACTTTTATATTTTATAAAATACTTTATTGAAAGTATTTTCAATATTGTCAATATACTACAAACTCAATAGAAGTCTTGGGCAAAAGGCCTCATATCAAAAGAGAGCCCTAGAACTGAGACTGAAAGGAGCTCCTATTCTATTGTCTTAGTTACAAAGCTTGGCGAGCCTCTTACATTCTTACATTGAGAGTAGGCACTGGGGTATTCAAAAATAAAAATTGATTTTTTCTGTCAAAAGTCGTTCAAAACTGGGGTTGGAAAGATAGTACAGTGTGGATAGGGCATTTGTCTTGCTTGTGGCTGACTCTGGTTTGATCTCCGCCATCCCATATGGTTCCCTGCACACTGCCATGTGTAATTCTTGAGTGCAAAGCCAGGAGTAACTCCTGAATATTGCCGGGTGCAATCCAAAAAAGCAAAATAAAAAAGTCAGACAAAATGAATAGTAATACCAACAACCGCCGTTCACTGCTTCATTATTTACTCACTTGGGAAGGTACACCCTTTAGTGTTACATGTTACAAAACTGAAAATTGAATTAGAAATTGTGTAATGATATTTAAACTTTGCAGATTAATTTTATAGCTTTTCTTCACTTTGATTTTATTGAGGGAGTTTGGAAGATGCACACCCAACTCTACTCAGGATTTCCTCAGTCTCTGTGCTCAGGAGTCAATCCTGGCAGTGCTCAGGAGTCCATATGAAGAACTAGGTATTGAATCAAAGTCAACTCTGAGCTAGATGAGTGCCTGTCTAACCTTACCCCTGTTTCTCTGTCCCCCCAACCCAAGTTTTTCTTTCCTTTTACATCTTCTTTGATCCATTTTAATGGAAGATCATTATTTGTACACTATGATAGGCACTATGGACAGGTAGACCATGAGCATTTATGAAAACAAAATTGAATTACATACATCCATGGTTCTTAACCCTGATGGTATATGAAACTCTCCTGAAAACTGAAGAAAATGCAGCATGTCATTAAATTATATAATTTGGGTCAATGTTATATCCTTTTAACATTGATGGAAATATAATACATCCTGGCAACTGAAACATAGTTTTTACTGGTTATTTGAAATAGGTTTTCTTAGTGTTGCAGTTTCTAAGAATCTTTCTGTAATAATAAACCATGCCTTATAGTACTTATGGCCTTGATCCATCATTAATAATTCTTTGGGTTTTTTCTTTGAGGGAGAGCCTCTCCTGGCAATGCTCTGGGATTATTCCTGGCTCTACACTCAAATTAGTCCTGATGGTGCACTGGGGACCATATGGGATGCTAGGGATAGAATCTGGGTCAGCTGCATGGCAGACAAAACCCTACCCACTGTACTAACACCACCCGGCCCCCATCACTAACATTTCTGACCTAAATGATCTGTTACAGAACCAAGGTATTAAAATTGTCCAAACATGTCTCTGGTGAATCTCACATGCAAATCAAGCATTCCATAGATTCAAAAGAAACTGAAGAAATTAAGCTTTTGGTCACTCCCAGTGGTGCTTAAGATTCTCCATGCTCAACCCTCAGTGCTCTCTTTCCAGGCAGTGTGCTGGGTGTCAGGGATTCTGGGAGAAATCAAACTCTTGCTGAATGCCTACAAGGAAAGCCCTGTACCCACTGTACACTCTCCCCATCCCAATGCAATACTTATTAAGAGATATAATTTCAAATTCACATACTAAGAATAAAAGTTTAGTCCCTATTGTGTTTCTGCACATTGACTGTGCAGTTAGAGTCTGTTGATGGCATTGGGAATTTTCCAAAATGCTCTCAAAGTTCACCATAATGGAAGAAATAAAAGCAAGACATTTACCTCATGGGAATCTCTGAATGTGCTGCTGTTTGGGGGCAAAGCTAAATTTAGATCTTTTAATTTCTGCACTTATGGCTAAAGTTATAAACCATATGGTGGTAGGGAAAGTTACCCATATTTTAAAAAAAAACAGCCAAACTCTTTGCTTATTTTAGCCAACAAATGTCTCTTCCACATAGTATCAGCTCATAAAACAATTCACCAAATGATGTATTATTCTCACTTTGGTTTTATCGCTCATTTGTTTCATTCATATTAGAAGTCATTTAAGGTTTATAGAAAGAAAAGAAAGCATAATAAAATCAAAGCTAGAAACAAATTTTAGAATGTCTAAACTAAAAGGCAGTTAATAATTTTGTATCTAGAAAATATTTTATAATAGAATGAATTAAAATAACAACACTATCATCAGCTGAGATTTCAATTGAACATCTTTAGAGCTCAATATATATTTTAAATATGAATTTTTATAGAATATTCTGTTAATTTTGCTGCTCTTCTAAAGAATCTTATTAGAAAAATAGAACAAAACTGAACTAAATATATCCAAACTAAAAACAATTGTTCAAATTGTTTAAAATAAAATTAGATACTTTATCATTTAACTTAGGAATAGACAAAGTAATTTGTTAAACTATTTCTTCTTGATTTTCTTTATCTGTAGCTTTTGATAATTGTATTTGCCAGTTGAGGCAAAGAAATATTTTATTTCAAACTATGGAAATGCCTATAGTCTAATTTGCCCTTACTCAAATTTGTTCTACTTCAACACAAAACTTTAACTTGATCACTTGACATCCTGTTATTCATCGATTTGGTCGAGCAGGCACCAGTAACAGTTCCATTTGACCCTATCAAGTGTCAGTGTAGCCCCATGGCATCTGATTGCTTTAGGAATACGAAGAACCTCAAACCGTTCCTTCAGGGTCTTGGCGAAGACTTCTGCCATCTTGTAGGTGGGTGGCCACCTGATCTTTTGACATCCCGTGGGATACAGTCGGTAACAGCTCTAGTCCAGTGGTTGTCTCCAAATCACATTTGTGTTTGGAGACAAACACAAAACTTTAAATATAAATATTTATATTTATTAAATTTAAATAAACCTTAACCTTCAGAAATCGATGGATAAAGAGTAGGGGCCAGAACGACAGTAGAGTGGGTAGGGTGTTCATGTGTCTGACCCAAATTTGATCCTCATTATCCAGTATGGTCCCTGAGCCCTGACTGGATTAATTCCCAAATAAGTGTCAGGAGCAATCCCTAAATATTACCAGATGCGACCCCAAAAAGCAAATTACTTACGTAATTCATTAAAAGCGTAGTATATATGCAATTTATTCATTATTCAGAGGTCCCTGGTGCTGGGACTTCTGCTGGGTGGACCCAAGACTGGGCCTACTTGGTGAACCCATAAACATGGCAGAACCTGGGAAGCTATCCGTGATATATTCAATATGTCAAAAACAGTAATAATGGATCTTATTCCCAACGAATAGAGACGTTACTGGTGCCTGCTTCGAATAAATCGATTAACAATGGGGTGACAAGTGACAAGTGATATATATATATATATATATATATATATATATATATATATATATATATATATATATATAAACTCTTTTGGTTATGTAGTTTTGGCTGTAAAACTTCTCCTAGATTGGGGCCTGAGATAAAGTCCAACAGTAAAGCTGCTGTTTGTGTACCTGGCTGACCCATGTTTGATCCCTGGGAAACCCATCTGGTTTCCTAAGTCTCACCTGAAGTGATCCCTGAGCCTATGGCAGTTCTGACTCAAAGAACCAGGAGTAAGTCCTGATTACTGCTTGGTGTGCCTCAAAGACCAATATTAAAAAAAATATTAAATGCTCGAGATGAGATGGTATACTGAGAGTATACCACCTACACGGCAGAGCCTGGAAGCTACCTGTGTTTTATTTGATATGCCCAAAACCAGTAACAATTATGGACCTCAATTCCATGACCTGAAGAATGATTTGAGACTCTTCCTGTCCCTGGAGCAAGCAGATGCCCTTGGGCTGCAGTCTTTACAACAGGACGTATGGAAATGTTATTGGTGCATTTCCACTCGAGCAAGTTGATGAACAATGGGAAGACAGTGATACATATATATCACTGAGACAGACATGGGGCAGAGCTGCTACTTGCTCTCCCTGTGCCAGGCGCTCACAAGGCGCCCAGGAGGGATGGCGGGTTCTAGCCTTGGCCCGCCACCCCAGCAGAGCCTTGCAACAAGCCAGACGACCCCCACTCCATGAGGGCCTCCATTTTCCACATCCGGACTTCTCTCTTGTCAGAAGTCCACCCAGCAGACCAGCCTATCACAGTCCGGCTCGCAAGGCCGCTTGCAGCCGCGCAGTTCATCAATAAATGCTGGACTTAGAGATGACTACAAGAGTATGCTACATGCACGGCAGAGCCTGGCAAGCTACCCGTGTTGTATTTGATATGCCAAATACCAGTAACAATTATAGACCTCATTCCGGAATGGATTGAGGCTCTTTATGTTCCTGGAGCAAGCAGATGCCCTTGGGCTCTACTAGCATGCGACAGGACATATAGAGATGTTACTGGGGCCCGCTCGAGCAAATCGATGATGAACGGGAAGACAGTGACAGACAGTAATATATATATATATATATAAATATATTATATAATAAATATATTATGTTTAATATATTTATATTATATATATTATATATATATTCATAGTAAGAAATCAAATCCTGAATTACATTTCATCTCAGCTTCCTTTCCCCCATTTCTTCAAGTGTCTTTGTAGAAAATCTTTTAAGGCCATATCTTAACTCTGGCAAATTATCATTTGAAAGGCCTGGACAGGTTCACGCACCTGGAAGTGTTTGACTTTGCTCCTGACTGAGACCTGTCCTTGTGGATAGAGCCAGGGGCTAAAGGGATATAAGAAGTGGTTCTCTTACACTTGTTTTCTCTGCCTGTCTTGGGTGCACTCTCTGACCTAAGCATATGGTTCGCGGCACAGCAGCCATCTTGGCTGAAGATTCTGACCTGAACATGTGGTCTGGGTCTGGCTAGGAATTGGAAGTTTGGGATTTTTCTGACCTTGATTTGTGCTGCTAGCACTTGTGTGAGTAAAGCTTTTTAGAAACTTCGCTGGAGTAGTGAGTCTTCCTCCGTCTGCTGGCTGCAGGTCTCTTGGACTAGACAGGAATCCTGCTCCCGGATATTGTTGGGAAACACAGCTGTGTTTCAGCTTGGCAGCAGTGTTTCCAGACAATAGGTGACCATTGTACAAAGAAAACACTCCACCTCTCTTATTCTAAAAGAAAATTCATCCATACCTACCTCTTTATGCTTTTATGAAAGTGTACTGATGAATCTTTAAGAAATTTTAGGTAAAATATAAACTTTATATTTTTTATTGTGAAGATCAAACAAAAAATATATAAAGTATCTATTATTTTGACTGATACCTAAGAGACCATAGCATCATCACCATAATCTCCTTTTCCCTGTGTTAATAGCTTTTAATAAAATATCTTTATTAATTTGTGACAATTATCATCAACACATCTACGAAACTAAACAATTCAATTTTGATCTCAGTGTTGTTGATTAGGTTTCTCCTTATTATCTCCATTGGCTGCTCTTCACTCCTGATTTTATCATTTAATATCTATTTCTTTGAGAAGACTTTTGATCACTACAATATTAGCAAAATAAGTTTCATGTCTCATTGTTAATTGACAATTCAATTTAACTGTCTTTGTACTATCAAAGCTTTCTCTGAAAGATTTCAAATTAACTTTTAATTTGATCCTAAAAATTTTCATTTATGTATTACATATCAGTCACAGAGTGCAATTAAATATATGTAAGTAATTAATGTGATATTATATTTTGCTAAAAATAACTTAGACTTTAAAAATCATAAACCATATGTCTGAAACATAACAAAGTATTATTTCAATTATTACATTATCATCAAATCCGATTCATATAAATTGATAACAACTAAGTAGAGATGCCTTTTAATAGGGAAAATGGAAATTCTAGAAAATTAGAGAAACTGTATTAATGTTTATATTTTAAAAATATTGGAAGAGCAATGAAAGTTAAAAAATTGCCCCAAATTGTGAAGATGACTTTCAAGAATGCTGTGTGCTCATTTACATTATTCCTGTGCAATAATCCCTTTCCTTTTGTTATTTCATTCTACAAGAAGAGCATGAGTTAAACACATAACTATTAGTAATGGAAATTGTTCGGGTCAATACTTCAGCAAACACATGTGTATATGGACCTAGAGTATAAGGTAAAACAGTTCCCCCTCTTGAATAGCTTTGATCATTATAAAACCTGCAGTGCAGAATTAAGAGTTAAACTGCCAAAGTGCTAGATAGAAAGCAGGAATGAAATAGATGCCACTACATTTTTTTTGTTTAGTAGTAAAACAGAGATAAAAAAGAACATAAAATTCTTGGGTTTGATTGATATACCAACATGATGACTAAACAGAGCTGCAAGTAACAGCAGTAAATAACATCAGGTACTTCTAAAGCAGAACCACCTTCTGCAAAGGCAGAATTATTATGTAATTATATCTACTTTTCCAAGTTACAAACTATTCCCTGGCAGGGATCCACTTCTTCATTCATTACGATTCAATATAATTTGAGCTACTAAGGTAAAGTGTCTCCCGGCAGGAGGCTGCAAATGAATCCTGCTGATGCTTTTATTACTACCGATTCATACTGTTCGGCCCAACACTCAAACAACTCCAGTGCTTGGGGAAGCATTTGCAAGTGGTTTATTTTGAAATAGAGCAGAGAACCTCATCAGGATGAGAAAAATTGGGGGGACTCCAGTAAGAGTCATACCAACATGCAATCAGTTTGCTGTAACTGTATGAGAGTTGATTGCACGGAATTGTTCAAAATCTCTAACTAGTTTATATCTTCAACAAAAACTTTAAAGTTCATTTTCAGCTAAAATGAGAAATGAACCGTTAAGAGACTGACATTCTCTTTTCTGTTTTATATCCGTTAGATTTGGGGGTAATATTTGGTTTAGGTTTGATTTGTTGATGGATTTTTAATCTCTTCTTTTCTTCCCATCAAATTTAATGAAACAGAATGTTACAATTTTAGTGCAAATAGAAGTCTTAATTTTCTTCCTTTAAGCACCACAGGAGAAATTCAATCTCATGTGTTCTATCTATATAGTTGGTCATTTCATAAGCTCTCAATATAGAACCCTAGAGTGAACAAATCATTCTAAAGTGAACCAAATAGTGATTTTTTTCTATTCTATTACATATGAATGATTGACGGAGTATGAAAGTGTGAGTTTTACATATCCACAAAATTATTTTCCCTTGTGTATAAATATATATGTATACGTGCATAAATATATGCACAATTACAATTTGATAGGAAGAACATAAAAGCGGCATTTATTATCCTCCCTGTAGGAAGATGAAGTGGTCACTGAAAGGATGTTGAGAAAATCACAATGCCGAACTCTGAAAGGCAGCGCCATTGGTCAGCTGTGGGTTGCATTTGGTAATAGAAGGTCATTTTGCTAACCTGAATAACTTGGTGATACAGGTTTTTAAGCACTGAAAAAATAATGAAGTGGTATTTACTAAAACAGTTTAATGAAAGTTTACTTTAGTGCAAGTACTTTAATTTGTCCTGCAGAAGTTTGACACATCTACTAATAATAATGAAACTTTATTAAGCAAAAATTATACATACTATTGGAAGAAAGCTCCGGTTTGAATAGATATTTAGCTACACTTCATATATGCACTTGATTTCTCTCATCAGTGATTGAAGTTGAGGTAGGCAATCTACCAACAGATTAACTTATTTTTAATGTATATCTTTTTAATAAAAGGTGTGATGATGTAGTACATTATTATAGAATTTGCAATACTAAAAGATAGCATCCCATATGGTCCCCAGAGCACTACCAGGAGTAATTCCTGAGTGCAGAGCAAGGAGAAACCCCTGAGCATTGCCGGGGTGTGACCCAAAAAAAAAAAAAATGATGGTATATAGATATCTACTTAGAAATTGCTTCCATAGTTTTCTATGTGTGAGAAGATATAACTCAGACATGATTGTATTTTTCTAGGAAATAAAGTATATCACTTCATAAGTGATATATTTGATTTATTACTGAGATACAGTCTCTTAATTTTAATTTAAACAGTTTAATTCAACATTTTCAGTGCTACCTGCTAGGCACATCAATGAGCAATACCAAGTTGATAGATGAGCTATTAAATACAATGTTTGTAATTATTTTCATCTGTAGAGCCAGGACTTTATAATATTTAATCTTTTGACTTTCTTATGACCTTCAATTTAACTAAAGAGCATACTACAATTGCCATCTCCACAGAGTATAGAGTAAAGTAATAATTACCTATTCAGGTTTTTATCCAAATAAATTAGCAACTATATTTAATATCTAAGCATCTGTTACAGATTTGATATTTATTTTTGTCAAAACTTAATAATATTTATAAGGGTTCTTTTTCCCTTTGGGTTCACACACAGCAATGCTCAGCGGTTACTCCTGGCTCTGCACTGAGAAATCACGCCCGGTGGTGCTCAGTGGACCATATGGGATGCCAGGAATCAAAACCGGGTCAGCTGTGTGCAAGGCAAATGCTCTACCTGCTGAGCTACCGCTCCATGGGCCCTGGATGGTTGATGATCTCACATAGAAAAAGACTGGGCCCCCCCCCCGGATGAACCCAGAGCCACAGCAGAGCCTGGAAAGTTACCAGTGGTGTTTTGATATGCCAAAAACAGTAACAATAATGGTCCCCATTTCCAATGAATGGAGATGTTACTGGTGCCTGCTCAAGCAAATCGATGAACAACGGGAAGAAAAGTGACAAAAAGTGACAAAGTGACAAAATTTTTAAAAGCTGAGTTTTATATATATATATATATATATATATATATATTCCAATTAAAGTTTTATATAATAACCTAAGTATAGTTATTATAACTAAACGTAAACTTTTAGATTTAAACAAAGCAGCTATTTAAAAACTCCATAAAAGTACATCGGTAAATTAGCCTCCAATTTAGTATTTTAAAAAGATGCCGATTAAATAATGAATAATGGTACAAAATAGAATAATTTGGTTTGAAAATCCTTAACATTAAGTCAACATTTATGACAGTTCAATATTAAAATCACTCTTAGAAATAGCAAATAAAACATTGTTAAAATAAAGCAACACATCTAAGTCTATTTTCCTTAGCAAAGTGTGTGTTTCAAGTAATCAAAATTATTTCATAATTACATAAAAGATACAGGAGAATATTAAGATACTTTGAGTTATACCTTTAGGCTACCCATAAAATAAATTTAAAAAATGTTGTTTTAGAAACTAATGTTAAGATGATGTTTATAATTTTTTTTTGCCATATCTAGTGGTGGTCAGAGCTTACTAAGCACTCATAGAAGCACTCATGAGAGTGCTTACTGTGCTCACTATGGGGCACGGGGAACATATGGAGTGCTGGGGAATTAAACTTAGTTGTTATGTGTAAGGCAAATGCACTTTCTATGGCACTATCTCTCTGGGCCATGATTATTGTCAATTGTTGGCTTTTAATTCTACACTTTAATGTTATAAATGTGTAATAGTCAAAACAAGTTCCTACAAAACAGGTCAACATAAGAGAACTTACATAGAGCTTATGTGACATTTCTCTTGCTATGACATTTTTCTGTCTCATCTCACCCTGTCTTTTCCCAGTTAAGGTCTTGTCTCAGCACAGAGATATCACATTTATATTGTGTGCATGCATTTTTAGTGTATATAATCTTCTTTTTACATTTTAAAAAGAAAAATATTTTATTTAGATGGATATTCTTAGATTCTCACAGTAACACCTTATCTTAAACTGGTCCATGTATTATCAGTAAACACAACTAAATTATAAACATGCATATTTGTAAAATATGTTTCAATTAAAAGTCCATAAGGGGGTTATGCTTCCCATGAAACAAAATTAATACAAATGACTCAGCCATCTTAGGGGTTAAATATTTAGTAAAATAGGCAGTAAACATGTATAGAAAACTAATAAATATTCTAAATAGTTAGTGTAATATATACATTTGGTCACATTTTTCCCCAAGATGATGTTATGGGTTCACTGGTGATAAAATATTCTTAACTGTCCAACTGGTTTGACAATGGCCAATTTATCTGCTTTGGTCACTGAGATGCGGTCAGTAATAAACCATGCAGATATAAACCATGTCCATATCAGACACTTTAGTTTTTAAACTTTCATGGTCATTTCTATTCCTCATTCAATGTGAGAAATTCTTTTCCCAGTAACTGACCTGCTGCCCCTTCCAACTGAATCCAAGAATTAGAAACATGTGAGGCATACAGGACCTCAAAATATCTCCTGAATCTATCCCACTTTTGAAACCTGTGATTCAGGAAGGAGCACAGAAAACATGCAAACACAAAGTTGTTTTTAATTGTATTGTGTAGGATCCTGAATGTGTTAGCGATTAACACATTGGTGTGGCAGTAACTGACAGATAGCAGTATAGAGGTGTAAATTAAGGTTTTTATACCCTATACAAGAAGGGTACGACATATGATGACTACAGTTTATTCTAAGTATTTTCATAAGTATGTAAGTTAAAAAGTATAAGAAATAGAAGGAGATAAATGGTTAAAGTGTAGAAAACTTTAGAGACAGAATAAACTATAATAATCTAACTTTTAGAAAATTACATGAAACTTTATGTAGAAAAATAACAAAGGCAAGAAAAGAACACATAATATCTGCAAGTTTAAATGAACAAACCTACAGAGAAAAATAGAGATGCATTGCTGTTCAAATTTATTTTTGATTTGTTACTTTGACATTTAGGTGACAAATTATTTGAATGTAGGAAACAGGATCAGACATTATGTGAAATTTACATTTTACGTTTGTGAAGAATATACTGAAGAGAAGTGCCATATTTAATCTTAGCATAATTTTGTCTTATTTATGTAGCTAACTATTACTATACTAATTATCTCTGCAAAAGGGAAAAACACCCTTCCATGTCACTATTTTGGATCTAGACTGTGCCATTTATCAAATATGAATTGGAGGATTTTTCCTTTTTGAATAGATGATCCATAGGTAACCATATGAAAATAAATCATCTATCAAAGAAGGTAGTTATTTTAACTATTTAGGTCCAAAACTCATAGTTCCACGCAAAACTATACCTGCCTTTCCTTTACTGCTGTTGAAATTAAACACATACATTCATTTTGTGAAATTAAATAATCTCCATAGAAGAAGTAAACAATGAAATGCAAATTGGGAGATTTTTCTCCCTCTGTGAGTACTCTTGTGTAGTGTTTACCCATTTCACCCTTGTTATCTAAAAAAACTGAGAATGCCTGAAAGACACAGCATATCAGTCTGACAAATTGTCATGATGCTCAGGCCATCCTAGTTTTGTGATTACTTGATATGTCAGAAACATTGAGATGGATTTAAAAAATCTGAAACCTTCTGTTCATTATCCAAATCATAGGATTTTCTTTGATTTCCAAGGGAACAGAAAATAAAAAATGATTTAAAGCTATACAATTTAGTAGAAATAAATCTCTGTCCAGAATAAACCCAAGTCTATTTTATTACAGGCTTTCACTATTACAGCAGAGTAATTGCATTGAACCAAGAGAGAATGTATAAAGACAAAGTACATTTCAAGTCTAAGTTGTTTACTATTATATGTACTGGGAAAATAAATATAACAAGAATTTAATTCAAATTTTCCAGTTAGGTATTGATTTTTACAGGTATCATGCTTTTATATTATAAACAAGAATATGATATCCCCTTAAGTTATTTTCCATATTTCTTTAAGGTTTTCATTCACAGACATTAGTCTTTTAAATTAAAAACAACAATGACAACAACAACAAATCATATAACTTGGAAACAGCTTCTAAGATGGGTTCATATAACAAAGCCCTGAAGCACAATTTATTATCTTACATATATTTATTAATTTATAACTTTCTTTTGGGGCCAAGGCCACGGTGGCGATGCTCAGGGATCATTCCTGGTATTTCAGGAGGACCATATACAGTCCCAGTACTGCAGACCTAATCAAGATCAGCTTCATGCAAGGCAAGTTTCTTATGCCCTGTACTACCTCTCCAGTTCATTAATATTAATTTTAAATTACATATACAATCATTTCAGCCATGTTTTTTTGCTTCTTGGCCTTTTGGCTAATCTCAAGTGTAATATAAAGTATAAGTTGTATATATAATGGTAAAACACAGCTTTTAAAATCCAGTTTAGGGGCGGAGCGATAGCCCAGCAGGTAGGGCATCCCGTGCCAGCCAGGGTTTGATCCCCGGCATCCCATATGGTCCCCAAGTACTGCCAGGGGTAATTCCTGAGTGCAGAGCCAGGAGTAACCCCTGAGCATTGCCAGGTGTGACCCAAAACAAAGCAAAAAAATCCTAGTTTATTATCATCCCATACAGTTTCATTATGATAAAATTAGAATGCACTTGTATACATGTCTGCTATAGTAGAGGCTGATTTCTATTCCTACAGGAACGCAACTCCATGTCTGAAGATATATCTCATTATTGAAGGACATTGCCTTGAAAAAACATCGTTTGAGATTTATTTCCTTTAAAAGAGTCATGGGTATTTCTAAACTGGAAATATATTGGAAAATATCTTTATTTCAAAGTACATTTCAATATATATAAATAAACATTAAAATGTTTTCATATGTAAACTGCCTTCTTACATTCATCAGTACATTTTTATAAAAGCATAAAGAGGTAGGGATGGATGAATTTTTTTGTTACTAATTCGATTTTTTGTTTTTGTTGCTTTTGCCACATCCAGTGATGTTTAGGACTTATTTGGCTTCTTGTCACGGATCTCTAGTGGTGGTGTTGCAGGAGATTGGACAAAGTATACGAGGCGTCTATAGCTAAACTGTAGTTAGCCACATGCAAGGCATGTGCCTTTCAACATGTACTATCTCTCTGGCCTCCATTATTTTTTAATTGTGAAAACAATTATTTTTATTACAATCTAGACTTTTTTTTAACAAATCATTAAAAGAGGTTAGGCAGGACAAGAAAGGGAAGGGAACAGTGTGCTAATAACTTTTGGAAATGATAGTGCCAGCCTAGAGCTGAGCATTGAACATAGGCAAAGGGATATACACGATAACTCTAAATGTATGTATTGCAAGTCACAATATGACAACGTGTAAGAGAAAGGAGAGAGAGAGGGAGAGAGAGAGACAGAGAGAGAGAGAAGAGGCAAAATGCCTGCCACAGAAGTAGGCTGGGGAGGGGGAGGGAATCAGGGGACATTGGTGGTAGGAAGTGGGCACTGGTGGAGGAATGGGTACTGGAACACTCTATGACTGAAACACAAACATGAACATCTTTGTTATTGTATATGTCACAGTAGTATAACAAAAAATAAAGATAAAAAAGAAAAAAAAAGGATGGAAAGACTGTACAAATTATAAAATAAAAGTTACTTTAAAATTTTATTGGGGTATCATGACTTAAATAATAATACTATTAATGTTTTATGCATGCAATGTTAATGCATGCCACACACCACTCGAAATTTTTTAATTAGATCACAGTGAAATTCCATGTCACTTGTGTCACTTGTGTTCCAGTTGTTCATTTATTTGCTTTAGCGGGTAACAGTAACGTCTCCATTCATTGGGAATGAGGTCCATTATTGTTACTGTTTTTGGCATATCAAATACACCATGGGTAGCTTGCCAGGCTCTGCCATGGCTCTGGATTCATTCCATCTTTTTCTGTGTCAGACCATCCACCATCGAGGACCCACAGGGCAGAGCCCTGGGGGTGTAGACAAGCCTGTCTCCTGTCTGCCACCTGCCAATGCAGCCAGGCACTGCAGCCACATCTGCAACCCCTTGAAGGGCAGAGAGTGAAATTTCATATCACTAGAATTTTAATATATAACAGCAGGAGAGAAACCATAGACACAGTTTTACACAATATATTATATTTAGGGCTGGAAAGAACAGTGGATATGGTATTTTCCTTACATACAGTTACTAGGTTTGATCCCTGACATCCCAGATGGTCTCTGAAGCACTGCCAGCAGCAATTTTTGAGTAATAGTCAGGAGCAACCCCTGAGATTTGAAGTGTGTGACCCCCATAAAAATGAAAGGAAACATATTATGGTTACTTGTTAAGGCATTTTTTGTCAATCTTTATAATTTATCTTCTAAAAGTTTTAAATAATCCTCTATTTTACACCAGATATGTTGAGGTGCTTGTGTGTATGAGTGTATATTTTTGTGTATTTGTGGGTATCTGTGTGCATTTATTGTATCAAGGCGTGGAGATAAAATTCCCCAACTCACTTGATTCTTCTAAGCCCAGCCCAGAAATATTGTCAGATTATCAAAAGGAAAATAATTAGTGATATTTAGTTAATAAAAAAAGAATTTACATGCCAATAAATTCTAAAGAAAATTGGAACAGCCTGGGATACTTCTTTTATGAGTTCTAGAAAGAAAAGGAGTGAGGAAGATTTCACATTTGAGGGGGATTACTTCTTTACTTTGAGGAGAAAGATGAGATTGTCAGATATGGAGGACATGTTCACTGATTGTTACATCTGGGTAATACTCCAAAAGTCTACTTTCCACTAGGTTATTAAAAGGTTGGCAGTAGTAATTACATCTTCAGTTAGGAAAGAAGAAAAGACAATAGGGCAAGAACTTCTTTTCAGTCTCTAGGGCCATACCGTTCATTTTTGAAAATAATTGTCTTCCTAACTGGCATTAATAGTTTTTATCAAAGTCTGCAGGAATTGTGTAACCCTAAAACAATACTAGAAGAGGCCTATTCTGGATATGTTGAGAAAAAAAAAGCTCTTACAACTTTAAGGAAATTGATTTCACAATTGCTTACTCTAAGTATTTCAAATGAACAACAAATGATTGTGCTAAATGTAGTCACTTGTCACTTGTCTTTTCTTTCCGTTGTTCATGGATTTGCTCAAGTGGGCACCAGTAACGTCTCTATTCATTGGGAATAGGTCCATTATTGTTACTGTTTTGGGCATATCAAATACACCATGGGTAGCTTGCCAGCCTCTGCCTTGGCTCTGGGTTCATCCCAGGAGGTCTAGTCTTTTCCTATGTCAGACCATCAACCATCCACCATCCAGGGCCCACGAGACAGAACCCTGAGTGTACACAAGCCTGTTTCCTGTTTACCACCTGCCAATGCAGCTGGGTATCACAACCACACCTGCAACACCTATAGGGGCACAGATAAATTTAATAACGCATATTTATTTATTCAGTGAACACAAGCCAAAGTCCAAAACTACCTTGTTAATTGATTACATTGACTATTTTATATTCTTTGTTTTAAAACAGCACATGATGTAAATATTTTGAGTTGATCATTCTAATAATACCCTGTTAACTTTATTCCAACCCATGTGATTTCATCACTCTGCTATGCAGGTACTTTATAAAAGAGAGGTTATTGTTCTACTGGGCAAGTGTCAATTCTATTTATCTATAACTTCAGGCTTAGCTATCATATTCCTTATATCTGTTCACATGTTTGACTATGCCTATAACTCTGATGAAAATATATTAAATCACACTTTAGGTTGGTTTTGTTTCATGCATTATAAAATTTTTTTTTGAGTTGCTGGGTTGCTTTATATTTGTCTCTACAACTTCAGGCAGTCCTGGATTTAGGAGATTTTGTTACAAATTCCCTTTGATCTTAAATACACAATGTTGATTTATTTACTTAGTGAGAATATGAATTTGTTAGGATGGAACTCTTTCATGAAGACCTAAGATTCACAATCTCCCCCACCCCAGCTTGTCTTTATTTTTTTTTAAGTGATTAAACATGTATTTATTTTAGTTCAGTTAAAACATACATTGTTTCATTGAAACGGTGTAGCACTTTGCCAACAAATCATACTGAATTGTTTGCAGCACCCATCCCGCCACCAGTGCCCATCTCCCACCACCAACGTCCCCGGTTCCCTCCCCCTCCCCCAGCCCTGCTCCATGGCAGGTTCTTGATTTCTTTCCATTTCTCTCTCTTTCTCTTTTCCTTCCCTCCAGACTATGGATTACAGAACATACATTAAAGGGTTGTCATGTGTATCTTTTTGCCTCTATTTAATGTTCAGTTCCAGGTTGGTATTAGTACCCTCAACAATTGTTAGCACACTGTTCCATTTCTGTCTTACCTAGCCTCTGAATCCCACACGTTTGTGATAATTTCCACCTTTGACAGGACCTCCTAATATATGTTTCACTTGATCTTGGATATTGGTATCATATTATGTACCTATATATTTATGTTATGCAGATAAAAGGGAGGCATCACCTTTCCCAACTTCAAACTGTACTACAAGGCAGTAGTAATTAAAACAGCATGGTATTGGAATAAAAACAGACCCGTGGACCTATGGAATAGAATTGAGTATCCTGACACCCAACCTCAAACACATGATCATTTAATCTTTGATAAAGGTGCAACGAATCTAAAATGGAGTAAGGAAAGCCTCTTCAATAAGTGGTGTTGGGAAAACTGGGCAGCGACATGTAAAAGAATGAATTTGGACCTGTGTCTAACACCATGCACAAAAATCAGATCAAAATGGATTAAAGATCTCAATATCAGACTTGAATCCATAAATTACATTGAAGAAAATATAGGAAAAAACCCTCCATGACATTGAAGCTAAAGGCATCTTCAAAGATGAAACATCACTAACAAAGCAACTAGAAGAAAAGATAAACATATGGGACTACATGAAACTAAAAAGCTTCTGCACCTCAAAAGAAACAGTGACTAAGATACAAAAAGCAGTCCACAGAATGGGAAAGAATATTCACCCAATACCCATCTGATAAGGGGTTAATATCCAGGATATATCAGGCACTGGTAGAACTTTACAAGAAGAAAACAAACAACCCCATCAAAAAATGGGGAGAAGAAATGAACAGAAACTTCAGCAAGGAAGAAATTCGAATGGCGAAAAACATATGAAAAAATGCTCATCATCACTAATCATCAGAGAGATGCAAATCAAAACAACAATGAGATACCACTTTACACCACAGAGACTGGCACATATTCAAAAGAGCAAGAACAACAAGTGCTGGCATGGGTGTGGGGAAAAGGGGACACTCATCCATTGTTGGTGGGAATGCCGGCTGGTACAGCCTTTCTGGAAAACAATATGGACATTCCTCCAAAGACTAGAAATTGAACTCCCATTTGACCCAGCCATACCACTCCTGGGAATCTACTCTGGGAAGCCAAAAATACGCAGCGGAAACACCATCCCTACTTTTATGTTCATAGCAGCATTATTCACAATAGCCAGAATCTGGAAGCAACCAGAGTGCCCGAAAAATCAATGACTGGATAAAAAGCTTTGGTACATCTACACAATGGAATACTATGCAGCTGTTAGGGAAAAATGAAGTTATAAAATTTGCCTACAAATGGATGGACATGGAGAAGATTATGTTGAGCGAAATTAGCAAGAAGGAGAGAGACAGATACAGAATGACTGCATTTATCTGCATAACCCAGCTTGTCTTTATGGAAGGCACTTTTCTTCTGTCTGTCTGTGCGTGTGTGTCGTCTATCTGTCTGTCTCTCTTTTTTTCTCTACTTGCAGGCATTACAGGCCTGTTCACTCTCTCTCTTTTGGGCATATTCCAGATCAATTGTATTATATGTGTTCTGGGAACAAACCAAGTATCTGAGAACAGAGAAAAGACCGATTAAAGAAACTATGGTACATCTGCATGATACTTTGTAGATTAGCACTTACTATTTAAAGACTATTGCTAGGTCAGATGCAGATAAGCAAGGTTCTACTCTCCTCCCCAAGTGCTTATAGCAGAAGATGCAAAGAGAATCAACTTACAATGGCAAGTCCAAAGTGATGCATCTGATATGAACTCATTTGCAGAGCAGAATAAATTAAGAATGAAATAGAAATTATACTGGTAAAACACAGAAAATGTCGTTGATTTGAAAAGATCATGTCTTTTTTTTTGCTTATTTACTCCATTTATCCTTCCTTCGACTCTCTTTTTTATTTAAGCTCCATTAACTATTTTTTTTTGGGAGATAGTAACTTGCAATAAGCAAATATTTGAAAAAATAGTCAGTATTCATTAATCATTTGATTATTTCAAGAAACATTCTGCTTAAAAAGTATGCTTATGTTTACATGAACATCAGTGCATCAATCAATCCTAAAGGTGCCTTCAATGGTGAAATAATAGGTCCAGTTGACAATGTCTGCAATTGTACCATTCTGATCTACATACTGCTGCTCCCTATGTATATATATCAGTAAAGCACATTAAATCAGTTTGTATTTTACAAATAAAAGATATTAAAATATATAACAGTCAGAGTCATAAGAAGAAAAATAACTAACATCAACCACAAGCATGTATTTTGATTTTCTTTATATCTTTGGTTTCCCTTGAGGTGTTTAAAGGTACTTTGTTTTTCCTTTCGCCTATAATTTACATAGTTTTAGGCATTATGTATTTGGTTAATTTTTGTTCAGTACTCCTTATTGGATTAGATCTAACTATACATAAGACAGAATGTTTTTTCTTTATTGAGTATTTAAAACATAATGCTAATGTGTATGGACCCTATTACTGTCACCATCTCACTATTACTGGCCAGGAAGTTAAGGGAAGAGATTTGAAGTAAATTACCTCAAATTATCAGCTAAAATGTGAATTAGAATTCAGTAGTAATTACTGGATTCCATGCTCGTAATCACTGTGCTAAGCACTAACAGGTGTAATGAGTGGCTAAAATACCACACATTAGGAAATGACAGCAGATAGTTTCAGTGTGTAAGAAAAGCGCAAATCTGAATATAAGTGTAAACTGTCTCTGTCAGGGAAACGAATGCATTCCCAGTTGCAGAGGAAGTGTGTTCTCAATTAGTGCTTTATTATGGGGATAAAGTGAGACAATAACGTACCAAATAAGTGTGGAACTATAGAAAACCTTGTATTTTTCAGTTATTTTTATAAAAAAATGGTACTTTGTTTAAAAAAAAAAATGTTTTCTTGATAGAACCTGAACAAAGAAATAAAGAAAAACCTGGGCAAGGTGGAGAAATAATATTTCTTATTTTGTTTTGTTTTAATGATTTTTGAGGAAAGATTTTTTACTATAATTTTTATAATAACTAGTATATTACTGCATTCATATTTTAGTATGTACATCAAAGATACTAAGATCAGAAATAATAGGATCTATTATGTCTGGTCAGAATGATTCCACTACACTAAAACAGAACAAAACAAAAACAAAAGATCAATAGGCTATGTCGTCTCAACTTCAGACAATTTTTCTAACACTTAAAGATACTTCTAAAATCACAAAGTCAACAACAAAGTTTTACCTGAAAGCTTTTATAACTGTCTCCTTGTGTAGATGGCCAAAGGAAGAGATGATGGGCAATTCACTAACATATTCCACAGTAGTTTTTTGTAAGCATTAATAAACAAAAATAAAGAAAAGAGGACATACATGTATAAAAAGGGCATTTCTAAGAAGGAAGTGGAGTGTAAGGCAAAATCATTTTTGTTTTTGCTGTCTTTTAGTATTGTGTGCAATAGGTATCAGTTGAGAATTAATCAAATTATATTCTTAATTAACTACAGTATTTCAACTGAAATAAAATTAATCAAAAATCTGGAATAGGTGATATATAAGCTAAAAATACAGTCTTATGTAAATTCAAAGGGGATAACTGTCATATTTAGATAGTTTTCAAAACAAGTTTCATAGTTACATGTCTATGAAAAAGTTTGTTAAACGTGAGTTATCAGATTGTGAATATAGTTCTTTCCTCAGAACTTTCTTCTTTAAACACCATGATTTACAAAGTTTTCGTGTAAAAAAAATTGAATTCCAGTTGTTATAGACATTCAATTTACCAACACTAAACCCACTAGCTGAATATAGTTTTAACTGATGACACATTTTATTTAGACAAAGGATGCAATGTTTGATACTGAGTACTGTATGGACTGCACATCCGTCTGGGAGTAACCTCCAAGCAACTAGCTAGCAATAATGCTCACTAAAGCGACCAAGTGTGACTCTAAACAACAACTAAAACATTTTAAGTATATTTAGAAACCGACTTTCATCACCCAGTATAAGGTAAGCATAGATGCAAACAAAATCATTTAGGCAGTCTTTATTTATGTGATTTCCTTGAATTATTACAATTATATTTGAATTATTAAAAATGAGTTAACACAAAGATGCCTGTACCACTGTTCCAGACACCTGTTGCAGTGCTCGAGACTCCTGTTCCAGTGCTTGAGACTTTTTGTCCCAGAGTTCCTGACCTGATCCAGTGTTCCTGACAATTCAATGAGTTCTGGATCACTGCTTTCAGAGACTCATTCAAGTGATCAACCCTATTATTGCTCCAGAAGCTGTTCTTCAAACTTTGTTCCAAACATGTGACTTTACTTAAAATATGACAAATTGATTCTCTCTAATTATGGACAATGCAAACCATAGTCCATTATAATCAGACAGATAGAAACACTTTGTCATGAACTTTGCTTTGGGTCCAGAAACAGGTTAGGATCTTGAAGTAACATGTAATTGGAGTCACTTTGTAATTGGAATTGCTCTTTATTTTCTTAATTTTCAGTATTTTAGTAAATATTTTGTACTTTTTCTTAATTGTATTATAGTAAACTAATCAGGGGGAATTGTTGCAGTACACCTTCCCAGAGCCTCTGCATCTGGCCTGGATTGCCTCCTGCAGGTCACATTGGAGAGAGGAGGGCAGTTTAAATGTGGCAGTGTATCTGGTTGGTATAAATATGCAGACTTGAAGGATTTTTCATTTGAGGACTAGATCCATTCAAGTGATTTGATTGTATTTTCTATTAATTTTTGGTTTTGGGGCTACATCTGGTGGTTTTCAGGGCTTCTTTCTGACTCTGCACTCACTCTGGGATCACCCGTGGTGAGCTCAGGGGGCCAATGGCATTCTGGGAATTGAACCCAGGTTGGCTGTGTGCAAGGTAATTGCTCTAGCTACTGTATTCATCCCTATCATTAAAGGGATTTTAAAAGATTATTAACTTTGACAAGATACAGATAGTAGAGTGCTGTATGGTTTACAAATTGAAAAAAAAACTCCCTCTTAAATCATGCCAGCAAAAGTTGTTAGCTCTTGCCTGTACTATGTTTTGTTTTTCATATTGAGTTAATTGGGACAGAATGTGGAGAACATTAAGCAGTGGAATACCCCGCATCCAGCTTTGAAACACAGTTTGTTAATCTTCGTTGTACCCTTCCCCAAGGTATAACCATAGATATGTCGCTGAGCATTATAGCATATTGTATCAGAATTGGATTCACCTATGCACAGTGTATCACTAGTTTCTGCACATGTTTTTCTGAAAGTTTTTTCTCTTTCAGTTTCTGAGGTTCAGGTAGATACATGTAGTTTTTGGTCATTTGTTTTCAGTGCTGTATAATAGATGATTTTATGAAAATACCTTTCCATAATTAGTAACTACTCAGTCCTCTACTGTGTATTCATTAGTGTTTCTATTGCCTAGTCCTCTGGCTTTCCCATGTTTGCTTCTAATTTTCTCATTCAAAGATTTCAGACATTTGTTCAGTTAAAAATTTATACACACTGGGGCCAGAGGATAGCACAGATGGGAGGGCATTTGCCTTGCAAGCGGCCTACCAGGGTTTGATTGCCAGCAATCTATAGGTCCCCCAAGCACTGCCAGGAGTAATTCCTGAGGGCAGAGCCAACCTTGACTCCTAAGCATTGCCAGGTGTGACCCCAAAGAAAAATAAAATATGCACATCTAGGGCCACTTGCCTCTCAAGGTGTTGCAGGTGTGACTGAGGTGACTGGCTGTGTTGGCAGGAGGCAGAAAGGAGACAAGCTTGTTTACACCCAGGAATCTGCCCCGTGGGCCCTGGATGGTTGGTGGTCTGATATAGGAAAAGACTGGGGCCCTTGGGATGAACCCAGAGCCACAGCTGAGCCTGGCAAGCTACCGGTAGTGTATTCGATATGCTAAAAACAGTAACAATAATGTACCGCATTTCCAACGAATGGAGACGTTACTGGTGTCTGCTCGAGCAAATCAATGAACAATGGTAAGACAAGTGACAAGTGACAAGTTAGCAATGAGTACCCTCATAAGTCGACAAACTATATAAATACAGATTCTGTTACAGCTTAATGAAAATAAATTCATGTTTATGTTTATAATATAACACCCAAAACTCACTTTCACACTCTCTTAAAATACAAAACTCTCTACCAGAATCTTAGTATGTCAGGTTATATTCGTTTTATAAGTTTGAATATAGATAATGTCTGAATTCAGAAACTAAACACGCTTGACTTTGTTATTAGCACTGATAATAAAATAAAAAATACATACTATACAACCATTCTTTCCGTTTTTCTTTTTGATATACAGCTTTTCACTAGCAATGGTTTAAGTCTTGTTAGTTTTAAATATGTTTAAAAATAAATCATCCAGAAAAGTTTAAATGCAAGATACTATTATATAGTAAGAATCTTAAACTTAAATTCAGAGTTTTTCCTTTCAAACTCCAATTTCCTGTTCCATAATACTTATATTTTAAAAATGATTCAGGATTCATTTTAACATTTTTGTGCTTATATATAGGAGGTTTGGTATTGAGTGGAAAGATCGGATGCCTGCAACAATCTACTGTTTTTAGAATCAAAAGCATGAGTAGAGAAAGCACATTTATCCAATGTTTACTCTAAATAATTCTGTACTATACCAATAATAATCACAGAAAAAGCAATATGGTTTTACTTAATATTTTAAGATGTTGTATATTTTCTTTTTCTTTTCTGTTGGTCATACCCAGCAATGCTCAGGGGTTACTCCTGGCTCTGAACTGAGGAATTACTTCTGGAGTTGGTCAGGGAACCTATGCGATGCCAGAGGTCGGTCGCATGCAAGGCAAGTGCCCTTCCCACTGTACTATGGCTCCGGCCCCAAGATGTTAAAGATTTTCAACATTAAGTATGGTGTAAAACTCTATATTTTAAAAATAAAATTTAGATTGATGCTATTGCCAGTATTTTGTTTGATTTACTAACTCACTCCTTAACTTTTTTATTTTTATATTTGATTTATCATGAGTCTTGAATTAGAAAATAACTTTTGTATCATGGGCCTGTATAACTCTATTATTCCTCTGTATGTGTGCATGTTTTCTTTATTTTTTCAAGCTGTGTAATTTGTCATTAAGCCACAAGCAACCTGTGAAATCTGTCATTCCCTCTCTGTAATTTTTAAAAAAATACTCCATGATCAATTAAGACTGTACTTTAACATGTAATCAATGTGATGACTGGTCATAGCACAAAGTATGTCTTGTAAAAAAGAGATACTTAATTTCAATGTAAAAATGCAGATGCTTTATGGCAAATACACATAGATAGTGCTTCACATGATTAAATGTGTTCTAACTTCAGAGCTAAAAACAGTTACAACACAAGCTTTTTTCCACTTTAATATAACATAGACATTATGCTTTAATAAATAATTCATATTGCTACCTTAAGCTGATACACAATTTAATTTTTAATCACGATTTATTTTTTTACATATTTTTTTTAGATATAGTCTATTTTTTGGATTGGGTTGGGGGGGGGGGGGATTTGGGGTAAAATTTCAGATTTTTCAAAACATTTATAATTTGGCAGAATATATTTAAAAGTTAAATTTACTCTCATAATTCCTAACATACTGTACTAGATTTCTTCATATTTTAGTCACACGCTTGGCTCTGATAAATCATATGTTTATGATTTTGAAGTGTACAGGAGTAATTTATGGTAATAGAGAATAACTCAAATTTCACATTCTTGATATTGGTAACATCAGTATATTACTTAAAAATAAAACACTTTCCAGGCTGGAGCATAACACAGTGACTTGTCTTTCTCATGGCCTACCTGGGTTGTGTTCCCGGCATTCAATATTGTCCCCTGAGCACCACCAGCAGTAATTCCAGATTTAGAGCCAGGAATAACCACTGAGTATCACTTGGTGTGGCCCAAAAATCCAAAAAATAAAATGAAGTGAAATTTAAAAATTCACATTCTGTAATATTTTTGCACTGAAAAGAATTTAGATATGCAGCTACATATAAAGCTATATAATTTAGTAGATATGTTGAATTGTGATTTGTGGAAATCTTGGGAAGGTCATAGCAAAGTGCTGACTATGGCCATGAGCTTTGTAATAAGTAAATGCAAACTGCTGTCGTAATTATCACTATAATTCCTTGCAGTAAAGATGATGCATTTTAGTGAACCACATAAATAATAAGGGTTTTATATTTGTTTAGCACTTTAATATATCAATATATCTTTATCAGTATAATACATATCTATTTAATTTCCTAAAATACAGCATGCAAGTTAGCAGTGATTTCTTGACTGAACTTAGTAACATTTGTCATGAGTATGTAATTCTTGAATTAGAATTGAGTGGTCTATCTATATTTATTTTATTTCCTGACTGTTTATGAATGAATAAGATTGAAATCTATTTCTTCTCTATGGAGAAATTGATTTTGGTCCCAGTAACTTCAATTTAAGCCCACATCACTGTGAACCTTCACCTCCAATTTCATTTTATTCTCTTAGGTACAGACTGACCTCATACAAATTCAACTGCCACGTCTAGCCACTGCACTTTTTAATGCCCATATTTCCCCAACACATTATTTTCCTAGATTCAAGTCACCACTTCTGTTTACAGTGTTACAAAATTTCTACCTTTCTAAGGAGGGTAAGTAACTGAACAAGCATTTTATCTTGCTCTGTCTGTTCTTAATAAAATACTATTTTTTCCCTGTTGAGCTTATACTAATCTTCCAAAGTATATCACAGGGAATTCCTCTTTACATTAGGCCTCCTTAGTCTTCATTTCAAGATAATATTAATTGTTCTTGTCTTGCTTGTTCAGAAACACTTTCTAAATTGTTCCTATATGTTTGAAAGTCTATAAAAAACCTGTTATATGATTTTCTCCCTTTTTTATTTTGAGTGCAACTTGACTTATCTGTTATGTACTCATCACCATATTTTCCAATAAGGTAGTCACTCAATTATTATTTTTCTTCTGAATGTGCTATGCTTATCTGTTTCTTAAATATGATTGGGATCATTTTAGAAAATTGATAAAAAATCTTTAGAGGTAAACAAAATTTACTAGGAACATCATTAGTATCATTATGTATTTATTAATGAGATGATGCACATTGCTCATGTTCTAGGATCCATCACTAAAATTTTACTCAAGGGGACCATTTTTCAAATCATGAAAACCATTCAAACCATTTAAATCATGAAATAGATGCTAAAATATTATTATGTATTAAGGAACTGACATAATTCTTAAATAATTATAATGCTCTCACTTACTTTACTCATATTCTATTTGATTTTATATGGTGCTTTTTATATTTTATTGTGAAATGTAAAATATTTGATGTGACACTTCTTTTTTAACTTTAACACCTATAGGATCAGTATTATTGATAATCCTAGAGTGTTGATGATCATTATCAGTTTGTCTGCATTACCTAAATGTCATGTGCTGATATTCAGAGGAAAATTTTTATTATATTACTCCAAGTTTTAACACTGATGAAGATGCATCACTCAAATGTAAAATGAAATATTCTATTATTTTATAAAAGCACAAATATAAAATTAATCTTAAATGATTCAGTCACATACCTAAATACATTTAATATTATGATTATGTCAACAAATCAATTATATGTTATAAATTTTAAGTAATGAAAGACATGCTGAACTTATAAGTTAAAGGTTGTCTAATATAATGGTTAAGAGTGGTTATGGAATGGTTATGAGAGTTTAATCTCAGCTCTTCCTAGACAGGATCTCAGAGATAACTTCAGGGCTCTAATTCCTTGATTTCCATGAAATGTTACATAAATAAAATATGGTATGACATCTGAAGCAAATACTATTGTGCAAAGTTTATTATAAGTACTCAAAAGTACTGGTTCATTATTCTTTTTTGTTGTTTATCAACTACATTTCTTTTGCTATCAACTCATACAAAATAGTATATGACACCACTGATTCATATAAAGACTAATTTCTTAAGTATATGTAAGCATACATCTTAAAATACTTAAATATGTTGAATTTTCAATACTACACATTGACAAGAACTACCTTTTGTTTAAATATCTTTCTTAAAAGAAGTTTTACTTTTTCCTTCTAGAAGCCTAATTTTGAGTTCTATTTAAAATTATGAGCAGTTTTTAAATGTTATACACATATCTCTATCATTGTGAAATAATTAAATTGGCTGTTTTAGAGAAAAACTATTTCATAAGTACATGACAAACATTATTTAGCTCTTTCATAAAGTGCCATTATGGAGATCCTTAATATGCACTGGAATTTTGGCTGACTTAAAAATAACACATTCCGTCTTTCTCTCTGATCCATGCTTTTATTTCTGATTCCCTTTTGAAAAATAATGCTTTATATCAATGATTGTGTTTAGAAATCAAAGCACATTACAATTATCAGACACAAATATCCTTTTTTACCAGCTGATTGAACATTATAAAATATCAACAAAACAACACTTTGGAGATAAAGACACATAGCCTTCAAATAAACTTGATTTTTAAGAAAGGTTTATTTATATATCACTGCATTTAAATTCATTAGCAATTGGATAGCTATTGTTAGTATTCACATTTCAGGTCTTAAATGTGGATGAAGAGGTCTTTATTCAATCAGAAACTATTTTTCTTTTGTACCTGAAGAACCTATTCTGTATTCATCACTGTGCCAAGGTTCCACATAATTTTAATATGTTCAGTAGTTCGGTAGAGTAAAATGAGTCAAAAGGAGAAAGACACACATAGAATTAACTGCACTCATCTGTGGTACATATAAAGTTTACTATGAGATTATTATCTGTAGACAGAGAATAAAAGAACCATCAGGACTAGTCCACAGAGGGAAGCTTACCACAAGTTGAAGGACAAGGAGAGGGCAGTAAGGATAAAGAAAAAATCAGTATGGCGATGATAGTTGGAAGCGATCACTCTGCACAAAAACTGAGTGCTGAAAGCAGGTAAAGTGGTATACATGATAACTTCTCAGTAACAATATTGCAAATTGCAATATCTAGAAAAGAAAATGAGAGTGAGAGAGAGAAAGAGAGAGAGAGAGAGATAGAGAAGCAAAAGTGTCTCCCCATAGAGGTAGGCTGGGGTACAGGTAGAGGTGAGGAGTGGAGAGGGTAAAGGAGAGAAGTGGAAACAATGATGGTGGGAAATATACACTGGTCAAGTGATGGGTGTCAAAAACTGTATGACTGACAGCCAGTCTTGATGAACCTTGTGACTGTGTATCTCACAGTGATTCAATACAATTAAATAAATACATAAATAAAAGATATTTATTCAACTAGATTTTTTTTTCTTTTTTTACTTCAATAAACTAATCCATTTACATGACTATGACAAGTTTCCATATAATTTTAATATCTCTGGTGGTACTTAAGATAAACAAAGGCTAGAATAAAATTGGCTTGAACAAAGGCTCAGGCCAAACAATAAGTACAATACTAGCATTTCATTTAAGGTTGACCTTCAGCACACATGAATACAGGAACTGTTGGGCATGACTCTGGTAGTTCTCAAATGATGCTGGGACAGAGAAAATTCAGGCCTGCTATAGTATCAGAGTATAACTAGGACGTTATAAGCCCCGGCAACAGTGGAAGTATCCTTGCCCAACAAATGGCAATATGTATTAATTTGCTTATGAGTTAAAATTACTTTGTATGCATTTCAGAATGTTGATAGTAGATAGAAGCTCTTGGCATAGGGAGTTATTTTGCTGACAATGGTATCCCAGGAAGAAGGCATTTTTGAAATATAGCAGACACATTATTTTTTCTAAATGGAAATACTACCATTTTGGTACTGCTCATAAATTATTGTAATGCTAACCCTATTTTCTGGAGGCTCGTTCTCCCCCTTTTGCGTCTATGCCACATTTCTCACACACACAAAATAAGTTAAAACAAGAACTTATTCTTCCTCTGTATTTAGCGTAAGAATTTCATTTTCAATTGTTGCCATACAGCTATATATTTATCCAGCAGTATGTTTCTCTATAATGCAGTCTTCTATTTTCTTTCAAATTGCATAAAATATTCATTTGTTTAAATACTAGTAGATTAGGAGGATCCGGAGAGATTGTAGAGAGATCTTAGAACAAGTAAGGTGCTTGCTTGTACACACTCAATACAGGTGCTTTGTTTCATTTTTCTTTTCAGGTCACACCCAACGATGCTCAGGGGTTACTCCTGGCTCTATACTCAGTATTCAAACCTGCCAGTGTTGGGGGTACCATATGAGATGCTGGGGATTGAACACAGGTCAGCCGTGTGCAAGGCAAACACCCTACCTGCTCAACTCCAGACCTCTCAATATGATTCTATCTCCAGCAGTTCATGTGGACCCTGGAGCCCCAGCAGGAGCCTGGAGTAAGTTCTGTATACTGGTGGGTATGAACCCAAAACAAATAAAAACTGTGAATAGGTCAATCATATTTTGGTTATTATTTTAAAACACTTATGCAAAAAACATTTTTAGGTGAATATACTGAATCTAAAGCATGGCTATTGTCCAAATTAATTGGGCATTGTCAATTACCAAAACACAAAAAGACACTTCAATCCTTGATATTTAAGGAATGAAGTTAAATATATTATATGTAGTTTTTTTATGTCTCAGCATATGTTCAACGATATTTGCTGATCACTTACATGGAATATTTAGTGAGATAAAATTGCTCTATTGCCACTCTAAATAAATTCAGAGTATCTAAATTATGAAATGCATGTTAGGTGATTATTCCTTACATTAAGAAAATCTTCAGCTATATATACATCTGATATGCTGGGATAACATTTCTCAAATAACTGTAACAAAGAAGGCATGGAAAGTGGGCTTAAATAAAGTCACATGTGAAAGCATTGAGGAAATTGGGGCAAAGAGTCAATAAGCAAAACTCACTTGAATTTTTATAGCAGGTCATAAATATTTTAATCATAATTTAGATAAGTACTTTTGAAAAGATGGAGTCAAATTAACTTCAATTTCCCTCATTTTGAAGTTCAGCATGCTGAGAAAGATTAAAGCAAAACAAGAAAGCTTTTAAATACATGCCTCTCAATTTTTCCAGTCACATTTGGGGCTTTTTTATTTACTAGATTATTACTTAGTGTAAAGTAACTTCAAATTAAATTTAACTGCTAACAAAGCAACAGGACAAGCCAAATCTTAGTGATAAGATAGTATCTTTCATTCTATTGTACAATGCATAATTAGTCTCAGCAACACAAAACAAGCCTCGAAGTCTCTTAAATAACAACCTACAGATTATTTTTACTTCTTTAAGCTGACATAGTCAGTATGTTTTAATTCATTTTATTTGTATTTTACAGTGCGATCCACTTACACTGTTCTGAACTTTTAAAAGAATTATCAATTACAATGTTTTTCTTCATTACAATTGGAGTTTTAGAAGCAAGTCAATGCTGTACATCAAATGTCTCAGTGAAGAATGAATAAAATGGAAACTAGATCATGACTTTTCTTTCTGGCTACTTTAACTTTACTTAGCTAACAAAATCAGATGTTAAAGTAAATCTATCCTACAGTGACGTAAACTTAATTAGTATGCAGAACTACTTATTAGAATAGTTATTCAAGTCACAAATACTGAAGATATATTAATTTTCAATGTAAGAGATTACACATTTTTAAATACCAAAAAGATTTATTAGACAATGGGTTTTGAAGAGAAATTGCAACCTAAATTAATTAGTAAACCTATGAATAGACTAACAGCATACATACCTTGGAGTACATTTAAATAAATGTAAATTTTTTTTATGTTAATTGTTTAAGGAAAATAAATAAAACAATTTTAGACAACCTTCTATGCAGTGACTAAGATGAAAACTATGCATCATTTTAACTATTATTTTTTAGTTTATGAATTGAGTATTGATTTCAAATAACTTATGGTTTCACTAATACAATGATAACATAATCATAAACTCTTAAACACACATCATCATTCCAGAAATATTGAAAAACTTTCTCTTCATTGAAATACATGTGAACTATGAAAGGCAATCTCCTATAATTTTCAATGTGTCTGCTTATTTAAAAAAGTTGATAAGCAAGTTTTTAGATTTTTTAAAATAGCTGAAATAATAACAGTATGTAGGTATGGGATGATGAAGCATAATGATGCTCATTATTCCGTTGTATTATCTTTCAATCTTATTGCTCTCTCCAACTCCGCATTTCTATTTATGCATATAACCCTAATGGTTAACAATTTGAAAAGACAACCACTAATCTCCAAAAGACCCTGCATTCTCCATTCAAATTCATACTACATTATTCAATATATAATAGCTATATTTAGAAAGTATGCTAAATAAACCAATGATATTCTGTAAAATCAGGATGTCCATATCTCCTTCAGAGTGTACTTTTTACTTTGAGTTTGCTTACAGTTAGTTCTTCCACCTCAACTCTTGAAATTCTTACTTATATATTAAGATTTCTTTTAGAGGTGAACTCTTCCATAAGTTTACACTCATAAAATGAATGTTCCCATTCTCCAATTTAATGTAATTCCTTACAATAACCTCAAGACACTTTATCTAAATTCATTTCCCGGGTTGTTAATTTATTTTGTTTTCATTCATTTGAGGCAGACCTAAAAGGAATTACTCCTGGATCAGTGCTCATGAGTTATTAATACTGGCACTGGGGTTAGCTTGTTTAGTAACACAGATTTCCCTCTTCCCTGCTGCTCCATAAAGCGTCAATATACTTAAATTACATTATTTGACTCAAAATACAGAGACAACAACTAGAACAAAGATGCCCCCAAATTTTGTAAAATACAATTAAATCTCAATGATATATATTATATATTTAATGTATTAGAGTTTGTGTTTATCATAAGCTAATTGAAAACTGATTCTGTTAAGAAATCGATTTCATTATGTTCCTAGCTCTAAAATGATTATTTTATATATCAAAATTCAAATATGCATGCTTTATATGCCTGGCACAAAATGTCATCTATGCTGTGTGTCCTGAAAATAGAGAGAACAGGGACTGGAGCAAGATATGGTGCTTTTCTTACATGTGACCATCCCGGACTCACTCCACAGCACTACCTTTGGTTCCCTGAGCACCACCAAGAGTTATCCTGAGTGTAAAGTCAGAAGTAAGCCCCTGAGCACCACTTGGTGTGTTCATATCCCTAGCCCTTACCCCCCCATACCCCGAAAAAACCAAGAAACTAGACTATCAACGACAGACCAAAGAGAAAAATAAGAAGCTTACTAATAGCATGATAAATCTTAACATGTAACAACACATGGAAGACCCCAAGAACAACTGAGTACCATATGGAGTGGTCATAAACACTCTGCAAGTAGCTTATGTAATATGTGAGTGCCGGGAAGAGGAAAGGGGAAATTAACAAATAGTTTATTATGAAAATCACTGTAAACAAAAAATCGAGTTTTCAGTTTTTCCTTTTCTTCCAGAGAAGACTTGATCTCTGTGCAATTCACCTAAAGGTAGGAGGTTCTTACACGTAACTGCATTTGAATCTGAGAGAAGGGGGACTATTCTCTCCTGGTCATCATTTTCTCAAACTTAGTTTTAAAGACATTATTTCAAATGTGTTATTGAAATAAAGACTTAATTAAAACAAAGCTTTGGATTCTGGGAATTTTCTATGTATATGTTAATTTTTAGTTGCAAGGAAGCGGAACACTTTTCTTTATTTTTTCTTTATTATTTTTTTATTTTTTATTATTTTATTATACCACTGTTAGATATACGATTACAAGATGTTCCTGTTTTAATTTTGGTTCTACAGTGTTCCAACATCCATCCCTCCACCTCGGCCCATCTCCCATCACCAATGCCCCCCCTCCCTCCCCATTCCCCCAGCCTGCCACCATGGCAGGTTCTTTATCTCCTTTCTCTGTTTCTCTCTCTCTCCTTCTCGATTCACTTCCTAACACATTGTAGATTGTAATATATTCTAGAACATGATTGGTTCCACTATTTTGATGTACCGGGTCTGGATCACAAAAATGATGGCTATTATGGTGAGTGAGTCTCATCCGGCTGCTTCCGAGGCTCTACAGAGGTAATGGACCCACTTCCAAAACCCATCTTGCCTCCTGGGAGTCTCATAGTCAGCTGAGCTAGGTGAGAGCCAGATGGTAGCTCTCCCCTGTGCTTCTAAGTCTATGCATCATGGCTGAAAGCCCAGAGGCAGTTTGTGGGCAGGGCCACCAGGCTCCGGGACGGGTCAGAGAGGGTAAAGGGTACCCCAGTTCCATCTTCAGGAACGTCCGATGACTTCTACTTCCGAGAGCCACCTACATGGACTCAAACTCGGTTGCTCTGAGTCACTCTTGAGATCAGCATCTCTCTTGCGTGAGTTCTGATGAGCTGTGGGGACTGGACGATGATAATGGCAGCTAATATAATGAGCGAGACTCATCTGGCTGCTTCCAACACCCTACAGAAGTTATGGGCCCACTCCCAAAACCCATCTTGCTTCCCGGGAGCCTCATGGTCAGCCGAGCTAGGGGAGAGGCGAATGGCAGCTCTCCCCCATGAGTCTGAGTCTCTCATCTTTCTCTCTGTCTCAATTTCTGTCTCTGTATTTGTCATCTTATCCTACACCTTGTGACTTGCCTTACAGTTTATGATGCAATTGTCTATGTGTAATTTCAGTAGTGAGTTCTAGTGTAACATTTTATTTCCTCATTCCCCATCAACCTCCCCAGTCTGTTACAACTACAATGATAATTATGGTGTCCAGATTTGAAAGATCCAGGGAAGGGCCTGGTCCTAGCCTATGTTGTTATCTAAGTCTCTTGCGTGGCTGCACACTGTCACAGCTGTGCATCTGGTCTACCCCTTGTCCGGTTCATCTGGTTGAAGAAGCTGTGAGCCCATAGCCACTCCCACCGGCATGGAGAGGGAGGAGACCAAATCCCTGCTCCTATTCTGGCCATCTTGGCTTCCCCCGCATGACTGTTTTACCCTAAGTGCTACGTTGGTCTCAGCGGCTACTAGCCCATTCCTCGAGACTCCATGGGCTGCTCCATGTGGGCGGGCAGCGCAGCTGTGCATCTGGTCTGTACCTTGTACAGTCCATCTCTATTGTTACTGTTTTTGGCATATGTAATACATCACAGGTAGCTTGCCAGGCTCTGCCATGGCTCTGAGTTCAACCCAGGGAATCCAGTCTTTTCCTATGTGAGACCATCCACCATCCAGGTCCCACAGGGCAGAGCCCTGGGGGGTGTAGAGAAGCCTGTCTTCTTTCTGCCACCTGACAATGCAGCCTGGCACAGCAGCCACACATGAAACACCTCGAGGGGCAAGTGGCCCGGAACACTTTTCTTTAGAAAATGGTTGTGGTTTGGACCATACCTGGTGATGATCAGAGTTTACTCTTGACTCTGTGCTTGGGAAACTTCTGGCAGAATTTGGGAAACCATATGTAGAGTTGGGCATCAGACAGGACAGTGTGCAAGCAAGGCAAGCACCTTAAGCTCTAGATTATTTCTATGTTCCAGGAAGTGAAATTTTTTAAAACAAGTCTACATAGAGAATCTAGCATATGGCAGGTAAGGTGCAGTGGTAATTAGTGAAACATTAGAATCCTTGGGAAGGAATTTTTACAGAAAAAAATATGAGATTCAATTTTGATTTTGATACTGCCTTAAAGGTGCCAAAAGAGGTATTTAACCTGTTCAGTCTTGTGATCTATAAAATAGGAGAGGTAGTAAGTAAAGAAAAAAAATCTTTGTGATGGAAATAAAAGTAGGTAGTAGATAAAGTGCTTGCCTTGCATAAAGCTAAGCTTCTTTAGACCTCCATTACACCAGGAGTGATCCAATCAGTGAGTCCTTAACACTGATGGGTGTGGTCCATAAACAATATCAACAACAAAAAAGGAAGATAAATTTCACATTTGTGGTGCTGTTTTCAGTACTGTGGTCAGTCTATATTTGTGGCAATTAGTGCTTGTGTTACTAAGATGAAAGTCAAATTACAATTTTCTTGAAAAGTTGCCTTTAAAAGTTATTGGGGCACAAGAGGAAAGTCATGACTGATCCTCTAAGAGATTTATTTGACCTTGTAATTAAGGTAGATAATTATTTATTTAGTTATAATTATTTGATTATTCTAGTAATACTTTACCATTAAACTCATTCTGAGACCGAGAGGCTTTATATTTGAAGTTATTTAGCAGAAATGATTCTGTTAACACATGTGACATGGTCATGGATTGTCATGAATTGATTCTTTGTTGAAGTGACTTTATCAAGAAGCTAGAGTCTGAGAATGGCATATACTACAAGGCAGATCCCAGGGAAGATGGAGAGAATAGAAAGAAGTATAAACGGGTCGACTGTGTGCATCACAATAGTGTACAGATTTAGAAGTGTTGGAGCTAATGTGACATGAGACAAAGAAAAGGAGCAGACCCAAGTTAGCTCTTTCTTCATTAACTTATATGACAAACACAGTACTGAAGCAGAATACACAAGAACATCTGGAAATCTGGACTCTAATCTTTACTTAGCAGCTCAATAATGTAGAATTTAACCTCACTTGTTCTGCTTTCCTATCAAATAATTGATTTGGACTATATAAGCTCTAAAATCCCTTTCAACATTAGAGCTTGTTCATTTTCGGATTATGCTGTCTTCAGAAATGACAGGAGTTCTTAGTGATACTTATGATCATGATAGAAAAACCCTTCTCTTTTAATCCCATGAATATCTGTCCCTGGGATTAAATTTCATGACTATAAACATGAATGTGTGCTACTGGAGAGACCAGAAGTGATTGTCTTTCTGTTTTCCTAAGGTCTTTCTGTATGTCTTTGTCATGCTCTTTATAGCTTATTCTTCTTATTATACATGCTGGGAACTCTTTAATTTCATCCTTGGGTTGTATACATGCATTACTGGTATTTTTTAGAAGCACTTTATGAGTACAAAATCTATTCCCTGTGCCCTCATCAATTTGAAATTACCATTTTAAGGCTGATTAAATAAGGATTAGTGCCAATGTTCTACTTATTAGGCTGTGTCTTCAACTGGAACTGATGATGTAGTATTTGTCAATAACTAGTTCACAGCCTTAAATTCCACGAAATGAAACCTTTGCATAGAGTCCATCTGTCTGAAAATTTTGAGGCAAGCTTCCATGAAAAGGAAAGCCATCTATTATATGATGATATAAGCGTAAAGTGGCATGTATCACAGCTGTTTGATTACTGCTGGGAAGATGACTTGCATTCCCCCTGAGCCCTCTATCAAAATCCAGCAGTGATGGATTGAATTACTTTTGCCTTAGCATGATGATGGATTACTCTAGGAGGATTTAAAAGAATGGTAGCATCTAGGCAGAAATTAATTAACATCACAATTCAAAGATGCAAGCATTGATCATCACCATGCTATAAAATTAATCCAGGATTTTGTTAGCTATCCACAACTTTCTAAAGGTATAAATGATTAGTCATTCATTGGGTTTTAGTTCAAATTTTGAACCAAGTATAAATTTCAAATTTTGTATTACCAGATATTACATTCAATTATATATCACTTGTCACTTGTATCACTTACATCTTCATACGTCCTGTTGCAAGCAAATGTAGCCCAAAGGCATCTGCTTGCTCCAGGAACAAGAAGAGCCTCAAAAAATTCGTTCAGGTCATGGGAATGAGGTCCATAATTGTTACTGTTTTTTGGCATATCAAATAAACACAGGTAGCTTGGCAGGCTCTGCTGTGTAAGCGCACATATTTCATTTGTATAAACTAATTAGCAATTTCTTTCATATTGAACATTTGGTAGTAATAGGACTAGGACTAACCCCATATGAATAAGGAAATGAATGGTTTAATTGTAGATATATTTAAGAGAAAAATGAAAGATCTGTGGATGTAAATTCAAAAGAGATCAAGAATTGGAAATTCAAGATAAACTGTTACTCATTTTTCTAAGCATTAATCCCTAGAGTGTTAATAATATCACCTGACCTGTTTTACTTGCTTTATTAGTGTGGAAAGGACATTAAAATATTTTGAAACTTTTATATAAAACAAAAGAGATGTAATATGAACATTAATGAATATAATGTAATATAAAACATTAAAGATGTCATGTAATGTTTATAAACAAAGAATATATATGATCTACTCTTTCTTACATATAGCCTTCAGGTATGCAAAAGAAAAGAACCAGGAACAAAAGTAAGATAATACTAACCACAGAATCTAAATATTTAAAATAAGATTTTATTTTTTTAAGGGAGATAAATTCTTTAAGTAATTACCTTCTTCAGTCAATCAGAATTTGAGTTCAGCACCACACCTGGTCCTTCAAACCCTATTTGAAGTGATCCCTTAAGAGGAGCCTGAAGCAGTCCTGAGCCCCACAAGATATCGTTAAAAAAAAGGGAACAAAACTATCGTCTAAATATAAATGGTTTCCTGACACAAAAAGAGGGAGTTATAATTTTAGAGTAAATAAAATATAAGACTTATTTTCAAAATAGGCAGGGAACTTTTAAAGCTTATCTTTAAATATATTTCTTGAAATTCATCTTCAGAATAGAAATGTCATTAAGCCACATCCAAGTAGAAAGGAAACAGAAAGCTCTAATAAAACTAAAATTGATCTGTCCAGTAGACAGGTGCTGAGTCTTTGAAAAGAATTAGTGGCTAACAATGTACACAGTCCTTCATTGTTTCCCTTGGGAAAAAAAAAGAAAATTATTTTTTTTTACTTTAGCAACAGCAGTCTGTTCCTGGGGAATTATTCAGGAAGGTTGATAGAGGATTGGGAGATGTTGATACATGGTTTTGTTCTCAGGGTTTAGAAACAAAAACCTTTTGGGAGAAAAATGAAAGGAGAAGTCATTTTTAAATGCTTTGTTCACAAAGTCAAGTAGCTGAACAAGTACTCAAAGTCTTGAACTACAGACCATGTCTCCCATACTTCCCAAGAGAAATAACACTGAGTGATAAAAAACAGCCTGAGAAATTTCAGCATGATTCATTCTCAAGGGTGGGAGTTTTCTAATCTCTTATGCATTTGGGGTTTAACGCATTTTAGATCCATTATATGGTCAGAAAGACATTGCACTATGTGCTAAGGGTTATCAGCATGAGAGAATAATACAATTGGTGTTAAGAAATGTGTAACACAGTAAAAAATGAGATATAATCTATAGAAATAAAAATGATATGACTAAGGATATGTGGGACAATATAGTCTAGTACACTAAAGCGGGGTTGTTTAACTGCATAAATGTGTTCAATACAAAACAAAAAATATCATTTAGAAAAAAAAATGTCAAACGCTAGAGAGATAAGACCAGAAATGGAGGTTTGATAGGAAACTGTTCCTTGAAAACAATGAATTTGAAATGTAAGAGAGAGCACTGTCAAGAGTCAACTGCAAATTATACTGAAGGTAGAATGTGACTGAATAACTTTGCCAGAGTTAATTGCAAAATGTCCTGTCTAAAAATGTCTTTGTTGATCTTGATGCTGATGTTGCTAAACTAGTTCCAGAGTATTTTCTAAAGTTCTACCATTGAACTGAAATTAATTTGGTACATGAAAAGTTAAACATGAGCATTCTATTATATATAATGCATATTTTATATATATTTTACATGCATACACATCTATATTATATATTTATATATAAATATATGTATATATGCATATATGCTTGTTTGTTTATATATGCAATGAACAAATAAACAAACATATATTAACATATATATTATAGATCAATAAACAAAAATAGAATAATCCAATTCTCAAGTTTTGTTTTGTTTTTGCTATAGCCAGCAGTGCATAGGTCTTATCCTGACTCTGAGCACAGAGATCATTCCTGAAAGCCTTGAGGAACTTTATGGGGTGCCATAGATTGAACCCATTCATCTGAATGTGTGGCAAGCATTACCCCTTATACAATCTACAGGCCCAAGCCTTATATATCTTGATGGTGCTATATGTGGTATTTAATATGAAGATTAAGTACTACAACTAATATTCAAGAAGGAATACAAGCTCTACAATAGTTTTTAGTTCTCTTAACAGTCAATTGCAAAATGAAGTTTTCTGAAAGAATTATACTGAGCAAAATCTTGTTAAAATAAAACATTTTGTCCTAAATTATATTCTTGTACTTACTAGAGTAATTTGTCATAAAATTTTATAGTAGTCATCAAGATAATTAAGTTATGAAATAGGTTGAAACAGCAGGGATCACCTGAACATAAATTAAAAGGTTTTTAAATAACCACATTTTATTTAAATTCCCTACTGTATACACTTAAACAAACTTACCTCTGTAACTTTAATGACTAACATTGCTTCACTGTAATGAAAATTAAAAATTAAAGCCTTTAATCATAATTGCTTTTAATTCTCATTGAAAGTTTGAGTTATAACAGCAGCCTCTGAAAATAAAGAGTATTTGAAGTTGTTTCCTGTTGACAGTTTTAATTTGACTTGCTTTGAATATTTCCTGGACTCTATAAAATTTGAACTGGCATTGCATCAATTTTAACTACACTTCTATTTAAATACTTTTACAGATAAAAAGAGAAGCTCGAACTTATCAAATACAAAAAAATGGAAAAGTGTCATTCAGTTAACAAAGAATATAAAGTCATATGAATAAAGGGATGAAAATAATAAAGGATGATGAATAAGATGATAAACACTAAATTGTAAAAAGGAATTTCAACAGAGAAGTAGAAAAGTTGTATTGCAATTTGCTCTAGGTAAAAACTGGAATACATAAAAAAATCAAGTATATATTAACCTGGGGATTAGGGGTTTAAAAAATTGTTTGTAGAACCCAGAAAGAAAAAAAAAAACAAATTAATGAAAAGCGTAAATTAGTTTACAAAAGAAAAAACATTCTATTGTCTACAAAGTAGAATCTGCGTTCATTTTAAGTTTGCTATTTTTAGTACTGAAAAAATAACATCATGTAGTTATTTTTACATCATAAAGAAATCATTATGACACAATTATTGTATAATGTTACAAGTTATTCTATACAAGCTTGTTAAAGTAATCCAATTTCCTATGATTTCGAAAGAATAATTCATTTTCCTTTTCATTTAGATGTAACACCCTTTGAAAAAGACACTCCCCCAAGAGAAAATAAATTCCTTTGCAATATCACATTCTCGTATTTCAGAAACACTCTTTCGAAATATTTAGTTCAGAATGGTATCACTAAAGAATTTTATTTCTCTTTTCTGAAGTTAAGGCTAAACAAAATATATGTGTACAAAAGCAGTTTATTATTTGCTTCTACTCAATAGAAAAATACAGGCAAACGATCTTAGATAAACTTACATGCATTAGTATATAAGGGTAATTACTTCTAAAATAATTATATTTTCTCCTTGTTCTTAAATTTCAGTTACAAAGACTATGATTTCATGAGCTAGTTTTATACTTTAAATTTTCAATTCCGTGCCCCAGTTTCTCTCACTCTGTCTTTATGTCTCTCTTCTTCCCCATCTCTCTGTCTCTGTGTGTATTTGGGTCACATATTGATTTACTCTTGGTTCAGGGCTCACTCATGTCAGTGCTCAGGAGATTTTATGTGGTGCTAGAGACCAAACCTGGGCCTGTGTGTGAGAGGCAAATATTCTGTGTGCTACAGCATTCCTTTAGTTTCCACTGTTCTATTTTGCTCTAGTAGAAAAAATTAAATTGATGGATAAATTAATTTTTATAATTCTATTGAATTGATTGAAAATTATTTATATTATCCCTAATGTAGCTGGGATGTAGAATAAAAAATTTTCAAATCAATTTGTTTTGATTGAAAAGTCACTTATGCTATTTTTGTAATTTTGTGTATGCAATATTCTAGAATTTAGAGTATTTCCATAAAATCTAAGTAGTATACCATAAAACATAAAGATGTTTCAAAATATGTTAGTTTCATAATTTCTGCAAAATTCTTCTGAATTCACACTCCATGTTGGAAATTCCAAAAGTCTCCAAGAGAAGTAACTTAAGTCTCTTTGGGAGATATGGAGCTTATTCCATTAGTTTTAGATGCCTTAGCACTGGATTATCATATTTCACTAGTTCCTTACATCATAATATAAATACTTAATGATCTTACTCTTAGTTTGTTTTCAGCATGTAAGGCATGAGGAAAATGTGTGGTTCCTCTCCTATCAGTTTTCACAACATTTTAACACTATTGAATCATTTCAGATCTTGTCTAGATCATCTGAGAATGTTCAAATTAGTTTATGATTGCCAAAGTTTCTTGGCACATGGAATTCTTGATTTCTGAGACAACACAGACTACATGCTGACATATAAGCATGTGAAGATACTTTGAATGGCAAAATAAATGATCAGTTTACTAAATACTATTTTGAGGAGGAAATCCTTTATCAAGTAACTCTTACTCTGCATTAGTTTGGACTTGGACATGAGACACTCATCTAAAATCAACCTAGGCCTTTCTGTCTTATGCCTGATAATAAATCTATTCCTAAATTAATATTTTAAACCATTTTTAGGGAATATCACTTTGAAATAAAATAAATAAATTGCAAATTATGTCAAAGTAATACATAGTCTTAGTCATTATTAGGAGGGTGAAATAGATACAAGGAGAAATGATGTAAATGTGCATAAAGAAGGTATTTGTGATAAGAAAGTTTTGGAACGCAGGATAAAGGTCCAGGTGTGCTACGAGTCTCTATGTGACCTTGTGTAAAATGGTTCAACCCTGGGAAATTATAGGATGGCACGAGACAATCTTTACAATCCATCCCAGGTAGAAAAACTATAATTCCAACCGTAATATAATGCGATAATTCAGACTTTAAAAAGATATCCAGCTTCTAATAGTGGCTTTGAGTCAGAGTAATTGCTCACCTTTACTCTGTAACAAATATAACTTTTATAGCAAGACATTCAGAGGTTGAAACTCAAAGGATGAAAGAAAATGAATAGGTTATGTTGCCAAAAAGCATTCTAAGGTGGATAACAAACCTGTGTTTGCCCTAAATGCAATGTGACAACAACAGATCATTGCTATTGTGGGATACAGAGGGGTGAACCTGGAGCCAGCAGCCAACTTTGTAAACTCTGTCCTTGATATTGGAAGATACATTTAATTCTCAGTTCTAAAATTATTTGATTAGTAAAATTTAGCAAACAAAATAAAAATTCCCATGTGTGTGTATATATATATATGTATATACATATATATACATACGGAGTTCTTCAATATTCATAGATCATCATATAAAAATACATATCATATAACACAAACATGTAATCCAATGCAAATTCAATAATTACAAAAATATCTATCATCTATCTATCTATCTATCTATCTATCTATCTATCTATCTATCTATCTACACAAACATCTCTAAACTTCAGTACATGTGTATGAAAGATTTGGTAGGTAGCTAGATGATAACCAGCATTAGCAATTTTTATAAAGAGAAGCCTAAGATATAAATTCAATTAGTTCTGGAATTTTACAATTATACTGTTTGCTGAAATACCAGCTCCTAAAAAGAGAAAGCCCATTGCAGTGTATAATTCATATTTATGTGACAAATATTTTTGAAACAAGACTGACTATAGAAATATAGACTGTTACGTTTCAAGTATCCTAATTACCAGGGCAGTCACAATACCTTAAACTCTTTTCTTTTATCTAATGATTGTCTAAGTCAATGGAATTTTTCTCATTGTGTGGAATATTCAATGCTTGACATTGGAATATGTAGATAGCACTATTAATTTTGACTAAATAAAATGTTATTAAACATATTGAAATATTCTAATAATCTCAAGATTGCAGTTCTTAGAGAAAACATGACAAATAGGACCTTTATTAGATGAATTCCAGGAATACTTGGAGATTCTGGGTCCCATTTTGGTCAGTGGGATGTTCTATGTGATTCTCCACAAGCAAGATTGCAGTCTTGCATGGAGTGAGAAATCATTCTTAGATGTAATTTTTTAAAGTGTTTCAAAAGTATGATCTGTACTTTGACAAAAAACAATTAAAACTTTGGGATAGATAATAAAATCACATTTACAAATACATATTAATCATTGTCTACTAAAATGTGTATCTTTGTAACTTTGGAGATCCATAGTACTGGCTCATGTGATTAGACTGAGAACACAATATATATTTCTATGAGAAACTACAATTAAATTGTTTATAGACTATCTTTAAGATTTCACATTATGAGTTTAAAGTTTCTCAACATATAGAGATATTAACTCAGGTCTATACTTAAACATTAGCTAATGTTAAGAAAGATTATGAAAAGTATCATTGAGATTTTAGACTTTTGTTTGTTTGGGTCCATAGCTTGCAGTGATCAGGACTTACTCTTGGCTCTGTGCTCAGAGATCACGTCTGGAAGTGCTGCAGCGATCATATGTGGTGCTGGGGATTGAGCAGGAATTGGTGGAGCGCCAGGGAATCACCTCAACCTTCTGTTTAGCTCTTCATCCAGTTTATAGTTTGTATGATTAGGCTTATACCGTTTTTGAAAAAATGACCAATATTTGATTTTGTTTTAAATGAAAAGTGCTTTGTTAGTGTGGTTGTTGCCAATGCTTCATTGCACTGACTTTATTTTTAATGTGATGCTTTCCAGAGGTCATATACTATTGGTTCTTGCCCACTCTGCATATATTTGATATCACTCCATGGATTAATAATTCTGGTGATTTTTATTAATATTTGAGGCAGAGTCAGGGATACAACTTGTGGTTTGCATCTGCAAGACAGACTTTCTTCCACTGCTCAAATATTTACTAATTTTTACTAAAGGGAAAAATTTCTATGTGTGTTCCTTTACATTTTAAATTTTTTTTGTTAATTAAAGCCCACTAAAACTTTTAGCTAGAAGGACATAGTTTTGATTAAAAAACTTAATTATGATTTAAGAGTACATTCTAACAGCTTCCTTGAGAACACTGCAACATTTCAAAGTACACTGCCTACATTAGTAAAACTAATAATACATTTTCAAAAGAGAGATTTCTAGTTTCTGTGGGTATACAAACATGCTAATTGCTTTGATAATTTGATTTTCAATGCTATCTTTTGAGTTGGAAACAAAATCATTGTCACGTAGATTATAGCAGCAGGAAATAAAATAAAATTATATGACATGCAAAGACATAGATAAGGACATTATATATAGATTTTAATTAATAAGTAAAATTTAAGATGTACTCAGTTATCTATCATTATTGTACAGTATTACTACAGTGCTAAATAGCTTTTGAAATTTCAACACTATATCTAAATTCAAGTACCACATGAATTTAGGAGTTTTATAAGATTATTGTACTGAGTCACTACTTGTCTAAAGTAATTTTTAATCTTTTAATAATTTTTGTACCTTTCTAGAAATGTCATGTACACCTTTTATCTTTTTCTCTTCTCTCATATATTGGAACCAAAATATCCAATATAGCACTAGTAGTAATGGTAACACAAAAGCACAATTAACACACAAAGTTGACTTTTGAGGCACCAGATATAATTTAATTTATATAATGAGAATAAATTCAATATATCAATATATAAAGTAGATTAAAGAAACAAAATGCATAATAGCACAAAACATAAATATCCCCTATATCTGACTCTTTAACCAAGAAAATGAATCATACACTCCCAAAGCACATTTAATAAAAGCATAACTTTTTATTATACTGACTCTTTTGGCTTCCTAGTCTGAAAGCATGGTTTGGGGATGAATTCTTACACTAAAGCAATTACATTGCTCTAGACCACTACACGCTTAATAGAATTTCCAAGATGATGAAAATGCTCTATAATTTGTCTTGTCCATGTGGTAGACACCAACCCCATGCAAACATTCAGTGTTTGCAAGAACACTGATGCTTTTTGCAAATAAAGACTAAATGTATAATGCTTATTATTCTTAATTGATCCAAATTGAAATGAAAAAATATAGATGGAGCTACTAAACAATTAAATAGCACAATTTTTTGAATTTCTGCAGCATTTTAACAATTTTAAAAAGATGTAGATTAATATATACTGTGAAAACAATTTTATTCTATTTATAATTTTTTTGAATTCATTGTAAATTTTAAAATTATTCATGACCAGGTTTCAGGAGTACAGTGTTTTAACAACAATTGCTTCATGGGTGTTTGTTTCCCTTCACCAATGACCTACATAGCATTTTCCTTCCACCAACAACTTTGTCTATAAATTCAGGCACACAATTGTGCATGAATTTGGAAATAATTTATTAAATAAATATTTTTTTCATCTATCGTATTTAAACAGATTGGTTCCCTATAATTATGTTCAATGGAACTGCAGAAATTATATTTTATCATCCTATACTTAATTTAGTAGCTTCATAAAGACATTACTTTGTTCAAAGATTTAGTACAGTAATGATAGCATTGATTAGAAAACATGATTTTAATAATTTTACTGCCAACTGCCTTCTGTGCACAAAATATCTTTCTAAAATTTAATCATTATAGATATCACATAGGTACTAAACAGATAATCCTGCCTCATAGCATTAATAAATCCTTTCTTGGTTCCAATTAAGATATATAAAAATGTTCTAAATGTAAAGAAAGCAGAAGAATGTGTCAGAAGATATAAAAGTTTTGCAAGTGCAGAAGAATTTCATCTAAAGATGGATTCTGCAATCAGAAGCCAGCGAATAACATAATCCTATCAAAGTCTTCCCTCAATCTTTCTTAAACTTCCCAGAAATAGGATGGACCAAGTCTTTCTGAGTTTAGATCTAACTTTCATATCCCTCTGTAAAAGCTTTTGTTTTATTGCAGGACTCCTCTAAGAGCCTCTGCATCTGCTCTGGATTGCCTCCTGCAGGTCACTTTGTAGATAGGGGGGGGTAGTTTAAATGTGGCAGTCTTATCTGACCATGTATTCTGTACTGTCTGGTATAAATATTCTCGCATGCCACCACAATCATCGTGGGACTAGCTAGATCTTATCAGCATATTTGCCTGGCCACGTTAGATCTCTAAGTAATTAGACCAGAGAGAAATGCTGTTTGCTTCCAAGCAAGCAAGCATGGCTCCCTGATAACTCAAAGGCAACTAAAATACAAAACTACCGTGAAGTAGATGAGACTCTTGTGAAGGCTTGGAGAAATATTTAACTGGCATTAGTATTAGTCTTTGGTACAGAGACATGCCATCTCAGAAACCCCCTTCTCTACCCTATAAAGGCATTTCCAGGCAGATCTTGGCTCAAAACATTAGCATATAATAGAGCCTAGGTGAGGTGCTGGAAGAAATTACCTAAGGGCATTTGACCATTCCTGCTTCCCATAATAGTGGGAGGTCTGAGTTGCAGGGGGTATAAAACCAGCCTTCTTCCTCTCTCTCTCTCTCTCTCTCTCTCTCTCTCTCTCTCTCTCTCTCTCTCTCTCTCTCTCATTCTCTTTTCTCTCTCTCTCTCTCTCTCTCTCTCTCTCTCTCTCCCTCTCTTTGGGCTCTCTTTTTGGGCTCTCTTTTGGGGCTTGCACTCTTCTTGGAAGTCTTGTCTTTGTCTCCTTTTTACAGGGTCTTAACACGTGGTGGCCGCCATCTTGGCCTACATGTGGCTGGGGTTCTAGCAGGGAATCCTAAGCACAGGGTTTTCCCTATTGCTGATTTGTATGCCTGAACCTGTCCTGAATTTTCATCCATTCCCGCCAGCTTCAGAGGTAGAAGGAAACTTCGCTTCCCTGCACTGTCGGGGACCCCAGTGAGTTCCCTGACATAGTTTGACTTTAAATTCTCTTGAAATAGCCTGTTGCAAAGCAGAAACTTGATTTCAATTTTAATGACCTCCAGTTCATTAATTTACTTCACTCCTAGATATAATATTTTGGTCTAAAAAAGGCAATATCTTTGTGACATATCATGCATACTTTTCCCTATATTTCTTTACCCTATATGTTACCATATAGTTATGTGTGTGTGTGTATATATTTGTGTGTGTATATATGTGTATATATGTATATATATGTATAATAAATATTGCATTTAATCATGTCATATATTAAAATATCTATTAAAATATATACTAAGTGCATTTAAGCATGTCATACATGGTGGGTGAACCAAAAAAAAAAAATTAAAAAAAAATTTATTAAAAAAATATATACACATTTATAACATATTTCCCTCCATTGAATAATTTTTTTAAAATTTATTAAAAATTTATTAAAAATAACTGTCTCTGTTTCTTTTATTTATTTATGTTTATTTATATACTGAAAACAATTCAACATTATTCTCTGTCTTTATTCATTATATAATACTTATTTGAATTCTCACTCTAATAATACTATAGCTGAAAGTTTGAATACTCTTATTAAATTTTTTCTATTTATGTTATATATTAAAGAACATTTCAATATTCTTTTCCTTTGTTTTTCATTTTTGGTAGTGTCCAGTGATGCTCAGTGTTTATTCCTGGCTCTGTGTTCAGGAATTATTCCGGTGCTGCATAGGGACCATTTTGGGTACAGGGAATCAAGCCCAGTTTCGATGCAAGCAGGGCAAGCAGCCTATTCACTGTACTGTTGCCTAAGCTCATATATTCTTTTTCTTATAAGATTGCTTTAGTTTTCTCTTTAATGGCGCTATGTGTAAGTGATATCATATGTATTAATCTTAATGTGCCAGCTTTATTTCACTTAGCATAATAGATTCAATGTGTTTCCTCAAAAAAAAAAACAGGATTTCTTTCCTTTTCAAGACAGAATAATATCTCATTTGTGTCCATATTTCACAACACAGAGTGTATTTAAGCTTATTAATTGCAATTCAGGTTTTCAAATACAGCACTAGATTCCAAGGAAGATTTTACTTGTGAGTGTCTGGCTATCGTGAATTTGTATGTCTATCTATTCTAGGGAACAGCACTTACTTTTCCCTGTGAGCTCTCCTTGGAATAGAATAGGACTAGATATGGCCTCTTATTCCAATGAAAAAACATAATGTGTTAATTATTGAGAGCCAATTAAGCTACTCTTAAAAGATAATGTGCAAAAGTACACTTACAAAAAATCTACCAATTCTTTCCGGGAAGCAGGGCAGACCATTGTCTAAAACACTCACCTTTCCCTCCAGGCAAGATGAAAAAGAATTACTAGCCATGGGCTTGCTCTACAGTATTCCATGTTTCCTGGCAGTGGGCAAGGGTAGTTGCTGGATTGGATTAACTTTTTCAGTTTTTTGTACATGAACTTAAAATCACATACATGGCTTCTTTGGAGAATCAATGTGAATATATGTTTCTTCTTGTCTCCCTCATGCCTGAGCATAAGCCCCAATAAAACTTAGTCTAGGAAGCTATCATAGGCTACATATGAATTTTTGTATGAGCAGAGTCATAGAACCTGGAATATCCAACACCCTTCCTGAATACAAAGAGGGAAGCATTTTCAGCCTGCATAGTCTTTTATTAGAATGTGATGGCAGCTTCCAAATTCCTTACATGCACACTCCAAGATCTGAATTTAATTAAACTATTTCACAATTGATTTGTATACTCATCATGTGTTCTCAGTGATAAACTAACACAGAGACAGAGATATACCTCGTAACAGCACTCAAATGAGTTTTCTACTGGAACTTGATGGTTAAATATGAAATAAAATCAAGAATATAAAAGGCTGATAAGACAGAAGCATAGAAATATATGTGGAATCTGTACATGGAATGTATATTTTGTGTATACATGAATATATATGGTTATATATTCCAAGATCAAATATATAAAATAAAATAGCACATGAAAAATCATTTCCACTCAGTTGAATAAAATTCATATTTATTTTCAGTAAATTGGGATGAGATTCACAGACATGGGGCAGAGCTGCTACTTGCTCTCCCTGTGGCCAGCCACTCACAAGGTGCCCAGGAGGGATGGCAGGTTCTATCCCTGGCCCGCCACCCCAGCAGAGCCTTGCAACAAGCCAGACGACCCCCTACTCCATGAGGGCCTCCATTTTCCACATCCGGACTTCCCTCTCGTCAGAATTCCACCCAACAGACCAGCCTGTCACAGCCTGGCTCATCGAGATCCACCCTGCAGCAGTCTTTTTTAATCTGCCCAGGTATGCTGATCTAGAGACTCACAGAAATGGTGCAGAGCTGCTACTGGCTCTCCCTGTGACCAGCCGCTCATGAGGCACCCAAGAGGGACGGCAGGTTCTACCTCTGGCCCGCCACCCCAGGAGAGCCTCACAACAAGCCAGATGACCCCTCACTCCATGAGGGCCTCCATTTTCCACATCCGGAGTTCCCTCTTGTCACAACTCCAACCAACAGACCAGCCTGTCACAGCCCGGCTCAGAAGGCCGCTTGCGGCCACGTGGTTCATCAACAAATGCTGGACTTAGAGATGACTACAAGAGTATGCTACCTGCACGGCAGAGCCTGGCAAGCTACCCGTGTCGTATTTGATATGCCAAATACCAGTAACAATTATAGACCTCATTCCGAAATGGATTGAGGCTCTTTATGTTCCTGGAGCAAGCAGATGCCCTTGGGCTCTACTAGCATGAGACAGGACATATGGAGATGTTACTGGGGGGCCGCTTGAGCAAATCGATGATGAACGGGAAGACAGTGATACAGTGATACAGTGAAATTGGGGATAAAGATGCAAAGGTTAACTTAGGAGATGAAACTTTTTATTTTATTTATTTGTTTATTTATTTTTTGCTTGTTGGGTCACACCCATCAATGCTCAGGAGTTACTCCTAATTCTTCACTCAGGAATTACTCCTGGAAGTGCTCCAGGATCATATGCGATGCTGAGAATCAAACTTGGGTAGCACATGTAAGGCCAATGCCCTACCCGCTGTGCTATAGCTCGGCCCCAGTGAGATGACTTATTCTTGGTTATTGCATTACACCCAGCAATACTCGGGCTTTTTCTACACTCAGGGAACATCCTGACTGAGATGTGGCATCATGTAATGCCAGGGATGGAACCAAGTTTGGTAACATACAAGACAAGTATGCTACTCTCTGGACTATCTCTCCAGCCCTAGTAGATGACTTCAGAAACCAAGTCCAATGCTGAAAATGCAAATATACATGATTAAATCACTTTCCATCGTATTATTCACTTTAAACCTTTTACTAAGATAGGTCTCATTTTACATTCTGAATTTTTTTTTACTTAAAGAAGATCACAAATTGTGCTTAAATATTACTTTTTAAATTAAGGTGAAATGAATGTATTTCAGTTCTAGAAAAGGAAAGATACAAGACTACAAAAAATCAATTCATAAAATGTCTGATCTATCACAGGAAGTGTTCATTTAGACTATTGTTCCTTCCTTTTCAAGGACTGCATGGGTTTCTAATTTTATCACTGACTTTCTGTTTCATTAGACATGGTAATCTAGGATCTGAAGGACTTAAATTTAAAATCCAGAAGTGGTTACAGTGGGAGGTAAATGGTCTGAGTGTATGTTTACTGCAACCTAGATTTGATTCCCCAATATTATGATCCATTGAACAGGTTTGAAAGCAACCAATGACACTTGAGCACTAAGTCCTGTGTATTGCCTCAAAACCACCAGATGTCTCTCATTGTCACAGAAAATGTTACAAAAACAACATAAGAGTATATTACCAGCATGAATAATTTCTTACAAACTACTTGCCCAAAGATAGCTTAAATACTTGAAGATTAAGATCGTACTTGGGTCAGAGAGATATAAGTACATGGGTTAGGGTAGACGATTTGCATGAATCTTACCTGGGTTCAACCTCCAGCATCACACTACCTCCTGAGCACATGCTGTGTGATCTCTGAGAATCCAAATACCACAAGGTGACCCCAGTTGTTGCTTATTAGATTGGGCCCAAGCAACACAGCACATTCCAGCCTGAGCACTAAACCACTCACCTGATTGGCTTTGTTTCCATTGAGCACTGTTTGGGAGTATCACTGTGTCACTGTCTTCCCGTTCATCATCGATTTGCTCGAGCAAGCACCAGTAACATCTCCATATGTCCTGTCTCATGCAAGTAGAGCCCAAGGGCACCTGCGAGCTCCAGGAACATAAAGAGCCTCAAACCATTCCATTAGTTCATGGGAATGAGGTCTATAATTGTTACTGGAATTTGGCATATCAAATACGACACGGGTAGCTTGCCAGGCTCTGCCTTGCAGGTAGCATACTCTTGTAGTCATCTCTAAGCCAGCATTTATTGATGAACCGCACGGCCACTTGCGGTCGCGCGACCTGGACTGTGATAGGCTGGTCTGCTGGGTGGAGTTCTGGCGAGGGGGAAGTCCGGGAGTGGAAAATGGAGGCCCTCATGGAGTGAGGGGTCATCTAGCTTGTTGTGAGGCTCTGCTGGGGTGGTGGGCCAGGGCTAGAACCCGCCGTCCCTCCCTGGTGCCTTGTGAGTGGCTGGGCACAGGGAGAGCCAGTAGCAGCTCTGCCCCCATGTCTATTAGTCTATATTGTTTGGGAGTCTATCTGTTTGGGAGTACTCCACCCAATTATTTTTAAAGATACAATCCCTAGCAGATATGGAAAAAATACAGAAATCAAAAATAGTTCTATAAATTGCTTCTATTTTTTGGTCAGTGGACATTAGGAATTTAAGAGTAATCTACAGTAAAAATGCAAACCAGTGTATAGCTTATTACATAGGACATAGGTGTCTAAAGATGATTATTAGAGCACATATCTCTACACCTGGCTGCAGCTGCTTTTTAAATAGATAAATTCCTATTCTTCTGTCTTTAAGTGCTGGTGCTATTCAGAATCAGAAATTATTTGAATAGACACTTCAGTCTTGATATTCTTTAGTTTTTCTACAGTTTATGTTTCCAACCAGCAGAATAAGTACAAGCATAAAAGGTTTGGAGATCCTTGGGAGAAGTGCTTGTTAAATGTAACCCGAAAACAGATTTGAAATTTTCCCCATTTAAATTTATTTTCCCAGGGTCCTAATAAATGAAAGCTGGGCAGCTATCCAGGTTCCAAGCCACTAGAGCCTGATTGTTTTCTATTTGTTTCAGTGTTTAAAGCCAACAAAAGCTGCATTAGAACTGACGGAGCCAAGTAGTAACAAGCATACTTTAAGCATAGCTAATGTATGAACCCACAGCCCCAGGTTATAATATTTCAAATACAACAGAATTTAGAGATTAGACTCTTTGTCAATGCATTTTATGAATAAAGCATTTTTCGTAAATATACCTTGTTTGCAAAAATGTAAAATATTTACAGAATAAGTCGCATTATTCTTTTTCTGTATGCTTGTTTATTAGTCACAGATCCTATGCCTCTATCTTTAAATAGAAGATTAAACAGAAAGGTTTATACTCGAATATGGTTTAATTGTATAACAAACACACACACAAACACAAACACACACCAAATTAATTCTTTTTTCATTCCGTTGGACTCTCCAAGACATTTCTAATTTCAATAGGTCACATCCCTAACTGCTGCCTTTAGGCAACTAAAAATTCTACCTAGTCTACTACAGCACATAACACATATTTTAAACAGTTTAAGATGGTCACTGAATTTCATGTAAGTAAGTAGATTTTCTTAAATAGATCATTTTACTTAATTAAGTCCTATGATGCTTTTTAGTGTGACCATTCTGCTTCTAGCTATTTTACAACAAAAGTGCTCAGGGAATACTCTTTTTTTTTTTTTTTTTCTTTTTGGGTCACACCCGGCAATGCTCAGGGGTTTACTCCTGGCTCTGCACTCAGGAATTACTCCTGGCGGTGCTCGGGGGACCATATGGGACCCGGGGATCAAACCCGGCCGGCACAGGCCGGCTGCGTGCAAGGCAAACGCCCTACCTGCTGGGCTATTGCTCCGGCCCGCAGGGAATACTCTTGAACTTGTGCTCACAGATCATTCCTGGTGTTACTTGGAGGCCCATGTAATGCTAGGAATTGAATCTAAGCCTTTCCTTCCAAAGTCTGGGCTTTGTTCTCTCCATCTCTTTAAGTCCTACAATTGGCCTCTTTCATTATTACTAATTTATCTCAAGACATAACTTGCATTATATAACTCTTGTTATCGAAACACACAAGTGGAGGATTTGCAAACTATCTTTCAATTCGGTTTTATGTTGAATACTTTAAATTACCTTTCAACTGTTCTCAAATGGATAATAAAAATACTTTTGAGATCATATATTTTAAAGATCACAGCTGAGAAGTTTGATATTATAATTACTACTTTTGAGAATTTACATGAACAAATAAATAAGCAAGCAAAAGCATCCAGGATATAAAATACATCCTTGGGATATTTAACTCTAATCTGCTTTACCTTTTTCTCCACTCTGTTCGTCTGCCACAATTCCAATGTTAATCTTCAATTAACCTATATTAATTTGTCTAATGATTAACAGAAATAAATCTCTATTGTGTTTCTGCAGTTTTGCCTCCCTTGGTTCGTATCAGGAAAGGGGTGACAATGAGAATTATTTCAAGTATTTAGAAAGAGTCCTTGACCCAGTTAACAGATAATATAAATTCTATCATTTGATTCCTTCCTGTTTAGTGCTCCATAATGTAAAGTTTCAAAGTCACTATTTGACATACATTTAAATTAGTTCATTTCTATAATGTGAAATATAAAAATGAATCATTTTAGCGTATTAACCATAGCATTGCTCATGTTCATATATACATATATCTGTAATTTTCTACAATCTTTCACACATTTGTATTTATAAATGTCTTGAAACAATTGGTCTATATTTAATGAATTAAGATTTCAAAGGAGCCCAACACAAGGACCAAGAATATAGTTATATAACTTTTGTAATGGTCAGTAGATAGTCGTCTGATATATTCTGTTCACATTTATATATAAAGAAACTAATGGCCTCACATTTTAATTGGAAAAGTAGTACTTAAATGGATAAAAATGACATAGAAATTTTTTTTCACTCTATTGCTCAGACCTTCAGAAATAGAATCTCATTTTAAACGACTATGTGTGGTGGCATATTGAGAAAACTATAAAACATATAAAATGCATGTTCAAAAGGTATATGGAAAAATGTGCTTCAAAACCAAGAAGCCATATAACATGGGCCACTGGAAAAGCACTCGAAGGTGAATGAAATACAGGATTTATGGAAAAGTCCCTTCTAAATGTAGGTCTCATAAAATTCATATTCTGGTAATTTCTCCAGTTATAGTGTGGCCTAAATCCAAGACTATGAGAAAATCATACTCACTGAAATACAAACTTTTTCTTTTTTATCTGAATGCCTAGATATCTAAGGGTAGCTGACCCAAAACTAAAAAATATTGTTAAATCCCTTCTGGACCTTACACTGATTCCTTTAGATCAATTTCTCTTTTCTTACTGATTTTGTGGTTACTTTTTTTCCCCTACTAGTCATATTTTCAGTAGCTGAAAGCAGCTCCTTGAAACTTCATTGTTGATAGTGCCATTAGTGAATCAGTTGTGTTAATTTTTTTTTTTCTGAGAAGCGGATTTGCAATTGCAGGCATTATTACAAATCACTAGAACTCCATACACCAAATTCTCCGATATAATCATCAATTGTTACAAAAATCTGTGTTTATAAAGTACTATAAATTTTCTCTTGCCATGATGTTTATATTACATCATTGGTAATTTATATCACTTTATATATTGAATCACAACACAGATGAAATTCATATTTCAAATTGTGCTTAAGTAATATCTAAATATCGCTTTGGGTTTTTCTCCATCTGAACCCAAAAAAGTTACCTAATTTTTTTGTATATTTGATTTTCAATATTCTTTCTATTACTCTCTTTTATGTCTATTTACCATTACACTGCATTATGAGTATTTCTCCTTAACAGTTTTTTATATCAAATTCAAGTGATTGTTTTCTATGCACGGTACTTATTGGGAATAAAGTATATTTTATAAATATTATTAGATCATTTGCTCTGACTTACTCCCATGCAGATGGTACACATCTAAAGGGGCTCTATTCTAGCTAGGAAAGACCCAACAGATGCCTGAAAAATTATTCTCTCTTGGTGAAAAGTTAGCTTGCCATTGCTTTCCCTACTGCATTATTAAACACAAAGGAGTGATTCCCTTAATCCCAACCATCTGCTGTTACCCTACTAAAAAGTGAAAACAGCCCCTTGTGTTTACAAATGTTGCTGCTAAAGCTTCACAAATTATAAAAGATTGTTGTGAAATTTCTGTATATACAAGATCAAAAAATCATAGTTACCATAAATCTGTAAGAAATAAAACAAATTTATATCACACGATAAATCCAACTGTGTTTAATGTAATGCAATTATATTTAAACTGCAGTCTTAAAATTTAAATTATTTTAACATCTCTGTATAATATTTGCATTTTAAATATACTCCTACTTGTCCAGACTTCCAAAAGTACATATGCTAAGAAAATGGATCATCCATAGTTCTTTTTTAATTTTCACAGATTTGTAGAGTGTACAAAATTTTAGCAACAGTAAAGGTTCAAATTCCCGGAATTAAAGGCAAAAATGTCTGACTACTCAGAAGAATAACAGGATCAAAATCTATAAACTAGAAAAACAGGGCCAAGTGCCTCAAATCAAATTGTGATAATCAGGAAAGTGATTTACATTGAAATACAATTAGGCAAAAACAGTGAATACTAACTTACAATGTATTCTTCAGTTATTCAAACTAGAATCATTCAAGGTTAAGAACTCCCACATACTGACAATACAAATAAGTAAAAAGAACATTACGGGCAAGAGAAAATTACAGCTGTCTATTTTTTGGGAGTCAGTGGTTCTCTTAATAAGTGTGCAAGAGACCCAAGAACCAGTTCCTGAGATACTGATCGTTGCCCTACGCTACTGCCCAGACCAGTGGTCCAGGAGTCCATTGGAGTTTTATTTAGTGGTTCTCAGTGGACCATGTGGCTCTAATGATCAAATTCAGAGCTTCTATATTTCAATATGTGTTCTATCGTTTGAGCTAGTCACAGCAGAGTCTCAAGTATTGGATTCCATTTTGTTAAAAAACAAACACAACAACATATGGGATATAGTGTAATCTAAAGTTTCTTCCTAGTTCTTTGCTTACGGTTTGGGTATTCCAATTGTCATTGGGTTTATTTTTGTGAAGATCAATTGCTTTAGCTTTCTGTAAGACACTTCTTTGTCAGCAGAATATTTTATACTCCATAAAGTTTATTCCTTTTATGCTTAGAAAACAGTTTCTTATCACCCAAATTCCAGACCCTTTCACCCATTTTTTTCCTTAATTCCTTTCCTTCAATTCTTGTTTCTACAGGTTCCTTTGTAATTCTATAAAAGCATGGCACACAGTTATTCTTATTTTAAATGGAATCCATATAATTAACTCTTTTATTGTCACTACCAAGCAAATAAAATTATTGTTTCTTTGTAATTCTTTCAAATAACCTTTCAATTCATTCTAACATATCATGTGTTTGTTTTTCTACTTCATTTTTCTCAGTGATTTCATTGCTTTATTCTGAAAGTTTTAATTATTTAGGTAACGAGGCCATGGTGCTCAAACAATGTAAGTTATTTGTCTTCCTAAACTTGAACACTTGTTGCCATCATTAGCCTTTGCTCTTGGATATTCTTGACACAATTTTTTTTTCGGACCTTAGCATAGCTTTCAGGGACATGTCAAAGGCTACATTGGCATAGATGCAACCAATCAAATATAGTTATTGGGATACTTTTCCTATCTTCTGGTTGACTCTACTTGTTTAAAAGGGTTTTAAGTTGAATTCTAGTAAAAATATACAGGCCTCTATGAAAACCATAAGTGACCACTACACTCATGGTTTCATGCAAAATACACTTTACCTAAATGTAATATATACTGTATATGTGTGTCTTTAAATATACCTTTCAGGAAACTTTCTTCTAAAATATACCTCAGATCAAATTGTTTTTTTTTTAAATTGTACCTATTTTCTATATAAAACATTTTTAATGATGGTTTCCCATGTAGATAATTCTAACACCCATCACCAGTGTACCCACCATGCTTTCCTAAGGCTCTTCAATGCCCTTCCTTCCAACCCTCCTCCCTGCACTCAGTGTATGTTTCTCCTGTTGTGTTGCATTTGGCCCTTGTTTCTACCTTGCTCTATGACCTTATGCCCCATATAGGAGAGCGATCACTCTGGATCTATCCCTTTCCTTTTAACTGACCTCACTCAGCATGATAATTTCTAATTTTGTATTCTATTTGGAGGAGAGGTTTCTACCAAGCAATGCTCCGGAGGCCCATGGGACACACCCTTTATTATCTGCTATTAAGATGGTTCTCTGGTTGTTTGAAGCAAGTGTCAAGAGACTAGTGTTGCTCAAACCTGTGGTACTAGTGATCATTCAGGCCACGGAGGAAGTATCAGATGACCATGTAGATGTTGGGTTCATCTGCATGCAGGTCATGCACCTTAGTTCTTTTCTATTTCTTTCATTTTCCTTGATTCTCTTTTCTTATCTCCCCCAAAAAGCAATGTTTAATTTTGGCATTTTCTCCCTGGACACAGGTTAACCTACTATCAATTTCCCTTATGTTCCAAATGTTTGTTTTCATTTTACATTTTACTTAGTCTTTTATTAACAGATTCTCAATAATATGTCTGGTCCTTCATGTTCACAGACAGACATTTTATAATTTCTTAATGTTAATACCATTACATTTCATGCAATTTGGTTAAGATTTTCTTGTAATTGCATTCATTTTCATCTTTAAAATATCCTTAAAAGTTTAAAATAACAGTAACAAATTTTCTCAATACACAAAGAGAAAATTACATGTATTTAAGAATCGTCAAAGTCTCTGAATAACAGGAAGAAAATGTCATAAAGTAATAATAGCTAATAAATCATCAGTATGAATCCTCCAGAATTGAGGATACCAGCACCAAATCCAACAGGCTTGACGGGTCCCAGAAAAAAAATAGGCTCAATTAGGAAAACTCCAAGAGATACTGTATTCAAACGGCAAAATCTAAAGTTAGAGACAGACTATTGAAAAAAGCAAGATAAAAAAAATGAACTTCAATGGAAAAGAAATACTATAAGATGTACCGCATATCTATGAAATGAGATTCTGCAGGCCACATGAGAATGGAGGAATTACAGACAAAATTTCAACAAAATGAATACCTCATGGAGAATACTTCATCCAGATAGATTTCATTCAGACTTAAGGAACAATGGAGTTTCATGGCTAAGCAACAGATTAGAGTATCCATTACCCTGAAACCAGTTTCATAAGAAGCAATATAAGAGCTTTAAAGGATAGGAAATTTTTTCTCAGTGTGTGACATTGAGTATGACACTTAGTAATTATTTCTGCATATGGTCATTCTCTAAGAGATTAAGAAAGATATATATATATATATACTGCTCACTTGCTAAGGGATTTTTACACAACTTAAATCATAAAATAATGCCTAATATGTATTGATTATTTAATGTCTGATCAGACTTTTCTACATCCAAATATTTTTGCTGCAGTAATTTATTTACTAATGCAGACACTTAAGTAGTATATACATTATTTCAATGTTATACCTTTCTTAGGATATAACACTGTAACTTTTACAATTAAAGAGTCTGTAGGTCTATTCATATTTTAACATTAAAATTTTCTAAAATTTACATTTTAGGTTTTGCCTATTTTATAGAAACTTTAAAATTTAATAACACAATTAAAACAAATGTTTTATTTGTTTTAGAGTACACATGGTAATTACCATAATAAGATTCCACAAATAAAATTTAATATTTTATATTTAAGATGCTGTAAAAGGGAATAGGCAATATACTACATTGTATTAAATTATTTGATTATCTTAATTTACATAAGTTAATATCAAGTACCAGTTAATCATTATAAATTGGAATGTATTGATTTATTTTCTGATAACTGCATTTGCTGTTCCTTTAATTTTTTTGGAGTATGCAATATAAAATAAATTTATCATTTGTCTTCTAGATGATGAGGACAGTGGATGAGAGAGAAACTAGGAGCATTGGTGGAGGGAAGGAGACTTCTCATTGGTGATGGAATTGATGTTGAAACACAGAATGCTTGAAACAATGTGATAGCTTCAAGATATTTAAGAGGGGCCAGACCGATAGTAGAGCTGGACGGTTCTGCCTTGCACTCGGCCCACCTGGGTTAGATCCTGGGCATCCCACATGGTCCCAGCACCGCTAGGAGTAGTTCCTGAATGCTGAGCCAGGAGTAACCCCTCAGCACACTGCTGGGTGTGACCCCCACTTTAGGGGGTCACACTCAGCAATTATGAAAATGCTAAGTCATGATAGCCCAATAACACGTTTTTAAATAAAATCTGCATGTATTGTTTAATTTTTTGCCTTTGTCCTTCTAATGTGCATATATATATATATATATACATATTATTATTGTTGCATTTGTAAACCAGTACCATTCAGGAATGAACAGCAGTAAACCACCATTAAATATTGTTGAAGTATATCACTGACTATCTGAAGGAAAAATAAACAATTTGGGAGTGAGTTGCATGCTGAAATGTGTTAGGCAAATGGTTTTGCAAATAGCAAATAGTGAAATTGTTTCCTTGATGTGTTTCTCTTAGGTCATAAATACCTTCCAAAGTATGATTCAACTCAAGACCATTAAAACTAAAGGAGTCATCATTTAGAATCAGGAAGTCAAATATCATGGCAAGAGTGTTTGCAATACCAGGGAGCTTCTGTTTGAGATTGTAACCTTCACCTCTGATCAGTAAGTTCAATAAAACAGTGAAGAAATAAAATGAAATGTTCATTATGTAACCCCTGCACACTACAAATGCATAAACACACCTTTCATGTAGAGTATTCTATCCATTTGCTAATAAAAAAATGTTCTGAAGACTGGCTCTGATGTCTTCATTCATGCTAAATAAAATATCTAACATAGAGTATAACTTTTTCATACTCCTTTTTGTGTCTGTATTTTAACGGGAATACCATTTTTGGAACATACAGCTTAAAAAATGAACTTTGAGAGCAGAGCACTTCATGCATCAACCAGCAGTAGGTGGAATGGGCCAGCATTCTCAAAACTGGAAATCTCCCCATGTGGCCAGTTTCCTCCTACACACTATCCTGTTTTTAGAGTCGAATCTAATTGATTCTCTGTATAGGCACAGTATTTGCACAGACCTTAATGTGTGACCTAATGCTGACATTTACCTTTGCTTACTGACCTCAAAATGTAGCAAAATAATCCCCTTAGCATACTGTTGCTACTGGAAACATAAATTGAAGCTCTCCAATTTGCTGAGTAGGACTGCGTTAAAAAAATCCTATATAGCAGAGCTAAAGATGATGCAGAGGTACTTAGATGAAGACAGGCAATTTCTCAACAGATTACTTAACATATTGGCAGTTCTCAAATCAGATGAAATATGCTTCAAAAAGTTATTTAGCATAAAGGATACGTTATTAAATTCAATGTATAAAACTGTTAATGCAGATCTGTTGATTCTCATTGCTGTTCACTTCCAGGTTCTCTTGCAAAGCTGGTATCATAACAACTGACAGTGTGGGGTGAGTCTTTTCCTTCTAATCAACTTGCAAGCCTGCTTTGTAGATAATCCCCTCTGCATGTGTCACCTTCTAGCTCGGCTAATATTAAAACATCAGAGACTTAGCAGGAAATGATTCTCCACACCATCAACAATGGTCAAGTCTTTAACTTGACTTATGATGAAACAGAATTTGGTTTATTTTTCTTGTGGGGAGCTTCCCCATTGATACTCAGTTGTGGGATATAGGTTTGACATTTCAATATGGGGGTTCTCAATCAGACCAGGTGGAATGTTGGGGAAAATGCGGTACTTGGGATTAAATCAAAGGGCCTTGCATGTGCCTTTCATGTGTCCCACCCTATGAAAGACTCTGAGGAGTTAGTGGTGTTTAGAACTATTTTAGTGCAACAACAACAGCTGGTGGATGCGTTATTTACTGTGAAATCTTATTTCTGAAATGAGAATGCTTTAACCTTAACCTATGCCAAACTATGAGATATTTTCTCACTGCTCAGAAAAAATTGATTTTTTTTCATATCATCTTTTCTAATGAATCTAAGTGGAAAATATTATAATATTATATACGCAGATATCCCTTTATTTCACCTTTTTTAAAATGCATGTTTTGGTATGAGGAAGATACATTAGATTTCACTTATAAATTATGATACTTTTTTTCCTTTTTTCCTTTTATTTAACTGTGCTTTTTTTGTTTGCTGTGAATTATTTGGAATTTGGTTTATTCTGCTTAACTCGAAAGTAATTCACCCTAAGAAGACTGTGAAACTGTTTTGTCTCAGCAGGCTCCATTGTGAGAGCCCAGCATGAACTAGGCAGATGTGAGACAGACCAGACTATAGCAGACAGTAGCTGTACATTTTAAATGTTCAAGAATTACTGTCAGTAGATGATGGGTAAAAATCCTGGACATTCTGAACAGCATGAGCATCAATCACACTTTAATTAGTGGTGAATCCCCAGTAAACAAAATCATACATTAGATTGCAGAACAAAAGCCCTAGAAGAACAGCTTAGGTATAACTCTATGTTTTCAAGTGATTCATTAAGCAGTACCATACCCATTAGTTGTATGGTTATATTTATGTTTATATTGCTAGATTTTATGGAAAGCATTCACACATATAATCTCATTTGGTCTTCAATAGCACTGTGGGATAACTAAGACATCCATTTTTCTCATTTTATAAGATCAGAAGGGCTAAGCGGGATAGGCAATTTACCAGGTAGCAATTAAAAGAGTAAAGAACTGAAACCTTTAACTTCAAATTCATTATATTCTGTTATTTTGTTACAAGTATCATCTAAATTTATTTAGGTGCTGAGTATCAAACTCAGGGCTTATTCATGCAACCCTGTACTCTATCAATGAGCTCTGTCCCTATCACCATGCCATCATCAGAGTTAACTGCATTGTGAATATGCAATATTCTACTGTACAACTTAAATTTCCATTTTGGTGAAGCAATACAATTTTTACAGAAGCTTACTGAGAAAGATATGATGGGAAAAAATGAGATGAAGTGTTTGTTCAAGAGAGAACATGAGCTTCTACAGAGCAGGAAAATCAAGCAAAAAAAAAAAGCAAGAGCATATAAGACAAGCAAATAAGATACAAGTTCAAGGGTGAACATGGACTTAAAGAGCTAGCCCCAATTTTTTATTCAAGTCTAGATAGTATAAAATTTCAATAAATTTCTACAACCTTCACATTTGGTGATTTTTTTCAAGTTTATTCTCTGATAAAGGTTAATTCAATTAATAAAATAGCGTTTATTCCTACCAGAAGTTTTATCAGAAATAACCAGACACTGAGTTCCAGGTATAACGTTATAAAACAAAGGTCTCAGTAGATTATATGAGAAATGTCTGGGCTATAACTTTAAGATACTACAAGCAGAGAGAGTCTTGCTCAGAACAATTAAAAACTAAAAACATCGTCTCGCTCCACATACAAAGCATATTCCAAAACACTCCTGTTTATTTTGTTGGTTTTTCAAAAAACAACTTCAGCCATATTAACACCTGAAACAGAAATAAAGTGCAGCAGTTTATACCAATTTCACCTCATCCACATTCTGTTATCTTACGTGTAATATCTTCAGAAAATTAGGGAGAGCCAATGATCATTTCTGGTTGCAAATATCATAAAATATATATCAACTATATAAAATTAAGTGGTTAAGAATTAGAATTCCTTTGAATCACAGTGCATAGTGGGTAATATTATTTGCACATATTCATATTCAAATTGGAATTATATATGTTGGTATAAAATTAACCCAGGTAGACACTTTAAAATAAGGGAATTAATTTTTTAAATATTGAAATATGCAGAAAGCTCATAGAGGAATATTGTCAATATCCTATGAATGCATTCCTCTCATCTGGATATCTCATATTCTTCATTACAATGTAAGACTGTTGATATGCCATAACTAAATATTGTGACTAATGGAAAAATATGTGGACCCAGAGAGAGAGTAGTAGGTAAGATACTTGCCTTAAAGGTGCTTAAGTCAGTTGATCCTCACCACCCCCAGATGGTCCCCTAAGCCCACCACGTGTGATCACTAAGTACTGAGCCAGAATTAGCCCCTGAGTACAGCTTGGTGTGGCACAAAAAACAAAACAAGGCAAAAATTATGAACAAAGTATGCATTTATGTGTATATGAATGCTAGTTGACCATTAAATTTGTCCTAAACAAACATAGTTGCTCAAGAGTAACAAATTGAAAATAATATTCTCACATATTTTGAAATATATGTCATTGATTAGAATGATTAAATTATTTGTGAGCAACTCTATTGATATCCACAAAAATAAGCTAAGCTAAATAATATACACACTTTAAACATGAGTGGTAATGATAGTATTGGAGGTTTTGCTCTACCTGGAACTTTTATATTTCCAAGTACTAGACATTAATAATATTTTGATTTTTAACATCATTTTAAAATCTCTAAAAGGCTGCCTTTAGAAAAAAGTAAAATTTGATGTCAATATTTCTCATTTAAAATATTTATTTCAAGACATTTTAATATATATAAAATATTAATAAATATGCCTGTTACAAATGTATCACTACTATATTTAAAATAGCTGTTTGTTAGCATTATACGTCTACTTTATCTGTTTTACTGACATACTAACAATATTTATTAAATAAACACATTTTCTATAATTCTAATAAAAATAAAAACTTAGGTTTAATTTTATAGAATGACAGTGACATAACATGATTTTCTCATTTTTTTAGTTTTCATATACTTAGCTTTTGGTTTGAACGTTATGTGCTTAATCCTTTTGAGATAAACAAATGTATCATTTAACTTTCCCTTTTGAATCTCTTCCTATAATTTAAGTATGGAAGTCATTTCTAAAAAAGAACTCTTAGCTTCCATTTATAACAATTTTGTAATTTTCGTGAAATCAAGCTAGTTAAAATTTTATTTTGATAGGGCAGTACACAGATGCGTGTATGTGTGTGTGTGTGTGTGTGTGTGTGTGTGTGTGTGTGTGTGTGTAAGCAAATAAATTGAAGGTCAAGTCTGTGCTCAGACAGCTACTCTGTAATTCTCAGATTGTATATGTGGTCCATAAGTTTTTAGATCTGGCCCAGGAATTCAACAGTGCCCAGGCCAATAGTTCGTGTAACACTAATTGCTTTTGTGTTACAAATTCTGCACTGAACACTTCTAAATCACGATCACGATTACGATCTTCCGTTGAGTCATCTATTTGCTAGAGGACAGTCATATCTATTGTGCTGGGGGGGCGGACTATCATGCAAATAATAAAATTAATCTTAGAAAATGTGACTAAGTGACCATCAACTTGGATGCATTGAAACAGGGATTTCACCAAGCATCCAATGTACTCACTACCTCCAGGCATTTATCCCAAACTAGCTCCTTCAAGCTAATACTGTAGCACTGGCTAGAGTTTTTAACACCTTGCTAGAGACTAATCATCTTGTCCCCCAGATTCCTATTTTGAAGCTCTGCTCAGCCATGATGAATTAGTGTCCCTATGTGGAGACCCCAGAATTTGCATTTTTACCCAAACAGGTGAGAAAAGAGCAAAAAGACAGTCATTGTGCAACTCAGCATGTGAGTATTTGGGCAGCTTAATTTTTACTTACATCTTCTACAAATCTTAAGAAAATTAATTTGATGCTGGAGAAATAGCCTAACATGTTGACTGTGCACTTTCCATGGAAAAAGTCTGTGTTTACTCTGAGGCACTACATTTTGCCCTAGGAGAATGCAGAAGCCAGGGGCAATTCTCTAGCACTGAACCAGAAGTCCCTAGGCATTTTGGGTGTGGTTCAAAATCAGAAAATAAAATATATTTAAAAATATTAATTTCTGTTACTTATATCACCCAGTTCATGCATACTTTGTTATGGCATATCAAACTGACCCAAACAAAAAAATCTTATTCACTACCTTTGCAATAAATGATTGCAAAAATCCTTTGTTCACCAAGCATATTGAATTAATAACTTGTCATCTGCTTCGGCAACTTTCAGGCTTTCTGTTTGATCTATCCAATAATTATTTCTGGCTGTTACTTTCATGCTTTGCTTTATTTTATTGGATTTTGTTTATTTTTTTTCTCTCAAAATATTACTGACTCTGAAACAACACCTTCAAATTAAACATCATGGCTTAAATTTCATCTTAACCAGACATTTCTAAAATCTTTAGTTCACCTTTCTGTGAAGACTAAACACTCATGAGTGTACACCTTTCTGTGAAGACTAAACACTCACTCACCTAACACTGCAGTGCCTAATAATATCTTTATTGGGTTCTACTTTCCTCAAGAAACTGTCCGGGTAATTATCAAGTAACTAGACAATAAAGACATAATAACCAATTTTTCTATGTTTAAGCAAGTGTATTTTGCTCCAGGGATTATTGGGCAAGCTCTCAAGTGTTACAGGGTTCAATTTTAAAAGCTTCTTAAATAAAAGGTAATTTAACAAGAGATTGTTGGGAATTGTGTTGCAAATATGGAGAAAAACTCATACCTTTAACAGTCAGAGAAGATTTCTTACTTGTAACCTGCTTCTTTCTCACAGATCCCTTTAATTGTCTCCATGTTGCAATAATAATAATCATAATAAATAATAATAAATAAATTCATTATTTTCAAAAATTAAATTTAATCCCAATCCTCATATCATTTACTTTTACTCTACTCCTTGTTTTGGGACCATGCCCAGCTGTGCTCAGGACTTAAGAATTTCTCTGCACTCCGTAATCACCCCTGAAAGTGCTTGTGGGATATATGTGATGCCAGATCTAACCCTGGTCATCGTCATCTGGCTTCAAGACAAGTCCCCTACCTGTTGTACTATATATTTGGCCATTTTATGTTAAGGAAAGATTCATTCCAGTTCTATTTTTCTCCCAGCACTTATTAAAGAGTATAATTATTTTTATCCGTATAAGTCTCATCTTTTGAATATTAGATTTTTTCCTATAAAGAATGTTTCAAGTATTTGTTCATTGATCTAGGATCCAATATGTATTATCTCTAATATCAGGTTATCCTAGTAAATACGAATTCATCAATATTTTTGAGGAACACTCAATTATACATATCAATTACTACTAAAAGAAGTTGATATGAAATGTGAAATAATATGTTTGGAATCATTTCAGAAAAATAGACTACTTTCCAAAAGAAAAGTTACAAATCATTAAACAAGTAATCTATGAAAATATTTTGCTAATAATTTATGTTCAAAAGTCTACATAGTAAAATCAAAACAGAAAAAGGAATTTGTACTTGATATGCAATAAATCATTATTTTGAAAGCATGTAAATTATGGATATTTATTTATCAAAATTTTCCGAAATGTTTAAACGTAGCAGCTTTCACAAATGAAAAAGTCCAAAAAACATTTTGCAATGTTCTTATCATTGGATTTATTGTTTTAACAAAAAATGAATTTGTTAATGAAATGAAATTAGGAATGTTACTTAGCAAATTCTCATTTATCAACTCTCTTTTATTTGATACCAGGACTGGTAGCAAAAATAGGTCAATATTTAGGTCAATTATACTAAGACCCTCCCTGGAATAAATCATATCTATATTTGAAAAAGGAAATTTGATTAGTAATTTATGCAATGCTAATTAGTTTCTAGCCACAAGCCACCTCTACCACCCACATCACCCTTTCCTTCCAATACCTTTGGGTTAGTTCCTATCTTACTCTGAAAGTTGTTTAACATAAAATGTCTTTAGGGGATAATTTTCCAACCACCTTTTCAAACTACTAACCAGAGTTTCTCATGATCTAAGATTGCATCAGAACATTTATATCTTTCATTGTTTTCCTAAATGAAACTAATAAAATATTAAAAATGTGAAATATGACAATTACATTACTCTGCTAGTAATATTGTTCTATATGTAAAGGAAATGTCAAAAATCAAAAATTTTAAAAATATTATTCAATATAGAATAGATAATTATCTCTTAAATCATCAGGTGGATTCCACGTCTATTCTGCTCATTCTGAGTTATAAAGAAACAAAATATTTTCAAATTAAACTCATTACAAAGTACTTATATAACAGGTGTCTAGTATCTTATTGTGTTTTAACCACTTTCTTTTAATGATGATTTTATGGTAAAATATTTGAAAACACTTCACTAGCTTCAAATGATTATAAATTTCATGTTTCACTAAATTTGCAATGATAATACATCTTTACAATTTTCTTGATGAGGAAATTGCCGAGACATGACTATCCCCATTGACAAATACAGACAAGAATGTAGGAAACAAGCAACAAATTTGTTAGTTACAGGAAACTTCGAATAGTGGGTTCTCACTCAGTCCCCTGAACACCAGTGATGGGGCCAAAAGGGGTTTTAAACAATTTTCTAAGACAGACATTTGTGGTCTGATGTATTATACATAATAACATTTGAGTTAAACTGGTTTCATTCATCAAAATCTAACTAATTTCAATATCTACTTCCATATATACCTTCCATGTCTTTGGCTTATTACTAACTGTAGAACTTAAATGTACTATTATGTTTTTAAAAAATGGAGCTATAATTACCTAAAATAAATCAATAGCTATTTTGGTCTTCACTAACAAGATTTTCTCATTCATTAGGCACTGGGAGTTATGCAGGGCATGACTACATTTCCATCACAGACAAGCTGGTCTCACAGCCTTGTTTGGAACAAATTTGCAAGTCAGAAAAATCATCTTGGGGCCTGAGCGATAGCCCAGCGGGTAGGGCATTTGCCTTGCACGCGGCCTGCCTGTGCCTGCCTGGGTTCGATCCCCGCATCCCATATGTTCCCCGAGCACCCCCAGGAGTAATTCCTGAGTGCAGAGCCAGGAGTAACCCTGAGCATTGCCAGGTGTGACCCCCAAAAAAAAGCAAAAAAAAAAAGAAAAAAGAAAAATCATCTTGGAAGCCTACAAGTGAAAACTGGTCAGGTTCTAAGAGCACTGAGAATTAAGGAAGAGAAGTCAGCAAAGAATTACAGAGTGCATGTATAAAAGGACTTAGTAGATCACATAGAAGAAAAACAAGCAGAAGGAAGACACATTTAGGGTATGGCTGGTTTTACATTATAAAGTTCTAAATTCTGTACAGTGAGTGCTAATTAAAATCTATTTTCTCAAATGTACTTAAAATCAATGTCTTGTAACTTGGTTTTCCTCTAAGTATTCACACTGGATCTAAAGGTATATAGAAAACATTTTATTACTTATCTGCTATTTATTTTTAAAATAAATTAAGACTACACCACCCCCACATTGTGCTCTAATACTTACAAAAATGAAGTTCTTGATTTGAAGCACTTCACACTTAGTTTGAAGTTTGAAAGATTTTGAAATCTTCTAAATTCAAAATACAAATAAATAAAATGGAAATGTGTGAAGGGCCTGACTTTATATTCACAGATGGGAGGGTATAAAGTTGATATCAGTAGCAAGAGAAATTAGAAACTAATCACCACTCATGTTAAATAAAGATGACACGGAACAGAATATCTAATCTGATTTAATTGAAATTTAAATTCACAGTATGCAAAGAATAAAAAAGACAATCATCACTTCCTCCTTTATAAGTGCATGCAAGTAATATCAGGTTGCACAATCACACTCTATTGCAAAGTATCATGATGCTATTTCATGAAGAATAGCTAGAGACAGAGAAGCTGACGAATAAATTATGGCTTCAAGTGCTTGAACTGCATGCAAATTTACCTTCTGGAAAGACTGTTAAACAAAAGATCTCTACAGTCTTGATCCATTTAAGGCATTACTTTAAAAAATGTATGGTCTTTGCCCAATTTCTAGCCTCATTTGACTCTCCTTTTAAAACAACTTTATCATACCAATAAAAAAATAAAGGAAAACCTAAATCCTGATCTCAGAATAATGCCACAATCAATTAGTTATCGTGATAGTGGACCAGGATAATTAGTAAGTCTCTGATTTACATTTTTTTCTTTTAAACTTGCTTTTTTTTTAATTTTGTAACTAATATACAATTATCAGCATCAATATTAATATCAACTTTCTGCCTGTCAGCACAGTAAAGCAATTGAGAAAAAATAATATGAGATAAACAAGACTCATATGAATCCTATATTAATATAAATCCAATATTCAAATACACTAGAGGAGAATTTTTCTTACTTGAAATTAGGATTGTTGAGTGACTCAAAATAAAGTTTTATTTGTTCATTTTTCTTTTAAAAACTTTAGTTTTTTTAAATTTAAGAACCACAATTTACGGAGTTATCATTAGTTGTTTTGGGCTTATCAAATTTCAACACCAATCCCACTGGCTGTGTCAACATTCCTCTTCTAGTTACCCCCACCCCATCACCTCACCCCTTCTAATCACCTCCCCTATCTATCAACTCTATTGGCACATTAAAAAGTTCGGAGTTGGCAGACTGGATCTCATGTTTTTAGCGTTGCTGATTCTGTTATCTGGATATATGGCTATAGCATTCTCCCATATCATGGGTATAATTAAAGCATAGAACACTGTTCCCTTATTACCTCCCTATCTCATATTCTTCCTTCCCACCTGAATTTTTCTCTTTTCCTGTTACTCTCCTCCTTGTATCTAGGCTCAAGGGTGATCTTGGCGTTCACCCTTTACTATATCACATTTCCACACTCTGTGATTCTATATAATACAAAGAAGTGAGATTGTACAATGTTTGGCTTTCTTCTTCCAGTTTATGGCATTCATATATCTTTAAAAACTTTTTCTTGTACTTTAGTGCTATTATTTATATTTTTATATACAAAGTAAGTAGACCATCAGAACTATGAAATGTGTTCTGTATACATGTCATGCTTGCTTTCTTTAAAAAATCTCTTTTATCCAGTTATTGATTTTTGGGCATTCTGGTTGCTTCCAGATTCTAGCTATTGTGAATAATGCTACTATGAACATAAAAGTAGGGATGGTGATTTCACTGCGTATTTTTGGTTTCCCAGAGTAGATTCCCAGGAGTGGTATGGCTGGGTCAAATGGGAGTTCAATTTCTAGAAGCTTTGGTACATCTACACAATGGAATACTATGCAGCTGTCAGGAAAAATGAAGCTATAAAATTTGCCTATAAATGGATGGACATGGAGAAGATCATGTTGAGCGAAATTAGCCAGAAGGAGAAAGACATATACAGAATGACTGCATTTATTTGCATAACATAAATATATATGTACATATTATGATACCAATATCCAAGGTCAAGTGAAACATATATCAGGAGGTCTTGTCAAAGGTGGAAATTATCACAAACGTGTGGGAGTCAGAGGTTAGGTAAGACAGAAAAATGGAACAGTGTGCTAACAATTGTCGAGAGTACTAATGCCAACCTAGGACTGAGCATTAAATAGAGGCAAAAAGATACACATGACAACCCTTTAATGTATGTTCTGTAACCCATAGTCTGAAAGAGAGAGAAAGGGAAAGAAATAAAGAACCTGCCAAGGAGAAGCCTGGGGAGGGGGAGGGAACCGGGGACGTTGGTGGTGGGAGATGGACACTGGTGGCGGGATGGGTGCTGGAACACTGTATGACCAAAACCCAAATATGAACTTTTTAATTGCATATCTTTGTAATTGTAAAAATAAAAAATTAAAAAATACAACAATCAAGAATGATATAATCATTAAACAACAAAAGTAACACCAAAATGAAAGACAAAAAAATCTCTTTTAGATGTCTGGTTTAAAACAAATATTTTAATAATATCAACAGGATGGATATTTAACAAAACAATAGTTTATAACACTAAATTTCATTTTAATATATGTGATTTTAGTCTAAAACTTGTTGTCATAGACTGTTGCTTGAGACAAATCAAATACAAATCAAATTTAAAAGTAATTTATGAATGGTAAAACCAGCCATGTAAAACCCAATCAAAGTTGGAAAGATGAAAAAACAACAGACACATCAGAAGGTTTCTCCACACTTCACTATACGGGAAGTGTATAGTGTACACTTTACTCTTTACACTTTACACTATAGTGGACAACTATACAGGAAGTTGCCCACTTAATCAAAGGAGACAGACTTATTTTTTCTTAGACTAATTTTTGAGGACAAATTTGTTACAAAGGTCTTTTTGAAGCAACTACCAATAGGACATAGTTTGAATTTTTCTCCATTTGTGTCCTATTTTCTAGATTGTTCTTGTTGACCATTATGGAATATAGACATGATTTTTTTTTGGTCTTGTGGTCACTATTGGTTTTTAAATACCATTATGTTTAGGGATCACCCCTTCCTCTGTGCTCAAGGATCTCTTCTTGAGATACTCAGAGGATATATACTGAACCCATGCTGGCTTTATGCAAGGTAAGCAAGCACCATAATCACTATCTTTATGGCCTTGTATATATATGTGTATTTGTATATATATATATGTATATGTATATATTTATACACAAGATCATGACATATGTGTGTATATATATACAAGATCACATGTATATACACATATAGATGTATTTGTGTATATATAAACATATGTATGTATTTGTATATATATGTATGAAACATACAAATCTTGGGAGGATCCATATGTGATGCTCCCAGCAATTATCAGATAGATTGTTTTCAAATCCTTAAGGACCATATGTCTGCAGTTTTTAGATACCACCACTAGAGGACAACCTTACCTATATCGGTCTAATTATAAGCACTAGATGATTTTTACTGACATGATCATTTTATTAAAAATTATACACTAATCACAAATATCAGTCTACATTATGTAAACTTTGTTGAAAACAAGTTTGACAAACTGAGGAATAAACTATGATAGCGAAATAATTATCTTGATAAATCAACGCAAAAGGTTTAGCATTTTCCATAAATTAATTTAAAAAGCCTAAATAGTTTAGGATTTGTTTTTTATTCGTGTACGCATGTATTGGAGATTGGGATTTGAGGTCACACTATGCAGTGTTCAGAGCTTACTCCTGGTGCCACGTTCACTAATTAACACCTCCATATGATGGGGTTGTATGGTGGTGCACGGTTCAACCTCGGGTTGAGTTTATTCAAAGAAACTGCTCTACTGTCTGTACTACCTCTCTAGTTTGTGCTTATGATTTTGAACTCAATAGTATATTTATGTGAGAACAAGGGAACTTTTTTAAAAGTGAGAAATGTTAAGGCACATCACATTGGACTTCTATCTACTTTTCAATTGTCAGCTTCAGTTCAACTCATACAACACTGAGTTAGTTTCCTGAAATAGTCCTCTTATTTGTGCACATTCCTTAAAATGCATTTGCAACATATTCCAGAACAGAGTCTCTGATTCATTCCCTCGTGCAATAATTTAGCATCTCACTATCTTATAACTATCATCTAAAATCATATTTGCATTAAAATTACACTCTGTATTAGCTTATTTCCCTTGAGTTATATGTTCTATGATAATATACTGATAATCAATATAATCCTTGTATATTTTGATGAAAATAAGTACCATAATATTTCTTTTAATCTTGCATAAATACATCAAACCAATTAAGAAGTTTTTAATAATCGTTGATGTAAAAATGTTTTGGAGAGTGAAAATACTTGGCTAAAAAAAAATATATATATACATATATATGAGTACGTACATTAAAGTAAACTGTAAATTAAGGAGCAGTGTCATTTACAAACTTGCTGGGCCCAGAGGTTCTTTGTCTTCACCTCATTACAATCTCCATTTCAAACTCAGGTCAGTACTGAGAGGGCCATTAAGTTTTAAGGATTTAAATATCCTTAGGGGAAGGAAATTCTTAAAAAAGAAGAACATTCTTCTGAATTTTGATTGAAAAGGGGGCCTCTGATCTAGTTTGAATAATATACTGAGTCTTTTGCTGAAGAAAAAGACAAAATTCTGTGATAGGCGAGGGCAAGGCTAGATGCCAACTCCATAACCAGAGAATATAAAATGAACACAATTATAAAAAGTAATATAAAAGCAAACAATTTCATCAGAGCTACCATCAAGGAATGTGGAGGTATTTCCAATTGCATATATAGGGCTTGAAGCTAAGAAATTAAGACTATTTACTCCAAATGTGTAGCTAAGAAAAAATGTGGAATAAATATACATGATTTCACCTCGAGCTCATAGGTTTTCTATTGCACATTTTACTAATTTGCAACTTTTTAATTAATGTAAACACATTTGAATATTACTGTGCTATTAACCCAAACAAAACAACGAAATCCTTGAGGATCAGTAAAAGCAAGGGAGTCTGAAGAAATTGTAGGTCTGGACGTGCTTTGACCAGAACACAGTGTACCGATGATCCTGACTAGCAACATTACAGATACTCTTGTAGTTATGGATTATTCTCCAGACGAAAATGGTGTAACGGACAGACAATAAGTGAGCCTAAAAAGGAAGAATATTTATCAAGTTGGTACAGACATAGCATACTTGAAGATCCAAATCCTCATTAGCAACACAGACCTGTCACTGTCACTGTCACTGTCTTCCCGTTCATCATCGATTGGCTCGAGCAGGCACCAGTAAGCCAGTAACATCTCCATATGACCTGTCTAATGCTAGTAGAGCCCAAGGGCACCTGCTTCCTCCAGGAACATAAAGAGCCTCAAACCATTCCATCAGGTCATGGGAATAAGGTCTAAAATTGCTGGTATTTGGCATATCAAATATGACACGGGTAGCTTGCCAGGCTCTGCCATAACACAGACCTAAAGTAGCCAAATTCTTGCTACTTTACTATCATTCCAGCCAAGGATGCACTAATAAACAAGACAATGAACTATGTTGCTGAAGCAAATCACTAGATTTATGATTGAGAGACAAATAACAGCATTAAGTTCGAATACTAGCCATCCAGTATCGAGTCACATAAAGAGCAAAGAGGTGTCCAAAGTACTTTCCAACATTGAGGACTAGAAATGATATTTGCTTAAACTGTAACTGAATAATATATGATCCCATAAAGATGAGGAAATTAAGCTAGGGCAAGAAGTGAAAGAAAGAGATGCATAAAGTAATAAATGTAAGTGAAAATAAATATATAAAGAATAGTGCATGGGAACACCGGAAAATGAACTGGAATAATCTTCCAGTATCAGAGGCAGCAAAAAAAAAAAAAAAAAAAAAATTTTATTAAAAGTGTGGATAAAAAAAAAAAAAAAAAAAAAAATAAATAAAAAAAAAAAAGAAAATACATATTTTAAGGGAAAAAAGAGAAAAAAAAAAAAAAAAAAAAAAACAAACTTGTAGTGGAACCCAAGCTCGTGTGCTAGGTTTATATATTTATTTAGGTCTGGGCCCTAATCCAACTACTTCATTTTATGGACAAACTATGTGCAAGATAAATAACCTTCTCATCATCACATATTTATGCAAGATCATAAACTGAATGAGTATTTTAGCGTTTTCTAATCCAGTGTTTCTCTTTCTTCTATACTTATTGCAAACTCTAGAAAGAGTTCCAAAAGACATAATTTTCAATATTATATTGACACTTTGGCTACTCAATTAGATCACTATATTTGACTATAGAGAATAAGATTTTCCTATCTCTAGGATAGATATATTTTAATGCGTCATTCTTTAAGGCGCCGTGTACATGTATGTAAAAATAAGTGAGTATTGAATTATTTTACACACTCACGCTTTTCATTTATTCTTATGTAAAGCTTTATAATGTGACAATTCACAACAACTTTAAAAATAGTTAAAATAACTGGGTAATTTTTGTTAGTTTCAAAATAAACATAGGTTATGAAGTTGACTTTGTCTTTGATAAAGACAGCATCAGAGATCACTGTACACTAAGAAAAACTCTTTGTCTAGTAGCCACTCATTATACGACATTGGATCAATTTGGACCAATGACTATCAGATTTTATGGTCAACATCTGGAAGCAAAACTCCCTCATGAGTCATTGACTTTTCATTGATGCCAGAAACACCTCCAAATTAGGCACTTGTATCAAACAACAAAATTAAATAACATGTTGATAACAGATAAGGATTACTATTCAAACAAACATATTAAAGGAAATAATGTATTGGCTTAAATTTTCCACAAAGTATTAAAAATTACTGGTATATTGTGTAAATATTCAATATTACGAACAAGTAAATATCTATTCATATTATTAATAACAAAAATTAATGAGTCTAAATAACCAAATGGCAATTAATAAACCTACTTTTTTTTCTAAATATGTGTGTACTTACATATTTTTCTTTTAGGAAAATATATCTAATTCCTAAATATTTTCTAAATAAATAGTCTACAAATTTTGAACCTGAGAATAATAACTGTTTGGGGAATTATATTACAATTTGTCTTAAACATTAGAATCCAAGGTCATAATTCTATTTCACCAAGCTTTATAACTCAACTGAAGAAAACCATTTTGAGGAAAGGAATAAAATAAAATGATAATACCAGCATAAATTATTAACATCTTCAAAGTACATTCATATGGATAATTTATTAGTTTAATGTTCTTACTTTGCATATTCATCAGTAACATTATTAGAATTTTATGTCAATTGAAGGTCTTTATATGAAATCATGACTTCAGAATGGTAGCAATGTAAGTACAAAAGATAATGAACCTAAAAAGCAATATGTCACGTGTAAGTGTTTTCTAGCTTAGCCTAGCAACTGCTCTATATATGAACCTACACTTTACAGCCTACTTTGAACAATTAAATAGGATAAGAATAGCTATGCTCCTGCTGCTAGTATTTAGCTGTACTTATAGTAAAATAAGAAATTCTCAGGTGCTTCTTGAAAAAAACAGTTTTAAGTTTTCCTTTTTTGAGCTGTGATTCTTATTTTTCAGTAGCAGTATTTCACACCTGATTAGATTCCCACACAGTCTTGGTAATACTTTCACCAGAAGATAGTAAATCAAGTAATCATTTACTCTCCTAAAACAGGTTTTATTGATTTTCAGATTTGTGGCAATAGATTATATCTGTAATGGAAGAACCCAGAATGCTCTAAATTTCCCTTAGATAATAAGAAAACACTACCTTTAATAATGTGCAGTATATCAAATCATTGTGTTAAGTTATATATTTTCAATACTCTAATTCTCAAAATCACTTTTAACATATTATCAAATCCAAGAAAAAAATAATGGTAGAGCATGGAAAGCCTTAATGCTATAATATAGATAATTATTTATTTATTTGTTTTATAACTGTTTAAGACCGAAACTAAATATATTACTATAGTTTGCATTGATAAAAGTATTAATGTGTATTCTTAAAGCATAATTTTTTATTCCTTTATGTTTTATCACATTTAGTACTGTTTCTTATGGCTTCATAAACACATTGCTAGAGTTTCATAAACTGTATGTCCTAAATATTGGGTATTGTCCCTGGCAGCTTCTGTTTTTGTGGCATTAATGATTAATCCTTATCTACTTGTGATTCTATCGAGACTAAAAAATATTACTCAAGTGTGAACAGAAACAAATAAGGCAGACAGTGAAGAGATATCTAGTAGAAGGTAAAGTGTTAAAATTGTTAAACTCAAGAAAGCACGGAGTTATCTTTCTAGACTTTATTCTGAGTTTTTGCATTAATTTGTCAAATCTTTATATAACACTTCTAAAGACATCTTAACATAAAGGATGAATTCTAAGCATTCACATTATATAACTGTTCTCTGAATAGCAGTTATGTTATAATAAACTATGTTTTCTTTATAATAAGTTTACATTCCCACTGGGAATGAAAGAAAATAGATTTGTTTTTCAAAAATGTTTTATTATACCACAGTGAGATATACAGTTACAAAAATGTTCATAAGATGTTCATATTTAGGTTTCGGGTCATACAGTGTTCTAGCACACATCTCTCCACCTGTGCCCATTTCCCACCACCAATGTCCCAGATTCCCTCGCCCTCCCCTAGCCTGTCTCTATGGCAGGTTTTTAATTTCTTTCTCTTGAAAGAGAAGAGCTTTGAATATGAGTCAATCAGCTGGTTTTCTTTGATGATCTAGAATTCTCTAGATATATTGAATAAAGATATGGAGTCTTTATTAAAACTGTCATTAAAACTCTTTTATTTAAAACTGTTAGTTTCTCCTTAGGATTTCTCCAATTCTCATGCCTAACCAGGTGTATTTCCAGTCCAAATCACTGCCATACTTTTCAAAGTAACATTTCTATCATAAGTATCACATGTAAGTAACATTTTACATTTTGCATTTTGTTGCAATCAGAGAGATACTTTTCAAGCATTCATTAGATTGGAACATTTATTACCTAAAGAAACTGTAGTAGCATGACACTCTATCAGAATAATGACAATTAGGAATAGTAACATTACATGCTGAAAAGATTTCAGAGAGTCATCTGAAATGCACTCATCATTCGTTTAATGAAGAAGGCTAGTGAAATCGTGATTTACCAAAATCTGCACACAAATGTTCATAGAAGCTTTATCCTAAAAGGTCCAACATGAACCACCCAATTTTCCTTGAATTCTTGATCACTTGATCACGTGACATCCCATTATCTGTCGATTTGCTCGAGCAGACAACAGTAATGTTTCTATTTGACCCTATTACGTGCCAGTGTAGCCTAATGGCATCTGCTTGCTTCAGGAATATGAAGAGCCTCAAACAGTCTTGACAAAGAAGTCTGACCATCTTGTAGGTGGGCAGCCACATGATCTTTTGATGTCCCATGGGATCCGGTAGGTAAGCAGTTATCTCCAAATCACATTACATGTCCAGATGTAATTTGGGACATTACAGATGTCCCATCTGATTTTCGATGCCTTGGCAAACGAGACAGCATCCCTGACTCTGGATCTTCGATGAAGGTCAGAACTCTGGATTCCTTCTCTCAGTTGAGTGAGGCATGATGTTCCAAGCAGAGCTCTTTTGATTCCTCTTTGGGAGTCATGACTAGCCTTCTCATCCTGCTTTTATAGTGCCTAGGTCTCTGAGGCATATGTCAATGCAGGGAGAATGGTGTAGATGAAGAGATGTGCCCGGAGTCAGAGGTTCATTGTCCTTTTAGCTATTTCTTTGATGCTCTTGAAGGCATTCTATGCAGCTCTCTTCCTCCTGCACAGCTTATGTTTTAGGTCATTCATCATATTGACTTCTCCACCGAGGTACACATAACTGTTGCATTCAGAGATGTTTCTTCTGTTGAAAGTGAATGAGATATCTGGAACTAGTTCATTTCTCATGAACATAGTTTTGTTCAGATTCAGCTGTAGAACTATCTTTACACATTCTCGGTCAAAGTCAGTCAGCATGTGTGCCGCCTGGCTAGTGTTTGGTGTTATTTGAACAATGTCATCAGCAAAGCAGATGTGATGTAGTTTCCGACCATATATTTTTTCACTCCCATTCCTTTCCATTCTAATTGTCTCATGACATTCTCGAGAGTGGTGCTGAAGAGTTTTGGTGAAATAGTATCACCCTGCCGGACCCCTCTTTTGACATTAATGATTACTTCCTTTGTCCCAGTTTCCTTTAATAGTTAGTTATTAATTATACTGTATTTTTTTAAAAATACATTATTTAAAAATACTGTATGTAATTCTTGGAAGTGATCCAAAGAAACAAAATGATTTTGCACCAAAAACATTAAAGATTAATAAATAGTAGACTGAATGGGAAAATTATGAAATGTATATACAATATAATTTATTTTAGATATCATATCTTATTCATTATAAGGGAGAGGGACAGAGGGATTGTGGCTGTGACTTTGAAAGGACATCCAGAAATCCTCATAGGAAAGAAAGTTTGTATCTCCAGAGCTGGGGTTCCATTCCCTCTCTGACCCATCTGTGAGGCCTGGTGGCTCCTCCCACAGACTGCCTCAGGGTTATCAGGCATCATTCAGAGACTCAGACACACAGGGGAGAGCTGTCATCAGCTCTCCCCTAGCTCAGTTCACCATGAGGCTCCCAGGAGGCAGGATGGGTTTTGGTCCTGGCCCATCTCCTCTATAGGGCCTCCGAAGCAGCCAGAAGAAACTTACCCACCACAATAGCCGCCATTTTCACAGTCTGGATTCCACAGCTCATCAGAGCCCACCCAAGAGAGACGCTGATCTCAAGCCCAGTTCAGCAGAGCAGCCAAGTTCAATGCCAGGTAGGAGGTTTTCGGAGGCAGAAGTCACCGGGTGTACGTAGAAATGGAGCTAGGGTTCACAATCCCTCTCTGTCCCATCTGAGGCCTGGTGGCCCCTCCCACAAACTGCCTCAGGGCTATTAGACATCATGCAAAGACTCAGAGACATGGGGGAGAACCGCCATCTGGCTCTCCCTGAGTTGTGCAGCCACTTGCAGCTGAGCAGTGCATCAAACTAGTGGAACCAATCATGTTCCAGAAACTCAGTAAGTAAATTCAAGAACAGAGAGGTCAGAAAACCTCTCACAACACAACCAGAATCACCCTCTCTCCGGACACCACGGCTGGATGCAGCCTGACCCAAGAAAGAAGCCAAATTCACACCCAGGCTTGTGGGACTCAGTGACTACTCCAACCTGGCTTTTAGGGGAGCCTGGACTGGGGCCACCTCCCCCACCTCGGCTCCCTACACAAATACCTGGTGGCCCCAACCAAAACTGCTGCTGGGGCTCTCAGCTAGACACCAGGTATTCAGGTTCAGGGCGGAGACTCTGTCTGCCCACCCTGGTCTAGACTCTTGGGCCGTCTTGGAGTGGGGTCAGGTTTTTTGCTCCTTAGCCTGTCCTCCACCAGGCTCCCAGAAGTCAGAAAATCTTGTGAACACAACCATAGTTATCCTCTGGTCCGGACTCCACAGCTGGACACAGCTCAATTCCCATGGCGTGTGGGTGCCTGCATGATATTTCAAAACCTGGTTCGAGTGATAGAACAGCAGGTAGGGCATTTGCCTTGCATGCGGCTGACCAGAGTTCGATCCCCGGCATCCCATATGCTCCTCCGAGCACTGCCAGGAGAAATTCCTGAGTGCAGAGCCAGGAGTAAGCCCGGAGACTGCTGGGTGTGACCCAAGAAGCAAAAAAAATAAAACCTGTGGGAGTCAGAGGTTAGGTAAGACAGAGAAGGGAACAGTGTGCTGATAATCATTGAAAATGATGCTAGCATCTGAGAACTAAGCATTGAATATTGGCAAAAGATACACATGATAACCTTTAAATGTATGCATTACAGTCCACAATGTGTAAGAAAGTGAGCGAGAAGGAGAGAGAAAGGAAGAGATAAAGGATAGAGAGAGAAAAGAGAGAAAGGAGGTAAAAAAACTGCCATGGAGGCAGGCTGGGGAAGGGGGAAGGGAAGAGGGGACAATGGTTGTGGGAAATGGGCAAGGGTGGAGGGACGGGTGCTGGAACACTGTAGAACCAAACTCAAACATGAACATCTTGTAATTGTAAAATAAAATAAAGTTTCTATCTCCCAAGAATCAGTGTCAGTATCTTCACTTACATATTATATCCTAATATTCCACAATTGTCATTTTATTGTTTAAATTCTATAATTAGTTAAAATGTATAAGGTACAACTGTATTACTTGTGAAAATTTCACATGAATCCATAATGTTTTCTATATGTAAAGTCTGATTAATGAATCTATGATACAGAGTGGTATATAGTTACAGATATTACAGATAAAGAGAAGAGAACACGTTCTCCTTTGGAGTTTTATTATCTTCATCACTTTACTTGTTTTGCTTTCTCTCCTTTCATCAATGCTATAATTCTTAATTAATACTGGATATAATTCCTTTTATATATGGCTCTTGTGCCATTGAAAAGAATAATTATGATTGATTGTCCTGTGTTCATCATAACATTATCAGCATATACTAAGAATACAGGTTCTTTACAGAGCTTTTCTTAGTCTTTAAAACAACGAAGGACGGGGCCGGAGAGATAGCCCAGCGGGTAGGGCGTTGCCTTGCACGTGGCCGGCCCATGCCAGCCCAGGTTCGATCCCCAGCATCCCATATGGTCCCTTGAGCACCGCCAGGAGTAATTCCTGAGTGCAGAGCCAGGAGAAACCCCTGAGCAATGCCGGGTGTGACCCCCCCAAAAAAAGAAAAGAAAAAATATAAAAAAAAATAAAACAACGAAGGAGGCGCCAGAGCGAGAGTCCAGAGGGTAGTGTGTTTGCTTTGCAAGCAGCCGACCCCGGGTTTGATTCCCAGCATCCCATATGTACCTCGAGCACTGCCAGAAGTAATTCCTGAGTTCAGAGCCAGGAGTAACCCCTGAGCATCACTGAGAGTGGCCCAAAAAGAAAAAAAAAATAACAACGAACGACCAGAAAATTTGTCTACAGTCACCAGAAAGGAGAGAAAAGGAATGAAAGAAAGCAGTGTGTCTTCTCTAAGCAGGTATATTGTACAATCTGGTACTAGGAAAACTGCTACACTTTTTAAATTATATTGTGTTCTATTTTTAAAAAGTTTATATCAAAATTCTTAAAATTTAGTTTCTTTGCGTATTTTCGGTGGGGGAATACTTTCCAGTACTCAGGGCTTATTGCTGGTACTGTACTCAGGGGTTACTGGTACCAGCAACCTTGGGGTGCTTGGAATTGGGGTGCTTGGGGTGGGACTTGGGGTGCTTGGGATTGAACCTCCTTCAACTGCATGTGGTGCCTCGAAATGAACCTCCTTCAACTGCATTCAAGCAAGCACCCAACCTATACTATCACATTTGAGAACATTTATCAGATGTAAGATGAATAAAATACAGGGAAAAACAGATTTAGGTGAGTTATATTGCCATTATGTACAATCTTTACCTCAAAATAATGTGTTTTTAGATCATGTAGCATTCAAATAATGCCTGGAAATAACAGTATGCTTTTATTCTTAGAGATGTCTCTAAGACCTGGGTAATTTTTTTTTTACTTTAAATGTCTCAGATTATATAAAAATGTTATCTAGTAAATGGCCAATATATAGTGAAAAGATTATAGCTATAATGGGGAATTCTATGTATTTTGAACATACATATATTTGATGACAAGGTGTGTAGATCAGGAAACATGTTCATCGATGAGATTTTTCATGAGTTGACATAAAAAGGTAAACAGATTCACTTTTTAAAAAGTCAAGAACAGTATAAAAGAGTTATTCTGTGAAACACAGAAGAAATGTTATTTATGTAAACCTCATGTATTTAGGAATCAGAGGATAAAAAATTAATTTTCCCCAAGCTTTCTTTTTCAGTTGTTTTGAGCAGGGGCAAACACACGATGGTGCTCATGGATGTATACCCGTTTCTGAGCTCAGGGATCACTCGTGGAAGGACTCAGGAGACAACATAGGATGCCAGGAACTGATTCTGGGTTTAATCGTGTATGGCAAGTATTTCCAGCTCCCTCTCTGTACTTTCTTTCTGGTTTGTTTTATCTTGGGACCATACCTGATGGTGCTCAGGACTTCTAGCTCTGCACTCAGAGCCCACTCCTGGCAGGGCTCAGGGAGGCCACATAGGATGGCAGGGATTGAATTTAAGGACTGTGCAAAACACAGGCAAGACAAGTGCTTTACCACTGTACTACTTCTCTCTCAGTCCAGCTGCTGTGCATTCTAATAGAAAGAGCATCATCACAAAAAGAACTTCTTCAGTAGCATTCTTGTCATATTCAAATGCTACTAATTTGATTATCAAATGGTTGTACAGATAACTGAGAGGTGCCAACCATTTGCAATCTCGACCTTTTTTGTTTTTAATTTAAACACTGTGATTTACAAAGATGTTAATAATACAGTTGTTTCAAGCATTTAACGTTCTAACAACGATTCTACAACTAGTGTGACCTTCCCTTCACCAATGTCCCCAATTTCCCAACCACCCCCACAAGCCCATATTACGTACAAAGTCTATGTCTACTAAACACACACACACACACACACACAAAAGTCTGTCATCATGATTCCAATATAAGCAGGAGATAGTTCAAGTTGAGGGTCACTAGCTCAGCTAACTTATTGTTACTATAACCTGATGGTAGCAGAAAGTCTCAGTCTAGCAAGCATAACTGACTCTTCACTTGCAAGTCAACTCATTAATTTTCCTCTCTCTCTTACTATTATTGTTTATTTTAAATACAACAGTCTATAGTAAGGCATTATTTTTGGTCTGAGAGTAGAATGAATTAAACAGTATTTTAGTAAACTTTTGAAAGATGTTAAAACATGTCTAGGATAACTTTATAACATATTTTTATTAAATTGTATCCATAAAAAGATGATTTAAAGTAACACAAGATAGTTAATGCAAGTCTCTTATTTTCTATTAAGGAATATGTTGTTTAGTTATTAATAATATCACACATGGATCCAAATGGAAAAAGTAAGTTCACTAACATGTGACCAAAATTATAGGATATAATTATTGAAACTCAAGTCATCTCTATAATGAGCAGTAATATCAAGATTTATATATTTTCTATTCACTAATATAGTTTCTACTCACTAATTAATATACATTCTATTCACATCTCTTCAACTCCACCATTCACCCTGCATTAACATATGCCTCAGAGACCTGGGCCCTACGAAAGCAGGATGAGAATACTATTTGGGTCTCCCAAAGATGAATCAAAAAGAGCTATGCTTGGAATATCATGCCTCACTCAAGTGAAAGAAGGAATCTGGAGCTCTGATCTCCGTCGCTGTTCCAGATTCAGGATGCTGTCTCGTTTGCCAAGGCATCAAAAATCAGATGGACTGGACATGTAATGCGATTTGGAGACGATCGCTTGACTAGAGCCGTTACCGACTGGATCCCATGGGATGTCAAAAGATGCATGGTGAGGGGCCGGAGCTATAGTCCAGCAGGTAGGGCGTTTGCCTTGCATGCGGCCGGTCTGTGCCAGTCCGGGTTTGATCCCCGGCATCCCATATGGTCCCCCGAGCACCACCAGGAGTAATTCCTGAGTGCAGAGCCAGGAGTAATCCCTGAGCACCACCAGGTGTGACCCAAAAAAAAAAAAAGATGTACGGTGAGTCTCTGATGAGCAGGTCTTGAGATGGACTTTTCCTTAGGTGGAGCTCTGATGAGCTGTGGAGTCCAAATGTTGAAACGGCTGCCCTCATGGTGCAGGGGGTTCCTCTGGCTTTTGCAATGCTCTATTGGGATGGCAGGCCAAAATGCTCAGAAGTAACCCCAGCTCAAAATTAGAGAAGGAACACTGCAGGGTCCATTAACTGGAACTGGAACATTCCATGCACACAGTTGCTATTGGTGCTCATATCTTCCTCCCTTCTGTTATCTGGGTAAGAGATCTTTCATTCAGACAGAGGTAGACATTTGTTCCAGTATGCCCCAGTTGAATTCTTTCTCTCTCCATAAAGCAAGATGTCAAGCAATCACAATAAAGCAAGGAATTTTTTATACAGACTTCAACAGTGCTGCCTGTTTTGTTTTTTTCATTTGTGTAAAGCCTTCAGTAAGTACCTTATTCTTTATTGTCTAAATTGTGAAGGTAAAGTGCAGCCATCTTTAAAATAAGCAGCTCTCTCACTCATAAATAATCTAAACTAAAGATGCTCAGATTAAGAAAAAAGAGAAAAGTACTGAAAAGCAACGCAATTCTAATGAAACATCTAATTACTCTTTGAAATAAACTATTGAAATTCCCAGGGCATAATATCATTGAATTTCAAAAAAGATAGAATCATTAGATCATCCTTATTTTATAGATGAATAGAAACTTGAAGAGAGATTATTTTCAGTCAGGTTGCACACCTAGTAAGATATAAATTAAAACATAGTATTTGTTTAGGGAGATTGAAGACATGAATCATAAGAGGTGATGAGGATTTTTTAATCTTGATTTTTAGTGGAAACATTTAGCATATATCAATGTAATGTGTTTAAAATAAACAGTTTTGTGCTCTAAAATGGTTTCATTTGGTTCATTAATAATTGCCCTAATTTATATGTCTAGAGTTACCCTGAAGATGTAGTATTCCTTCAGCTGGCACTATTAGCAAATGTCACATTAAAGTTTTCTTCATATATAAACAGACGCCTCAGGAGAGAAAGATGAAACTTCTAAGATGAAAGATTATAGCCTCTAAATGTCAGTCTCTTAAAATACTCTAAAACCTTTCTTAAAGATGGTTAATGCAAATAGCTTAAAGTATACTTCAAATTACATTTGAAAGTACCCTTTTCTTCTAGACAAACAGGTTGGCAGATACATGCACACATTATGTAGCCAAACAACCCTATGAGCAATTATAAACAGCGCTATTCAGTGAGCATAAACAGAAGAACTCCATGAGGTATGAATAAATTGGCACAATATCACCTGCAATTAAGATCACCATAACCCAGCTAATTGTTTTGTTCATGACGGCTAGCAAATACTTGTCCAGCTCTTAAATTACCAGATGTACCCACACTGGCATAAATTCGATCTTCACCTTAGAGAAATTTTGAGCGATGAATCTTGTGTCACTATGGAATGTTTATATACTTATCTTTCATCCTGATACTCTTGCCAAATATCTATTCTACATATTGTTCAGAAATCTCCAAGTGGACATTTAAAAACTTATTTCTTAGATGGATTTTTTCCTAATCATTGTCAGAAGGAGAATGAGTCCTTTAAACTTTTCTATATACAGCTTTGTATTCCCATCATATTTGAAAAAGAATGAAAAACTAAAATTTGTGATTCCAAAGTTACAGTGCTGTTCCCCTAAATACCCAAGAGTTCCTGTGCACCCTCTCCTTTAACATCAACCACTTCTCTCTATCATAAGCACCAGTTGTCATATAATATGAGTTAGTTTTGAGGGCATTGTTCTGCCAGTAGTTTTATTTTTAACTTGACTTCATACTGAAAAGATTTGGTAACTATCTTTTTACCATGTTCTTCATTTAGCATAATTCCCTCGGTTCCCATCCATTTTTTTCATAAAGGGATGACATTGCTCAGGAATCACTCCCAGCAGTGCTTGGACAACTATGCAAAGCTAGGTATAAAACCCACGACTGTTGCAGGCAAGGCAACTCCTGACCTTTGAGTCATCTCTCCATACTCAGGGTTTCATCTTTTTATAATGGCCGAGAAGAAGCACCCAGCCACTTTATCATTTTATTTATCATTTAACACTATGTGTTCATCCTATGGTGTTCATTCCAAGGTTTGGCTAGTGTGATGCTGCTGCTATGAACAAGAAAATCAACATCTTCTTAAATAAGCATTTCCATAACCTTTGGAAAACTGCTTAAGAGTGGTACTACTGGATTATATAGCACCTTTCTGGTTTCCTTTATTTTAGGACTCTCCACACTTTTTTCCTCACAGAGACAATGTCAATTAATGTTCGCATAATACTCAACCGGAAAACTGTTTTCAGACAAGTTCATATCTTAAGGTAGTTTTTTTTCATTTTACAATAATCACTTGAAATTTAAGATCTCCACACTGTTTGTTTTTCTTTCTTTTTAGTTAAAAATTATTCAATAGCATACATTAGTTAGTTTAAAACTCAACCAATAAGTTTTCCTGAATATTGAATTTTTTTTCTGTGTTTAACTATTGAAAAAGGCAGGGATTGGGGCTGGAGTGATAGTCCAGTGGGTAGGGCATTCGCCTTGCATGCAGCCGACCTGGGTTTGATCCCCAGCACCCCATATGGTCCCTGAGCACCTCCAGGAGTAATTCCTGAGTGTAGAGCCAGGAGTTACCCTGAGTATCGCTGGGTGGACCCAAAAAGCAAGCAAGAAGAAGAAGACGAAGACGAAGAAGAAGGAGAAGAAGATGAAGAAGAAGACGACGAAGAAGACGAAGATGAAGAAGAAAAAGATTAAGAAGAAGAAGAAGGAGAAGAAGAAGAAGAAGGAGAAGAAGAAGAAGAAGGAGAAGAAGAAGAAGAAGAAGAAGAAGAAGAAGAAGAAGAAGAAGATGATGAAGAAGAAGAAGAAGATGAGAAGAAGAAGAAGAAGAAGAAGAAGGAGAGGGAGAAGAAGACGAAGAAGACAAAGATGAAGAAGAAGAAGAAGAAGAAGAAGAAGAAGACAAAGATGAAGAAGAAGAAGAAAAAGAAGAAGAAGAAAAGAGAAGAAGAAGAAGAAGAAGAAGAAGAAGAAGGAGAAGAAGAAGAAGAATAAAGAAGAAGAAGAAGAAGAGAAGAAGAAGAATAAGAAGAAGAAGAAAGAAGAAGAAGAAGAAGAAGAAGAAGAAGAGGAGGAGGAGGAGGAGAAGGAGGAGAAGGAGGAGAAGGAGGAGGAGGAGGAGGAGGAGGAGGAGGAGAAGGAGAAGAAGAAGAAGAAGAAGAAGAAGAAGAAGAAGAAGAAGAAGAAGAAGAAGAAGAAGAAGAAGAAGAAGAAGAAGAAGAAGAAGAAGAAGAAGAAGAAGAAGAAGAAGAAGAAGAAGAAGAAGAAGAGAAAAATACAGAAAGAAAAGAGAGAAAAGAAAAGAAAAATTCAGGGAGTTCCGACCTCCTTCGCTATTCCAGAATCAGGGACGCTGTCTCATTTGCCAAGGCATCGAAAATCAGATGTGTTGTACATGTGATTTGGAGATGACTGCTGGACTAGAGCCGTTGCAGACTGGATTCCACAGATGTCAAAAGATCACATGGCCACCCACCTACAAGATGGTCAGACTTCTTCGTCAAGACCCTGAGGAAATGGTTTGAGGCTCTTCGTAGTCCTGAATCAACCAGATGCCATTGGGCTATATTGGCACATGATAGGGTCAAATGGAAATGTTACTGGTGCCCGCAAGAGCAAATCAGTGAATAACGGGATTCATGTGATCAAGCAAATACTGTTTCTTAAAACACCTTACTTACCTAATGGTAACAAATAGGAATCATGTGCTATGTATTTCCTCTAAAGGTTTAAAGTGCAGAATATTCTATCAGAGATCATGGCATTATTCTTACTCTTTATGCCTGCACTTGGCCCCTAAAATGCAATTTTAGGGGCCTTAAAAGGCACTTGGGGACCCTTAAACCCCTAAAAAGGCACTTGTCCCCTAAAAAGTCATCAACTCCTTGCTAGTTTTATTGATGTGCTCCCACACCCCTGCCTATTCAGTGGCTCTTAGATAAATCCACCAGAGCACACTTAAGATGCTAAGTGGTGTGAATTTTTACATCAACATCTACTTGTCTCCATGTAACTGATTTCTAGGGGTGAAGTCCTTCTGGATAGATGCATAACCACATCAGTTTGTCTCTTCATTGGAAGAGATAGGTAATTAAAACGAATCACATGATGTTGCAGGGTTGTCAACGGGACTTGCATTCAAACTAGGTGGGCTATGTGCAAGGAAAGTGCCTTGCCTACTCTATCAGCTTTCATTCCTGCATTCTGTATTCTTTCCTAAATACTCTGAAACCTCAACTTTTTCTTCCTTTCTGATTATATAAGTCACCTGAAAGCATAGATTAGTCAAGAACATGTGTCTGCAGACTTCATCCTTAAGCCTAAGCACAGTTGTTTAAATGGAACTTTGAGAATGAACCAAAGGCAACAGAGAAACATAGATAAATGATGGTAGGAATGAAACAAGCTTTAGGAAAAGATTCCAGAAATGCATATTTTAAATGTGCGCAGGACATCTATATCTATATTAAATAACAAAGCAGATTATATTAGAAAATTTTCCATGAGCACATACAATATTTGATGTACTGATGAATCATTGATTCAACAAGAACCTTAACATAGTATAATTAAATTGTATAATAAATAACAAGATATTTTTTCCAAATATACCTTTTGCCCAAGAGTATTAATTGAAGGACTAGAACTGTGGGGATTCCGAGATGTTCGGCGCCTTATATTAATTGTATGAAGAAAAGTGGGCATAATCATGCAAGTTTCTCCTTTAAAACTATCCATGGTGTTGAGGTGTTTCTTCTCTAAGATACCTGTTCTTCAATCATTATCATTAAAGTCCAGATTATAGGTATGATTATGATTTTATTGATGATGATGTTCTTGGGTCACATTCAGTATTGCTCCAGGATTACTCCCAGTAGTGCTCTGGGCTTATTCCCGGTTCTATGCTCAACGCTTACTCCCAGAAGTACTCAAGAGGCCATATGTAGTTCCAGGGATCTAATGGAATTGATTATAAGCAAGGTATGCTCTGTAATCAGTGAGCTGCCTTCGCAGTCCCTAATGCCCAGATTATTTAGTCAGCTACTACCCAACAATATCAATATGCTTAATGCCACAGAATAGAATATTTAAGGCTTAAACTTGTTCATTTCTGTCTTGCATATTTATTCACAAAATATATTTTCAAGAATAAAAATGCAAAGCAAAGAGAAAATTGATCATGTTTCTAAATTACACACACTCCAATTTCATTTGATATCTTTGAATAAATAAATTTTTAGAATTTGTTTTTAGAATACACTAAAATATGATATATAAAATGCAAAATCAGTGCTGAAATTGTTTATAATTTTACTGTAATGCAAAACGAGCCAATTTAAATAATTAAATGTGGGCCTGAGTCAAGAGACATCAGGGAGAGCATTCGACTTGCATGTGACATACCCAGTGTTTCCTCAAACCCAACAGGAGCGATGCCCGAGCTCAAAGCCAGGAGTAAGCTTTGATCATAGGTGGTATGGTTCCAAAACAAAATAAAAAACAATGAATTTTTGCTTCCGGAGGGAACATTTTTAAATAGTCTAGGGTCAAATTGACGTGCATTTGTGGTTCGATGGAAATCTAGGTTAACTTGGTACAGGAAGCATGCTTTCACATCATCAGTGTGGTCCCCTTCTTGCTGTCCCTCCTAATACATGGCACCTTGCAGTCATCACACACAACTAGTCTTCTGTTATGATAATTGACTGACTATTTTAGCCACTTGCTTCTATGAAAATCTGAAACTTTCTTTACCTTTATATTTTAGCTATAGTGACCCAATTGCTCCTTCTTTTCTCCATGGTTCTTGACTCATAGGTAAGATAGATCTTGACTCAAAACATAGATCTTGAGTCAAAACTTTAGCAGTTTTATTCCTTTTATTATAATATACAGATAAAAGGAATAATTGTTAATAAAAACCTCACTTACTTTTGGGGGTCTTACATAGATCTTTTGAGGTTTTGTTCAAGTACTAAATTGGCCTGTAAAAATATTTAATTTTATTTAATTGAAGTAAAAATTTCAAAATTGTAATCCTTTATATATAAACCCATACATAAATAATTTTTTGTACAATTCAGAATTAAAATATTTTCCCTTATCTCAAGCACCTGAAAGATTACTTTTCAACTTTAATATTTCATGCATGTCAAGCATTTCAAAATGTTTATTAAAGTTTTGTTTATATTAATATTTTACTTGACTATAATTTATTACTCCCTTTTAATAAGTATTTATACTTTTTATTTGAATATAATTACAGATAAATTTTAAGGACATGACTTAAGAATAAAACTATTATCGAAAAGTAAATGTATATGGAATGCCCATTCAAGATCCTTCAGATACATAATATTCTTTTTTCTTCCCTATTTTGTATTTTTATAAGCAAATAAAATCAATTAAGTAGCTTAGTTTATTTTCTGTTTGGGTCACACCCGGCGATGCTCAGGGGTTACTCCTGGCTCTGCACTCAGGAATTACTCCTGGCGGTGCTCAGAGGATCATATGGGATGCCGGGAATCAAACCCTAGCAGGCATGGGCCGGCTGCGTGCAAGGCAAACGCCCTACCCGCTGGGCTATCGCTCCAGCTTCATCTTAGTTTTGTTCTAATGTTTTAACTGAACCATTTCTTTTCTACACAAATTATCTGCTTTTGCAATACACGGAGTCATTTCGTAAGTCATAAAATTTCCAAAATGGTGGTGTGGAAAGGTAGGTATTTGATTTCACATTGAATTTTCACTTCAATCTACTCACTCGAAACGTGAAAATCAATATTACTAGAGAAGATTTTATCACAGGTATTCTGCCAGACTTGCTACTATTTGAATGAATTTTATGTGGCTCTGTCCTCTTGGTCCCAATAGAATTTCATTTTTAATAATTTATTACTTCATTTGCTAGCTGACTTTTACATTCTGTTTCAGCTGTGTTGCCTAATAATTTTCTAATAAATTGAATCTTATTTTCCCATATGGTATTGTAACATTAGTTTCAAATTATTAATTGTTCAAGAAAAGAGAAAGTAAATATTACAGTATGATTGACATTGACATTTTGAGGAAACTGATGACAAATTAAAAGGATGCTATTTCTTGGACAATAACTTTTTTGGAAAATGTTGTTAACTAAAACAACAGATATTTCTACACATGTGATAACATAATAATAAAGAATAGAGACTGAGGCATATGTACTAGTGCCCAAATCTCTGAAACAGGTTAGGCGTTTGACAGGGGAGATGTAATATAATAGAAACAAAGCATAGTATTACATTTTACTGGCTATTTTTTTTACATCTAACCCTTTTTGAAACATAAAAATGAATAGAAAAGATAATTATGTGTATACATTAGATCAGACTATGGAACATGGAAAGAAATATATCTTTCTAGTAAAATAATAAAAAGGCAATTGGTGGTGTTTAAAGTTATATTAAGTATTCATAATTTTGTGAAATACTTTATACATGTCTTCTGATTTAAATTTATACATTGTTATTCTAATTTTACAGTTAACAGTCTTGAGAAGATTCATAACACTACTAGTCAGAATACATTCAGATAGTTTTGATTCCATGTTTCATCTCACACAATTATAATATTTAAGTTATGAATCCATCCCACGCTTAGTACCACTGTCAACATCAGTGATAGGTGAAGGTTTTGGCCTTATTTGACCTCTTTTTCTTTTACCCAACATTGCAGGTTTTATACCAAACTGTGTTCTGAGCTTTCAGACTAACATCTCCCCTACCAAGTGGCTTTTATTCTTTGAGCTTATTTCCTGCCTTTAATCAATGAGAAGTGGCACTTCTTGAAAATTGTGAAACTGACATAAATAAGTGGGAACAGGTTATTTCGTATACTTGAGTATCTTAAAATATATAAATGCTAAAAGCAAGCCTGCATATTACTTCCCTTTAAAATTTTAACACACAATACTATGCCTAACCAGAGAAAGGAAAGGTATAATATACAATTCTTACAGGTTGAATGAAAAAATAAATAAGCAGTTGGAAAAATGCCTTTGTTTATGTATGCAATGGGACAGTATATGGTAAATAGAAGATATTCATATTTGACTTGTACCTATTTAAACACTTAGCTTTATGTAAATAAAAATCTTATGATGGAGGATCAGATCAGGAAGTAAACAGTCTCATTGAAGATAAAAAATGTCCTCTGAATTTACCATTTTAAAGTGATACCAGACTTTGAAAATAAATGCATTGAAGCAGTAATTTAATGACACTTTTATTAATAATGATTAAGGTGAATATATAGTACTCTAGGAATTGAAAATCCTATAATGGAGAATGAAACACTGTCAATATTTCATATGACATTAAATATTAGGAATTAACTTTGCACAAAATATTTTAAAGACCATTGACTCTATTTACAAAAACAAAATGCAGTTCAGAGGTACATATTACGCAGTATTTCATTTTTATTAAAATGGTAAATGTGTACTTTTGCTGTTATGACTGATTTTTGAGTGATTGCCATACCTTTGAATGTTTTACAGTTTAATTATTTTGCAATAAGGCAACATAGTAATCTTATCCCTTAATTGTAGAAATAAAGAACGCAAGGACGTGATTTAGAGACAGAAAGTTGAGAACATTAGTCTTTGATCAAAACAGGAGGGAGCAAAAGAAATCTCATTGTGGAAAGAGGAAAAGAAAACACCCTGTGCTTGCACGAACCAGCATTTGGATTGGCATCCCGTGCTTTCAGTTTCTGCATTGGCTTTTCAGTCCTTCCAACTTTCTCCATGTGGCACGTCTGCCTCTCATGTGGCAGCAGCTCACATAGCTTTGCTTTGGCTGTATTTGGCAGTCACAGAATAAGGAAGACGCCAAGCGCTTGAATCTCGAGCTTCCCTCCCCTTCACCGCCATTCATTCTTTATTTACCCTATGTTTTTAAAACAACATGTAGTATTTCAGTTCATTCCTTGGCAACTTATAACTTGCTTGGCCTACCATCAACAATGGTGTTAACACAAAGTGACTCTGCCAGAAATTCAGGTTCTGTGCCACCAGAGGCCTTGCTGGCCATCAAGCCAGTGCACCTGCTGCTGTGGAGAATGAGGCTGTTGATAAAATTTCGTCCCCTTAAGGGTCACCAGCGTAACTTGGAAATAAACTGCAAGCATGGAGCAGTGCTACACGGCATGACTGAAGACGGTCCCAAGGACTTTTTTTCCTATAAGATTCAATATTTTTCTGATCCATAAACAATCAATTTTTGTACATTTCAGAGTTAGAAGGATGGCCAAAATCACCATTTGGAATGACAACTCAACGAACTTCTTATTGTAGGACACTTTAGCTGTAAACATAGGAACCTGTCTATAGTACTATCATCAGAAAGGATTACACTAAGGTATTTTCAGAAAGATTCTCTTAAAATGGAAATAAACTTTGATAATTTCTCCATTACTTAGATTTTCTGCTTAAGTTAATGATACTGCTCAAAACAATTGTGATAACTCAATGGAATTTCCCCTACCTATATTCTCATGAGTTTTGACTTACTTTCAAATTCAGAAGATGTGAAGCCTGAATGGATTAATCATGCCTGCAGTAATATAGCCAATTGTCTAAAACCGTGCCCTCTATGTTTTTACTTCCTTTAAAAGAAAATAAGCAGCAAATTATGTATCTGCTGGAGTTAGCAATTGTACAAAGGCAAAGCATCTTTTAAGAATCTGCTCTTGATTTCAACCATGGTCCCTTGAGTCTGCCAGGAGTGATTTTTGAGCACAGTCCTGAAGTAAAAAGTGATCGGTCTGGTATGTCCAATAAAACAAGTCTCAAATAGATTGCTATGTAGTTCTTTACTAAATATTACCCTCAAAGAAATAAGCTCTGGCACATGAGTATTTCTACATATCAAAATAAATAAAAGTAAAGTACTAAAAGTGTTCATCTTTATAAAATAAGCATGGTTTTATGACTGCTATCCAATCATGAGCAACATTGTAATTGTGGAAAAAAATTAAACTAGATACACATATATAAGCTACATTTTCATTAGATATTGAATAAGTTGGATATTTACATTAAGACAATTGTTTTAAGTGATATCATTGACTTAAGTAAGAAATCAAAATAATGAATAAATTATCAAATTTTCCTAAAACAAAAATCTAAAAAGAAATTTCATATATCAAGATTAAATTTTACTAATTGGGACTTAGATGCAGCAATATACATATATATTTATATACTAACTTATACTTAACATAAGTATTATAGAAGATGTGCTTATGAAATTTATATATATAGTAACCTATAACAATAAAACACAAATTTAAAACACAACGTAATTGCATTTTACATTTAAAACACAAATGTAAAAAGATTACAGAAAACAACCTTATTTTTTGAAAGATTATTTTTTAAATTTAAAATGTATGCACAAACAAAAAATACTAAGGACAAAACAAATATAATTCAATCTAACTCTCACATAATCAAATGCATACTTATCAGTCTTTTTCTTGGCCTTTACAAATGGGTTTGGCTTGCTGTCTGATGAAGAAAATCCATTGTTGGCAAGGACTTGATACACAAGAGATCTGGTATATTTTGATAAAATTAAAATTTAAAGACCACTTCTCTCCATGATTGTTTTGGTGTCTGAAGACTTCCAAATGAAAGAGATGCTCTAAACATATGGAAGGGGTTAAGATGCCATCTGTACACTGTATGGGACCTCATATATACAAAATATTATGATAGCTTTTCAATCAACTCTTCTCCAAATGAAAGTGGAAGAAGTATACTCAACTTTAGTCTAAAAAATCATTATTTTGTCAAGTAGTAATGAGAACATAATGTACAAATATCACACATTTACATCAGAGTTGTTCCTTTAAAAACTGAGATTAAAAGATCCATTAATTAAACATGAAGAATTCTAAATTAACTAGTACATAACTTTTAAAAAATGAAAAATGACACCTACACACCAGTTAAAGCTAATTTTAAAAATCATTTTCTAAAGAAAATGTTAGTTCTAGATTATTTGTATTCAGATTGGATCAATACACAGGGATACTCTCAGAGTCGTGTGGTCCCAGGGAATAAACCTGAATTGCCTTCCTATTATCAAATAGAGATACTTCTTAATTTTTGATGTATTTTATTGTAGCAATCTCATTTGTAATTTTACAGTATCGTCATCGCACAACATTCCAACACCGCACCCACTTCAGAAAACCTTTTTCCCTCCACTATTGTTCAGGTGTTCTATACTTACCCTTTGTTTAAATTCTATACTCCACCATTGTTCAGGTGTTCTATACTCTCCCTGCTTCCCACATTACACTGCCCTGGTATGCAACATTCTGTAGACCAGTTCTCTGGATTCTACTGCTTTTGGTCATTTGTTTTTCCCTAACTATGGGTTTTTACAACCCATATACTATGGTGGTATATATACAGTGCGGTACTGTAATTATGATGGACTCTCAGAACAATGGTAAAGAATGAGAGTCAAGAGACAGGAGCATACAGCAAACTAATCTTCAAACTAGGTGTGTAGCACATGAACTGTAACAAGGAAAGCTCACTCAATAAACGGTGTTGGTAAAACTGGTCAGCCATTTGTTTAAAAAAGAACTTAGATGATAATATGCATTAAAAATGAATTCATAAGGGGTTAAAGCACATTATCTCATACCTGAGTTGATAAATTATAGTGATGATAACATAGGCAGAACTCTATTACATTGAATTTAATGAATCAATGAATTATAATGTTTTTAGACCAATCAGTGATTGGTTGCCAATCCCCCAACCCAAAAAAAGCAAATAGAAACAAGTAGGATTACACCAAATTAAGAAACTTATGCATCACAAAAGAAACGATGGCCAAGAATATAAAGACAACCCACAGACTGGGAGAAATATTTGGCTCCTACCCATCTGACAGAGGGTTAATTTCCAAGATGTATAGAGCACGGATCATTCTTACCAAGAAAAAAAATCAAGAGTCTTATCACAAAGTGTGGACAAGAGTTGAAAAGAAGTGTCCTAAAAGACGACATGAGGAAAGCCAAAAGGTATGTGAAAAATAAAAGCATCTGTATCTTTTATCATCAGAGAGATGTGAATCTACACAGTGTGATATTACCTCTTTCATACCAGTGAGGCTGGTACACATCACAAAGAATGAAAACACTATTGTTACTGTGGATGTAGGGAACAATAAATGCCTCATCCACTGCTAATAGGAATGTCAACTAGTTCAGTCTTTTTTGGAAAAAAGATATTGACCTATCGCAAAAAATTAAGAGTTGGTTGGGCCGGAGATAGCCCAGCGGGTAGGACGTTTGCCTTGCCTGTGGACGGCCTGTGCCGCCCGGTTCAATCTCCAGCATCCCATATGGTTCTCCGAGCACCTCCAGGAGTAATTCCTGAGTGCAGAGCCAGGAGTAACCCCTGAGCATCGCCAGGTGTGACCCAAAAAAGCAAAAAAAAAATAAATAAATAAATAAAATAAGAGTTGGGCTACTATATAAACCAACAATTAAACACCCAGCATAAGCCTTAAGGGCCCCAAATCTCTATTCATAAAACACATTTACTCTCCTAAATTCATGCAGCGCTATTCACAATAGCCAATACTGCAAAAAAAGTCTAAATGTCAACTAGAAATATTTATCTTAACTAAAAGTTACTGAAATCATGAAATCAGTCCATTATAAATATACAATAAAAATATAAAAGCCAAGCAAATGAGTGAGGCCTTTCTCCACCTATGCTGTAGTATCATGTGATATTTTAAATATATCCAATGAGTAAGTAGCTCACGAATAGACAAAAGTAACTAAAAATGTTTTGATTGAGAAAAAGGAGAGAATGTTTCATTTTTTCTCCTTTTTACTGTTTTTGTTTTATAATCATACCTAGTGGGTTTTTTTTTTCCTTTTTTGGGTCACATCCAGTGATGCTCACTCAGGAATTACTCCTGGCAGTGCTCGGGGACCATTTGGTCATATGGGATGCTGGGGATCGAACCTGGGCGGCTGTGTGCAAGGTAAATGCTCTACCCACTGTGCTGTCGCTCTGGCCCTATACCTGGTGATTCTTAAGGCTTACTCATGGCTCAGTGCTTAGTCAACACTTCTAGCAGGGCTTGGGGGACCATATATGATGCCAGAAGTCAAACACGGGTCAGCTGCATTCAAAGAAAATAACTAACACTCTATATCTATCTAGCCTGAGTCCTCTTTCTCTTCATAAACACATATGCACACAGATCAAGGTAGTGCCTTTGTTCTAATTCTTAATGTATAATTAGGACTGGTTTTATGAGCAGACAAGTAAATATGAGAAGTATCTCAAAAGGCATGCCATCTGCTTCTTTTTCCTAGTCTTCAATGTTTCATATCAAGACTAGCTTTGTGCTTACACATATAGTTGCATTTATGGGATCATGCATAAAATCGAATTTTGGATAATGATAGCACATTATTTCATTTTGGTGATGGGGGATTGGGTCACACCTGGAAGTGCTCAAGGAGTTTTCCTAGTAGTACTCAGGGGAGCTTATTCGGAGTGAACAGAACTAGAGTCTAGTTCTAGTCAGACAAACACATTAACTTCAGTACTATTTCTCTGACCTCTGTAATTAGTTCATATAATAAACCAAATAGGTTTTGTAGTAGAGGAAAACAAAATACAGTATAAAGAATGGATTCAACAACTGACTGTATTCTCAAAGTGCCTAGGAGTAGATATTATACATCTACTAATATAGGGATTTTAAATATCATTTAATATTATATTTAAAGTTACGGGGGTTGGTTTTTCTAAATAAAACTCCTTAATTGTTTTGTGTGCAATTATACTTATTACTAAATAATAAAGTTAGTGTTTCATTAGGATACTTAGATTTTATGATCTCACTGTCCTTTATGAAAAAAAAGGAATACATTTTCCATCTAATTATCTTTGTTTTGTTTTGATATTTCTCTTCTGTTGGGAGTTCCCAAGAAGTAATCAACATGTTCCAGGGTCATACTCAGTCATTAGTGTTTAAGAGTCCAATGCTTCAGCTCTGCTCTGTTGAGGGTCATCAGTGCCAAATCTAACAGCTTTAATGAGAGCCACCAGAGAAATATTCTGTGCTGTTCAGGGGCCGTGAAATGTTGGAGATGGAAATTGTGCCTTTGTGCATGAGACATGTGTCCTAATTTCTGAGCTACTTCTCCAAATCCTTCCACTTAATTTTTAATCAGAACTTCATTAGATTACCAATTTTTATTATCTTTGGTTTTGTAAGGAAATATCTGGTTCATGTGGAAAAATTATCTTAATAAATAAAAATTCCCAGAAAAAAATTCTAACAATTATTTTGTTATTTTGAGATCTTGAATGGCTTCACTTCCAATAATCACTTGGTAGTTCATTATTTTCATTCCTATTTTAGTTCTTTTATTATTCTGTCCCCCAAATACACATATGTTTTATCTAAGCTATAATTATTTTTATATATGAAAAGTGTATATGCTTGTTTGCTGTTTAAAACAATTTTTATTATTTTTATTGATCACATGAACTCATTTGTGTAAAAAATAGTCAAGGAAAATTGAATCATAACATCATTTTCAACTACTTACTCTTAAAGGGAAAAATGTACTGTTCGATTTATAATTCTCTATCTTCCCCATGCTGATCTCATATTTTTAGTTTTTATTATGCAGTCACAAGGTTACCACAAAGTGACACGAAAATGGTATTAAAATAATAAAGCCAATAATTCAGGGTAAATGGTTTAGGAGTCCTGCTTGAATACCTTTCAAATTTGTTCATGAATAAAGAACCTTATTTTATTGAACTAAATACATTGTCAAAATCCAAAAATTTATTCACATTGACAATGTGAATTATTCTCTAAGTTTAGTAATTTTGATGCCTGTCCTGATTTGTAAATCACCATATAGTTGCCTAAGCATGCACAGGATATTATGTGCATTGTAAAATGATCAGTAAGTGATTTCCTGTACAGTTCTACTTAATGACAGAATACAAAGTTATTCAGAGAGCTACAATTGTGAAATAAATTATTTCTCTGCTGACCTAGAGATATCTGTGTTCTCTCTTATCTGAGTTGATGAACATTTAAAGTGATGCTTTGAGATGTTTCAAACTTAAATAATTACTGCTACCATTCTGAATTGCGTGCAACTTTATGATTTATTTATATTCTGTGAGATTTTTCTCCCCAAAGGGTCACACAGCTATTAACTCCAAAATTAATTGAATACTAAAATAAGTATTAGACAAATATTTATGTTGAGCATTTTCAAAATAAAAGTAATATTTACATTTATAACAATTATAACCATTCTGAATATAAAACACTGAAAGTATTTTATATTTCCATTATCTGTAAGTTAAAATCACAAAGGTCATAATCTTATTGGTAAAAGAAGTCACAGACAATTTTAACAAATAATCACAGAAATCAGATATGGGATTTTCTTGCAATCAGACATCTAATTTTTGCTTCCTTTTCTCTAACTTCATAGAACTAATCTAAAATACCTAGAAACAATTGACAACTTGAAGTTATATACAGCAGCGAAATGCAATACATTTCTATTTTTCATGTAATTTGCCTTCTCTTTTTCTTCTAGTAAACATATTGAACAGTAATAAAAGTTATGTTGCCATAAGGTACAAAGGGTACAAATCAGAATAAAACCACATTTCAAAGTAATTTGTCTCTTCTTGCTTTCATACGTATTTTATAATTGGTTTTTTATATGAAGTATATTAAACCAGTTTGAATCACATCGAAAAAGAGGAAATACTGGTATATTTTTTATATCCCCTTTCGCAAATTATCTTTCTCAGTGGCCCAATTAAGGTCTGAAAATATTGTTGGTTCACACTGCAAATGCTAACCAAAAAGTAAAAAGTGTAATAGGATCATCATGGACTATTTTAAAGTGTTAGCAAACATCAATTGCACTTGCAACATCCAAGATCATGTCCACCCACATGCTATCATATTTTTGTTTTCTCTTGTACTGGGGCCACACTTAGCAGGTCTCAGGGCTGAGCGCTCACTCTGTGCCCAGGGACTACTCCTAGATGTACTCAGGGAACTGTAAGTGGTTCCCAAACTAGTCCAGGTTAGTCGCATCTGAAAAGATCACTTTACCCATTATGTTGCCTCTCCAGTTTGGGTTTGTTATGATCATTAAACTGGTGTAATTCTATATTTTATTCTACAAGCAAAAGATACAGTGGAACTAGTGCCATATTTAGATTTTTTTAAAGTCATCTGATTTTACACTAGAAAGCACAAAAATGTGAATTCAGTTTTCAAAGTAATTAGAATAGAATATATGTGAATTTTAAAGCAAATTTAAGAATTTCAAGTTGAACTTTAAGTTTATATTTAGTGTAACATGAATGTCTCATATTGTCACATGTTCATTTTTAAATGCTTATCTTTATTAATTCCGCCTATTGTTTTTATCACCATTGCTTATAAAAATTCACGTTCATTACTTTAAATAAAAAAAAACCTTTCAAACTATATTTAAGCTCAACATATATTTTTTGTTTGAATTTCATTTTTGAGATCATACAATATAGAATATTGTATTTATAACAGATATAGCAATTTTTTATCTAATACCTATATCAAAATAATATTTTATTCCAAAAGATACTAAAATCTTCTTAAATAATTTGAAAAATTTCCATTAAAGCAAGATTTTAATAATGTGTTTCATACCTTTTGAAAATAAAGTTAATGGATGGTTATTCTTTGGCAGAACTGTGTGAACCATACGCAGTGTTGGAGACCAGAACCAAATTAGCTGCATGCAAAGCAAATGCCACACCCATAACCTCTGTCCTGTCCCTCTCTTCCTCAAGTTCTATTATGTTTAATAGCTTAGTTTTAAATGTTTTCTTCATATCTAATTCCCTGGAAGCACATTCATTCCTGAAAGTACATTTGAATATGCAGATAACTGGCTCCTGCCAAGTTCTGAGTCAGAATTTCTGGCAGTTACGCTCAGAAGGTATTTTAAAATGCTTTGCCAGAATTTTCTACACTATATATAGTTTGAGAACCACTGTCTTATAAGAGGATATCATGATACGAAATAGTTTACACATTTCAGATGCGATCGAGCTATTCAGAGTGGTAAGGACAAATAGTTTACACATTTCACACATACAACCTAGGAAGAATCCTAAATCACCAGGATTTACATAGATATGGATGCCCAATTTCTATCAAAACTTTTATTAAATAACTGTGATTCATACAGTTGTTTATAGTTGAGTTTTAGGCATATAATATTCCAACACCTGTGAGAAAGGCACATAGCAAAAATAGAAGAAAAACAGTTTGTGTTGGCAGGATGTAATGAAAAAGGAACTCTCATACGCTGCTTATAGGAGTGTTCTCTGTACAACCCTTGGGGAAAAACGGTATCAGGGTTTTCAGTAACTTTGCAACTGAACTGCCATATGACCCTGCATCCCACTTCTGTGCATCTAACCCCAAGACATAAAAACACTCTTTCTAAAGGACACACACACTCTATTCTTTATTGCTACATACAGTATAATCTCTAAAATATGGAATCAACCAACATGTCCATTGATAGAGGCACAATTTCTTTATATCAACAATGAGTACACAGTCCTTTTAGAAGATAAGCACAGGGACTGGGGAAATAGTTCCAACACAGATCGTGGGACTCACATTTCTGATTCAGAGTATCTAGTAAAGATTCCCCTGTCCTTTTATATTTTTGAGACAGCACTGGCCCTATACTGTTTCACAGACAGGCAATGATAGCCAAGACAGTAGGCCAGTGGGTTAAAAAGAGTTACCCACTGGTACTCGTCTGTGAACTGACAACTGATATCCGTTGGTCTAGGTTATAACAACAGTTTTCACTTATAGCACATTTTCTCCAGTTGTGATGACTACACAGGGGGGGGTCTTATGATACATCAACATTGGACATAAACATTCGTATCTCTTCCCCACATCAGGTACATATATGAGTATTCCTTTTATAAAACATTTAATTTATACATGTTCCTGCCTATATCTTTTCAATACCAGAAGCATGTAATGGTCTTTTTTTTTTTTTTTTTGCTTTTTTGGGTCACACCCGGCGATGCTCAGGGGTTACTCCTGGCTCTGCACTCAGGAATTACTCCTGGCGGTGCTCGGGGACCATATGGGATGCCGGAGATTGAACCCGGGCCGGCATGGGACGACCGCGTGCAAGGCAAATGCCCTACCCTCTGGGCTATCACCCGACCCATGTAATGGTCTTTAAAACAAAGTAACAATCTCCAAAACAAATTCTGGAATCCAGTTATTTGGGTTCTAATTCTAATTCTACAAACTGTTTGTGGGTTCTTAAACTTCTTAAACCAACAATTCATAAAACTCCATTATGTTCAGTCAACTATAAAAGGCTATGACAATGGTTGTTTTAGGAGATGTTATGGTAACTAAATAAACTAGTACATCTAGTCGTCTAGTACAATGTCAGGCATATAGTGATACAAATGTTTTAATTGTCACCATATAAACCATTCTCAATCTGTATGAGAAAGCAAATTATTGCAAAAGTTTCTATAGCTGAAGGGTATTGGGCACGAAAACTATCCGTCAGTTGTGCTTCTTCCTTCATCAAGGATTGTTTAATATTAACCTACTGGTCTTTCACTTAGTACAGCATAAATTGAAAACCTCATTCGTGTTAGCATGTATAGACATCTACATAGGTCATTATCCGTCTCTTACAAGGTAAGTGTGGCTTCCGTGTAAAAACGGCTTAACAATAACTACAAACATCTGTGTGTTTCATACCCATGCTTCTGATTCTGTATCTTCCACTCTGAATTTTCCTGTTACATTTGTCTTTTGTGTATTTCTTCTCTTATTATTAGTATATATTCATTATGACTTTCATTTCACCACTGTTAACTCTGCAGGTAGCTTTGCCCCTCAGCGAGTTACCTGGCTAATTTGATTCTGGCATCAAAAAATATATTCCAGAGATGTGAGCATGTCATTAACAAAACACTGAACATGTGCTAATACTGACCCCTTGAGACACTTCCTGCAGCTATTCGCTGAGAGACCTTGCTGTTATTGATTATCTTAGCTTGACTTTATATACCAGGCTTTCTTTCAGGTATTTATCCCACTAATTTACTGGCATCTATTATGTAGCATAGAGCAAATGCCTTTCTCAAGCCTCTGTATGCAGCGCCCTTTCATTACATTTATCTCCTAAGTTAGGAGATGCCAAAGCAAGCTTTTACAATATATGCTGTGACCTACTTTTAATAAATTCACATTTACCACTTACTTTATTAGACACATTCCTCCCTGGTGCTCAAATTTGGACTCTTTAATTATATGCCCAGCCAAAGATATATGATACAGGAAGGCAATTTAGGAAGCAAAAAACTAAAGCTCTACAAACATTCTGAGATGCAAAAATAAAGATAGAAGAAGGGAAAATAGTATTCTAATTCTAGAAGGATTTGCTTTCCTGCAACCTTTGTCTTGAAATTGTCTTTAAGATCCTAGGTTATTTCTAATTTTGGCCCTCAAATTACATCTTACACATTTCAGACAGCTAGGGCAGACTCTCTGTGCCTTTTCTTATTATTATTCAAATTGTTTAATGCACTGAAAATGGGAACTCTGGGACTCTAGACTTCTTTTTCCCCCTTGAAGCCTCTAAATAATTAATTAAACTGGTGAGCTCTCACTGCAGCAAATTTCCTCTTCATGTTGTCCATGGTAGCACACATTTATCCTTAGGCAAAGCCACAGGCTAAAAGAGTTTTATGTTAGCTAAACATCTTAGACTATGGCATATTATCTCTGAGGTCATAACAAAAGAAATTGTTCAAGCCTAGTGAAAACAGGTGAAATCAGTAAAACTTCTGGATAAATGTGAGGATTAAATGGTAGTTCCAAGCAAGTTGTCAGTAACTTGGAATTTAAATCAACTGTGATTTCATAAGGCCATGCATGTTTATTTTAATAGTGCCACAGAAAGGAATTGAGGGCTACAGCCGCATAATATACATTCTTCACATTATATTTAGAGATATAGACTGTAAATAGGTGTTTTATTTGTTAAATTCTCACGAAGATCTTAGAAATATTTGTTATGAACCTTTTCAAATTAAAAATAGAGAAACTGGAGAAAGGGACGGAATATACTCTAACTCTGTGCTCTCTCTATATTGGCTGTAGTTAAATACCCAGGGTTTTCTTATTAGCTTTGCCCTAAGACACACAAAAAAAGTACTCAGGGACCATTCACTTCCCTTCTCAATAGTAGAAAATTATCAATAATGTTGCAGAGCCACTTCAGACCCACAGAGTGGTTTGATGATAAATGAGTGGCAGTGCCCTTCGGGCAAGCCACAAAACACTAGTTAAGGCAGCAGGAAGAAGGGTATTTGGGGAAGTCTGTGTTCACTTTGGTGTTTGGTTAGACAAAAGACTCATTTTCCAGCAATGTCTTAATCTTCCAAAGCAGAATTAGAGGCTTTTTTCTATAATAGTCCACATTTTGAACAATGTTTGATGTTCTGTGGAGCAAAGATAAGCTGTTTGGTTTAGCTTTAAAAAGAATGCATAAAGCTTGAGTAACAACACACCTACCAGAAAGCCAGAGTTTACCCTGAGATGTTTGTGAGAATGCAAGATACAAACAAATGGAAATGAACCAATTCACTGGGAGAAAACGTAAAAACTCCAGGGATTCAGACTTTGGTAAAGTATCATTTAGAGAATGAGAATTAACTTATTCATGCTGTCCACCCTTTTCATACATCACAGTCAATATATTCCATCATTATGTTATGGACATTTGTTTAGGAAACACTATTGTCAGTCCACTATAGAGAGAATCACTCATTTTTCCCCCAGTGTTTCTAGAATACTATGAAGTAGAATCCATTTAAAACCCGAGGATCTGTGTCTTGAAAAGTTACACCAATAACAATGCTACTCAAGCAGCAGAAGTCAACTGAAATGAGGTTCATAAATGAAGCAATGATCAATTAAAGAATTTCAAACAATACATAATATGTTGGAAAAATGAAATTTAAATTTTGTGGTTGGTTTCTTTTATAGGTGTTACAGAGTACTCAAGATATTTGGAAATGAAAATAACCTAAACAATTATTTGCTCCCAATTAAAAAAAAACTGGGAACCTACAATAAAATCAGACACCAGATAGGGTAGTTTGCAAGTTGACAGTTGGCTTAAGGGTCCCTTTTTCTTGTTCAACCTTCTCCCTATACTGTCAGACAGCTTTCCATGCCAAAAATAAAAATAATAATAATAAAACAAGGCTTGATGAATTATTAAATGTTGCGAGTGAATTTTCAATATGTAATTATAGCTTAGACACTTATTTAATTATTTGGATAATTCATTTCATATTTTCTTATTTAATTGCTGCCATCCACTGCACTGTATAATTTAAACAATCATAAATAGCAGCTTGAATTTTATGAAATCACCATGCCAAAAATTCTAAGTGCTTATGACTAAGAAAATATTTGCAAAGATTTATCTATTTGCTGGATATTCTATTACAGATTTTCTATCACTAGTTCAAAAAGAGTTTTTAAATAAAATTCTATATAACATTATAAATGATTCATTTCTTGAATATGTCTGTGAAAACATATATGTATATAGTCCATGAGACAGCATACAATTAATTAAATAACTTTTGGTTCAAGAAGGTCCTACCTCTAGATTAATAAAATTATACTAAAATAAACAACTTTAGTTTTCATGTACCATGAAAAGAACTTACAAAAACTGCATCCTTTATCTTATCTAGACGAGTCAAATATAAACTATTGTTAGAAGATGATGCTTGATATTTCTCTAAATATGCAAAGAACCTTGGCTTATACACCTCATTTTCCCCTATTCCATCGGCTACTCTTTGAATTATAAAATACTCCATTTACCTTCTTTAGCCTCATTTGACTTACTTCGTTCCATTTAGCAATAAAGAAGATACACATTAGTAGGAAATAATTTCATGGAAGGAGCTATTTTAATAGTGTGTATATCTATGAGTGAACTACAGCTGATTATAGGCAATGCACTACCTCTTCTATTCTTTTTTTGATCATTTTATTCAATTAATCCAGAAAATTAACTCTACATGTAATTTAATGTTACTAGTATTCACTCTTTCTACTGCAAGTGCCTTTCGATGTTAAAATACTCTATATTATACATCTTTAGGATATATTATTTTGAGCCGACTATAAAAATCAAAAGTCATGAAAATGGAACAAGGAAGTGAGGGTGAAAAAGAAAGAAGAAAAAAAATGCTTCCTGCATTTTTTATCAAGGAGGAAGAAAAGAGTTAGCATGATTAGCTGGTTTAATTGTTTATCTGAATACCTATTTAAATAAAATTTGGATGATGCTATCAAAGAAGCAACTCAAAATGTAAAAATTCCAGGCAAACCTTAGTATCTCTGCAGGTGATTAATTGCCTTTAAAAATGAAAGAGATGTCAAGATTGACAAACAACAGGCCTACCCAAGATTTGCTCAGCATGATGCTACAATTTTGAAGAACATACTTATCAGATCACCTTCTTACATATGTAAAAAATCTATATACAAGTGATCAGCATAAAATCAATAGTTTCTTCTAATTTAGAAAAAATTTTAGAAGCTAATCTCATATTATGAGTTTTTAGAGTCAAGCATATTTTAATCTTATTAGTTCACATACTACTTTATATGTTTTATATGAATAATTGTTCAGCCATTCCTATACCAGGAAGTTAGAGAGAATATAGAATGTGGACTGGAGCAATAATACAGCATGTAGGGCATTTGCCTTGCATGTGACCAACCAGGGTTTGATCCCCATCATCCCATATGGATCCCTGAGCACAACCAGGAGTAATTCCTGAGTGCAGAACCAATTGTAACCCCTGAGCATCCCGGGTGTGACCCAAAAAAGCAAAAATAAGAAAAAATATAGAAGAAACGTCCTGATTACCATTCCTCTAATCTAACTGATAAAATATAATATTTCAGTTTTGAGATCCCTGCTTGATCCTAGGAGATCAGAAGAGGAAGCATGACATAATGATAAAGAATTGAAAAACTTGGAAAGAATAAGATATCACTAGTTCAACCATCAATCACAATTCTGAACTTAATTATTGATGTGTTACAAAAATATTGGAGTATCCCAAATTTGAATGCCAATATTTGAGTTTTTCTACAAAATAAATAAAACATGTTAAAAGCCGTAGGAATAAATAAAATGGAGATGACTGATGGTTAAAAATATGCTGTTTTTTTTTTTCAGACTGGAGAGATAGTGCAAATGTTAAAGCATTTGTCTTACATTCTGCTGAACCCAGTTCAATTCCTGACACCGCATATGTTTCCTGAGCATGATTAGGATAGTTTCAGAGTGAGCACTGCAACTCACAAAATGACCTAACAAATCCCACTATGATTAATGTATTCTTAAATAATGAGGAGACCCTATATAATAGAGGCTTTTTTCTTTCCTCTTTTCTGTTCATATATGCTTGTTTTAATTTTTTTTCACTATATACTCCCCAGTGTTTTTGCATAGTTGCTGTATAACAGGAGTCACACTTCCTGGCTATGGTGTTTGCATATTTACTAGTTGCATTTTCTAGTGGTCACACATTATGTCATGGATGTTCACACTTGGTCAAAGTGCCCTCAGACTTGTGTAGGTCTTTGTTTCTCTCCTTTCTTTCTTTTATTTCTTCCTTCCTTCATCTCCTTTCCCTACTCTTTAATTTGTATACATGAATAGTACATATATAATCACAAAATTTGAATTTAGTCATAAGAAAAAATTCATTAGAGTGGCCCATTATATTTTATGCCTAGTTTAGAAATTCTATTCTGATAATAAAATTAACAACTCTTTATGACCCTTCTCAAACTAATTTCTTTGGATCACCATTGATAGTTTGCTTGAGCTTCTATAGTTCATAGTGCAGTTTTTTATATATTTTCCATATACAGTGCAATTTTATTTATTTATTTTTTACAATACTCTGATTACAGCTTTTAATTATTCATTTTTTAATTCAATGACTAGGGGATATGAAGCTACAGGTTGTTCATTATTGGGTTTCAGTTATACAATATTCTAGACCCATCCTTTACCAGTGCACATTTCCCACTACCAATATACCCAGTCATTCTCTAGTAACCCTCTTTCCTTCGGAGAATTGTGTGCAAGGGTTGGGGGAGGGCAGTTAGAATAGAGAAGTAACCAATAACATGATAATAGTTGGAAATGGTCACTCTGAACTAGAATTAGTGATGAAAGTGCTAATGCCATGTGGATAATAATCTCTCAGCTATAGTGAAGTTCTCGAAAGCAAAAGATTTTCCTGTTTTCTTTGTACTCATAATAGATGAACTTAGGTCAAAGATCTCTCATTAAGAACTATATGCTCTTTACACTTACATATTGTACCCTCTATGAAATTGTCTCTGCTCAATGTTTATATAGGGTATACCTGTTTCAAAGCAAGTGCACATTTGCTTTTTATTGTATGATTCAACATAATTTTTGTTGACTATTACTATACAATTATTTTTATTTTAATTTTTTCCTATTTTTGCTTTTTTTGGGTCACACCTGGCAATGCTCAGGGGTTCTCCTGGCTCTGCACTCAGGAATTACTCCTGGAGGTGCTTGGGGAGCATATGGGATGCCGGGGATTGAACCCATGTGCAAGGCAAACATCCTACCTGCTGGACTATCGGCCGGCCCAATTTTTTTTCAGTTGTTTCCAAAAAAATGGAAAATGATCCCAGTTACCAATTTGGAGAGCAAACTTTAGGTTTTCCCCACTCTTAGAGCCAATGGAACCACATGCAAGCACCAGGTAATAGAGGTGCTTCACCATGTCAGAACCCTAAGAATGGGTGTGCCCACAACTGCCAGAGCAGTGTCCATAAAAATCCCTGTTAGAACAGAAGAATTAGCTCTACACTCTCATGCCTCAGAAAAAAAATTAAAGGGAAGTGGAGACAGTCAGAACAATGGAGACAAAAACAACAGTCTGTTAGTGAAAACACTAATATTAGTCAAAGTCCAAATCCCTGGTATCTGAAGTTCCACTGTTCACCCAATTTTAAGGAATGTCAGAAAACAAAGGGATTCAGCTACTCCAGCAAGAAGGAATTGAAACTCAGGTGGTTCTCAATGTCGTCAAAATGTCAACTCTGGTTGAGAAGAACCTTGTAGCTACACTCCATACAAAGGGCAGTGAAAATTAATTCACTGGTGAAATTAAAGCAACTCAAAAATGAACAGATAGGAGATTGTAAAGAATTCATAGCAGTAGAATTGAAGGAGCTAAAAAAGACAAAATAGCAAATCACCTCAGAAGATTCTGAATATCATACCCTGGACCAATGTACTTGTGGACAAAATTCAAGTTATCAACAATGAAGAAGACCCAAAAGGTACTTAAAAGAAACTAGCAAGTAGAATAATCTCTGAATTATAGGAATGCCAGTAGAGAAAAAAATGAAAGATTACCAAATAAAATAGATTCAAACCAACACCAAGACACATCGTGATCAATTCAGACCATAAAAGAAAGATTATTTAAAAGCAACAAGAAGAAAAATAAACTAAAATACTAATGACAACTCCAAGTACAACATAAAAAATTCGTAATAAGAGCAGCAAATCAGGAACTGGAAAAGCTTGAATGAACTGGAAATAAACAGTGCTATCTGCCCTCAAAAACTGACTACACTTCCTTCTCTGGGTCATGAAAAAAAAGGATTTAAGACTAATCCCCAGGGTTGTAGCAATAGCAGGTAGGGCGTTTGCCTTGCACATGGCCAACCTGGGTTCTATCCCCAGCATCCCATATGGTCCCCAGAGCACTGCCAGGAGTAATCCCTGAGTGAAGAACCATGAGTAACCCCTAAGCATCGCTGGTTTATGACCCAAATACATATAATATATATATATATACATACACACACACACACACACACACATATATATATATATATATATATATATATATATATATATTTTTTTTTATATATGTGTGTATATATATATATATATATATATATATATATATATATATATATATATATATATAATACTGATCCCCTACTAGCACATAATGAAAAAATGAAAACAAACAAAAAGTCACAAAAAACAAAAATCTTATAAAGTGTTTTCTGAGACACAGAGACACCTGGCAGAGCAGAAACTGGGGAAAGAAACCACTTTCCCCGTTGAATCCCCTGCATTCCATGGACTACGAGAGCGACTTCCAACCCGAGTCCACCATCCTGATGGAGCCTCGGAAGAGTCCAGAGAAACCCCCACACCTTGCTGGCAGCGATCTTCACCATCCACACTCCGCATCTAGTAAGATTTCCAACCAAGAGATTAAGCCAGTCTCCAGCCCAGCTTGTCAGACACCCAGACTACAAGGACCCACCCTGCAGAGACCCACCCTTCAGAGGAGAGTATTTCAAGCCCAGGAATTCTTGAGCCACAGACACAGACACACCAGGCAGAGCAGAAACCAGCTTTCCCCATTGCACAAGGCTAATGTGTGGCTGTGTGATTTGCCTCCAAATTACCATGAATATTCTACCCACCCCTCTGAGAGAGCCCCACAGGTAATGAGAGTATAGCGCCTGAAAGGCAGAGCCTGGCAAGCTGTCCGGTGCCTGTGTGTTATGCCAAAACCAGTAAAAAAATGTTTATTTTCCTGACCCCGAAAGAGCTCTTAATGTGGCAGCAGTAAGAAAGGCGAACAAGCAGTGCCTGAAAAAAATTTCATGGCCATCCTAAGCTCCCAAAACAAAGAAGGACTAAAATGACTGTCTGTACTTTCAATGCACGTATGCTGACATCGGAAGCATACATTGAGGATCTGATGGTGCAAGCGCAAAAGATCAAGTAAATCATTGCTCTCGGACTGAGACGAGGGAGGCATCAGTCGCATCATGCTGTATTTGAAACCAGAGAAGAATTGTTCCTTGGAGGCGTCGGTGGCGTTGTTGTCCTTGTCAACATGAACATGGCCGATCAGCATTGATTCATTTGAATGCCTAACAAACCGGATAGGACGATTACACTTGAAGAGATGTGGCCCACTGCCAGTAATTTCTCTTCATTGTCTACGCACCAACATCCACATATAAAGGTAATGAAATTGAGGAATTCTACATGGAACTGGAGGAGATCTATAAAAAAGATCACACCTTCTACAAGATCAGAGTCCGTGATTTTAATGCCAAGATAGAACCGAGAAGATCGGATGAAGAACTCCACATCGGGACTCATGGCCTAGAATGGAACGAACAGGGTGAGAGACTATCTGAGTTCATCATGTCCACCAAGACCATTCATGGGAACTCACAGTTCCAGAAGGCTGAAGCGAAACGTTGGACATGGGAATCTCCTGGTGGACAGTTCCACAATGAAATTGACAACATCATCATCAATCGACAGTTTTGTCTCATGGATGTTGCTGTCGTCCCCAAATTCCAAACAGGATCGGACCACCGTCTCCTTGGTGCAAAATTCTGCTTCATGCAATGGGGAGAAAAGACTGCAAAGTTTAAGAAGAGAACTCCCAGAACGACCACCAACTGGGAAATCTTTGGCACCATTGCAGCAACATGGGAAGATACCATCATTGACGACATCGATGAAGAATACAACTGACTAGTTCAGCACCTCCATGATTGTGCGAAGAATGCCGAGAGAGAGAAAGACACAAAAGGCCTCCTGTCTTCAGTAACTCTCGAGCTCATTCACCAACGTGGCAAGGCGCGAGCCTCAGGTGACCAAATGCTAATGTCCAAGCTTGAAAAGCCGGTGCAGAGAAGTGATAAAAGAAGATCTCAAAGACAGTAGAGCAGAAATACTGGAAGATGCAGCAGAAGCCAGGAAAAGAATTCGCAACGACCACCTGTCCTTCGCCAACTATAAGACCAAGATGACTGCCCTCTGACGCCCTGATGGATCTATCACATCTTCCAGAAAGGCAATGGAGAAGAATATCCAGGATTTCTACTCAAATCTCTTTGAGAGCTACATCCAGCTGCCCACATACCAAATTCCGCAAGAAGGATATTTCATTCCCAATGTTCTCCCTTCTGAAATCCGACATGCCATTTCGTCTGCAACGAAGGGAAGCAGCACCAGGCCCAGACAAAGTCAGACCAGAACACCTGAAGAATCTGCCGTCGGTACTCATCAATACACTAGCTCAGCTCTTCACACGCTAGTACCTGTCCGAATGCAAGGTGCCCTCCCAATGGAAAACCAGCAGGACAGTTCTACTGTTCAAGAAGGGAGACATTCACGACATCGGCAACTATCGCCCCATCTTCTTGTTGTCCGTCATCTACACGCTGTTTACACGAGTTATCCTGAATAGGATTGGCAGAACACTAGATGAAGGACAACCATGCGAGCAAGCTGGCTTCAGGAAAGGATTCAGCACAATAGACCATATACACACAGTAACTAAGCTCATTGAGGTTTGTAGGGAGTACAAGATGCCGCTCTGTCTCACGTTCATTGATTTACAGAAAGCCTTTGATTCTGTGGAGACTAAAGCAGTCATTGAAGCCCTAGTCAAACTGGGTGTTCAAACCCAATACATCAAGATCCTTCGTGAGCTGTATTACGGATTCACCACCAGGATCTCACCATTCTACAAGTGATCATTGATGTCAAAAGAGGGGTTCCACAGGGTGATACCATTAAACCAAAACACTTCAGCGCCACCCTCGGGAACATCATATGACAATTAGATTGGGAAGGAATGGGAGTGAAGATAGATGGTCGGCAACTACACCACCTCTCGCGTCGCTGATGACATCGTTCTAATAACACCAAACATTCAGCCAAGTGGCATGAATGCTGGCTGACTTCGACTTAGAAAGTGGAAAGATAGGTCTACAGCTGAGTCTAAAGTAAACCATGTGTATGAAAAATGAACTAGTTCCAGAGGCCCCATTCACTCTCAATGGAACAAACATCTCTGAATGCAGCAGTTATGTGTACCTAGGTCGAAAAGTCAACATGATGAACGATCTAAAACCTGAGCTGCGCAGGAGGAAGAGAGCGGCAAGGAATGCCTTCAGAGGCATCGAAGAAATCGCTAAAAGGACAAAGAATCTCTGGCTCCGCGCACATCTCTTCGACTCCACCATTCTCCCTGCATTAACATACGCCTCAGAGACCTGGGCCCTATGAAAGCAGGATGAGAATGCTATTCGGGTCTCCCAGAAGGAATCGAAAAAGCTATGCTTGGGATATCACGCCTCACTCAAGTGGGAGAAGGAATCCGGAGTTCTGACCTCCATCGCTATTCCAGAATCAGGGACGCTGTCTCGTTTGCCAAGGCATCAAAAATCAGATGGGCTGGACATGTAATGCTTTTGGAGATGACCGCTGGACTAGAGCTGTTACCGATTTGGATCCCACGGGATGTCAAAAGATCACGTGGCCGCCCACCCGCAAAGATGGTCAGCCTTCTTTGTCAAGACCCTGAAGGAATAATTTGAGGCTCTTCATATTCCTGAATCAACCAGATGCCGTTGGGCTACATTGGCACGGGTTAGGGTTCAATGGGAATGTTACTGGTGCCCGCTCGAGCAAAGTGATGAATAACGGGATTCAAGTGATCAAGTGAATCAAGTGACAAGTGACACTCTTTCACAACTCATATGGCAATACAGGGAATAAGGATCAATGTAAGTGCCCTTTCTAGAGATTAGAATTCTGATCAAGTATTTCTGGGAGGGTATATGTATTTGAAAAGAAGGTCCAATTTTGTTTGTTTTATAAAAATATGAAAATTATAGTTTGCCGCAGGTTGACTTTAGGTCGACCTTGCCACCACTCACTCCATGAATTGATGGAATGGTTTGAGGCTCTTTATGCTCCTGGAGCGAGCAGATGCCCTTGGGCTTTACTAGCATGAGACAGGACCTATGGAGATGTCACTGGTGCCCACTCGAGCAAATCAATGATGATCCGAATGACAGTGATGAAAATTATATGATATTATAATAGTTATTCCAAGTATCATAATTCTAAGGATACCACAGTCCCTTAACAGAATACACCATCTAAATTTACTTTTCCGAGGAAGTCATTGTCATATAATGCTATCTTGTGACCTTTTCTAGGCAAACAGGAACAATTTTAGGCTATCACAACTACATGAATTGCTTCCTAAAGAGACAGTCTTAATTGCTTTTATAACCTCAATTTTAGTTTAGGCTTCATTTCCTATAATATATTCCTTGAAGCTTGAAATTGGCTTTTTTCCCACTCAACATTTTACCCTTGACTTTTAGGTAAGCAATGATTTTCCTTTTTCAATGAAGTACTAAGGGATTTCATATAACATAGATATGAATGATTCGGCCCAGTAAAATATACCTATGCTTTATTGATCTTTTAATCCCATTCCCTGAAAGAAAAGCTAGCATTCCTTTTCTGTGGAGCTCATTCACAGATGTACTGTTCTTTTGAAAATTAAAGTGGGACCAATGACAACCTGATAGTAGAATTATACGTTTTTCTATTTTGTGTTTGCTTGATAAAGACTTTTTTTGTGTCATCTATTATATGGGTCTTATTATCTAAGACTTTGAGTGATTAATAGATAGACATCTATTAATATACTTACCTAGAAACCAAATGCTAGCCTTTTTCTTTGCACAATGCTACTGCAAGCAACTAAGTTAACCACTCTTAAGCTCTTAAGTGAGAGAAGGAATCCAGAGTTCTGACCTATGTTGCTATTCCAGAATCAGGGACGCTGTCTTGTTTGCTAAGGCGTTGAAAATCAGATGGGCTGGACATGTAATGCGATTTGGAGATAACCGCTGGACTAGAGCTATTACTGACTGCATCCCACTGGATGTCAAAAGATCACGTGGCCACCCACCTACAAGATGGTCAGACTTCCTTTTCAAGACCCTGAAGGAACGGTTTGAGGCTCTTCATATTCCAGAATCAACCTAATGCCATTGGGCCACATCGGCACATGATAGGGTCCATTTGAAATGTTACTGGCTCCTGCTCGAGCAAATCGATGAATAATAGAATTTAGAGATCAAGTGAAGAGAGTAGGGCTTAAAATTTATCCCAAGATAAAAAATTGTAACCAGCATTGAGGCATGAAATCTAGCTGAAATGATTTTGGTGAACATATTGCAATATAAATAAATATTGAATAATTAATTTAAACACCAGGAACCAGCAATATTATATGTCAAATATAAAAAATAAGGCTTATGAATCCTCTTTTTGACAACTTCTGATTAATATTATGAATAAATTATGCAATTTAATTACCTAGACAATTCAAGATTATTAAGAATTATTATTATTACATTTTGGAAAGAAGGTTAACTTGATCTTTGCTGCTCAGCAAGTGGCTTGATTCAACTTCATTCAGATACATATAATTTAAAGTCGCCTAGCTTACTTCCAGACTTTATTAGGGTGGTATTTATGGTTATTTATGGAGTTAAAGTTCATGCCTTGCACAGAGTTAAGACTGATTCAATTACTGGAATGTTATGATCCCCTGGGCACTGTCAGGATTGATCCATGAGTACAAACTAGGTGTAATCCCTGAACACACCTGAGTGTGGTCTAGTGGCAAAAAAAAAAACACATAAAAGTGATATTTGCATCCGTTCTGTTATTTGAGTCCAATTATAAACTATTTTTAATTGATACTCCTCTCATGGCCATTCATTGCACTTTCACCTCTCATTTTACTCTTTGAAAAAAAGTAATGAATTAATATTATTATTACCAACATATTAGCTGTTGACAATAGTGAGCATGATTTATATAGGGTTAATTAAACTACTTGGTGTATCATGAACAGAATAAAAATATATGTACTATAATAAAAGGGAATATATAGATTAATACAACTTGAACATGCTAATTTAATTTTATCCCTTATTAAAGTGTATTTAATATAGAGATGGATTTACAAAAGAGTTCTTGTGTACTAAGTACAATGGGCAGTGAGTACAGAATTAAACAGACTTTAGGAGATTGAAAAGTTCAAGGGTTTCAATTATCCGAGGAAAAATGAATAGCAATAATTGAAGATAGGAATTATTTACAATAATATTATTATCACCACACCCTGAGATGGTCTTGGTTGTTCAATCAGGAATTATTCCCAGTGGTGCTCAGGGGACCATTTTCTGGGAATCAAAACTTTGTCTATCTAATGACCAATCAAGTCCCTCACCCACTATACTATCTCTCCACACCTAGAAGATAGAAACCATTTTCAATAAATAATATTGTGCCACCTAAAAATGGATGATTTTATTAATAAAATGTGGGTATGTTGAACTTTTAAGATACACTGATTTAAGGATCAGTTTAATTCACCAGTGAATTAAATCAGTTTGATTCATGGATCAGTTTGATCAGTGTAATTGATTCACTGATCAATGATATTGTTATGTGTCTAAATACACACAGAATACATGGCCTGCCAGCATAAGACAAGGACAGAAATGGTTTTATAAAGTTTTTTTAAATGGTCTTAATAATTTTATATAATCAGCTGCATTTTTAAATATCTTTTAAGTGTCTTGTAAATCAAGGAATTTATTCCTGCCAACCCATCATCAAATTATGAAAGGCAAAATTTTCTTCAGAAGAGAGCAAAACATCTCTTAGACTGGGCATAGTACTAAGAAACTTTTCCCACTTACAAATATATTCAGCCCTCAAAGCATACATTCCAAGTTCTTCTGCGTCCCTCACACCATGTTATATATAGCTCTGCAATATAATGAATTCAGCTCACGACATTATAGTCCTTAAAGGTCAGTGTAGCTGATTAGGCACTCGTTTTTGTTTCCCAGCCATCACCTCTCTCTCTCTCACTTCCCACATCATACTGACATGGCAGAAACCCAAGTACATCTGACAGAATTAAGTCTTCTATAGAAGCAGAGAATGTAGAGTGATTTTAACACTATGATTTTATTATAAGCCCACGAGAAATTGCATCAACAATTTCCCGACATTCATTTGCTTGATCAAAATTTCATACAACACAGTGTCTGTCACAGGACCTTGACCTCCAGACCCATGGCTTTTAACTTTGAAATCTTTCCCAGCATTTGAAACTTCGCAGTGATTTTTTTCCCTTAAGCATTAAAAAACAAACAGGAACAAAGCTGCCTCTGTTCTCTTTCATTCATGAAAGCAGCAGTTGAAAGCAGAAAGGGCACCCATTTTAAGACCTGCACCTGAATCTCCGCAGTCTCTTCACAACCATGTTCTCTCATAAGAGGAGCCTCACCATCTCCACCTCTCCCATGGATCTAATGAGACTCTCACTTCAGAAAGCTGTTGGCACGCTATGGGATCAAAAAAGAGCTCTGAGTTTGAAAGTGATTTAGACACTGGAAGTGAAATGTTCCGCTATTGAAGACTATATGGGTGAGAGTTCTTTTTTAGAATTGTACTGCACAGCATTTGACAAAACGAGTCCCTATACCTTTTCTCCAGTGTGATAAATATTCTCCTCATAACCCCACACAAGGAGAAACTATTCAAAAGAAAATTACGAATTATAATATTAAATCCAATCTCACAAATCTTGGGTTTCATTAATAAAGGGAAAGATGATACAATTTAAATAAAACAATGTAGACTTTGGTTCTAGGCAAGCTTTTGCTACAGATAGCTGATTCCTAATCTGACACTGTCACTTGCTATCTGTGACTACTGTCATATTAATCAAACCCTTGAGTCTAAATTTACATCAACTATAGAATGCAAATGTTACTTATTCTTCAAGGTTATGATGAGTTTGAAGGTAAGATGATGTTAAATTTCTCACTCACAGTGGAGTGCTTTCTTCACATAGTTAAGATTATTTTACACGAATAGGTCTTGAAATCATTAAAGCAATATTTGCAGTATATTTTACTCAAATTAGAATATCACTCTATTTGTACTGACACTAAATATATAAGGCCTACACTCACCCAAAAGAATGTTGGTTTATTTATGAAAAGTAGAGCATTTCTCCTTATACTATTTAAGCATTTTATACACACACATCTGTTCTTGTTAGCATACAACTAAGATAACTTTATAGCCACATATTGCTTCTACATATAATCAAGATTGATTTGCTTCAAACTATTAGTTAAGTTTTGTGCTAATCGATAAAATATAAAATAAAGTATTGGTATTTCACTTTCTTTTTTGCTGTTTTGGGGGCCATTTCTAGTGGTACTCAGTGTCTACTCCTGTTTCTGTGCTCAAGGATAATTCTGATGGTGCTCAGGGGATCATATGTGAAGCAGGGGCAAAGTGCATGTGGTATGTACCTTGATCACTGTACTATCTCCCTGGTCATGTTCTCCTAGTTTTTAACAATGTTCTACTGATAGTAAATTCTGCTGAAATAGATTATGTCATATACATTAAGTATATATAGAAACCTTCTAATACTAATTGGAAGTCATGATATTATGATTTCAACATCTCACGATGTTAGAGCACATAAAATTCTACTTAATTTAAAGCACACAATCACTTGAGAAAATATTATATAGTGTGAATCAGGCATACCGTGGCTCTCATCATGCTATTACATTATTAAAGATTCAAAAACAATTCGTAAAGCGTGTAAAAAATTATTTACATAATATTTTACATAACAAACTCCTTATGAGAAATGAGAATATTAAAATTTCAAAAGTACAGTCACAGCAAGTGGTTGGCGAGGCATGAAGATAAATCAAATCCTATTTTTTGCCATGCTGTGAGAAGGCTGCTGGCTTTTAATCATTCTCATGTGCCATATGTAAATTCCATCAAAAAAAGAAGTTTTGTAAATGTTATAGTACAACACTGCAGGAAGCAAATCTATTTATAAACATCAATTAAAATATATTCCAGAGCCTAAATTCATTAATAATATTTACTAATCTGCCTATTCATATCTCTCATAGTTACTAAATTTTCTCTCAACTTGTATTGCAAACAACACATTTCAGAACTACCTACTGTTTGCCTATATATTCTACTTTACTCAAGGTCATTCCAAACTTCTTCAGTTCAGAAGCTTAAAAAGCCTCAAGCAAGGCAGTAAAAAGTGGAAATGAAAGTGGAACAGCATCAGATAAGTACATAATATCAAATTTAATATAATCAATAAAATAATGAACATTATTGAAAAATTCTGCAAAGAATAAATATCACTATCTTCAAATAAAAGTTAAGTAGCACAGGAATTAAACCCTTCCTCCCCAAACAAAAGGCCGGTTTTGAATGTTAGCATCAATTAAAAATAAAAAGTTAGACCTTTTGGCCACAAAGCATTAGCTAGCCAATTACTGTGATTTATTATGCTTCCTTTCTTCTTGGACTATTTAGTGTTCCTTTCAAATTTCCCTTGTTTATTGTACCCAAGATCTGTGTTACCTTTCTCAATGTTTTTAAATATTCATATTATTTTTACTTGGATTTGAATTTAACTTCTATCGTGAACTACTTAAACACACGATACCTTTATTTTCTTTCTCTGCCTTGTTATCTCAGTAACCTGCACCTTTGTAACATACAACTCTCCTCAGCTGTTCCCCTTTTTCCATGCCACATTCCCCATACAATTGCTAGGGCAGACAAGAGCCCCTACAGTATATGCCTTTTAATAAACCAACAGGTTTTTCCACAAGAACCACATGGAGATCCAGCCTGTCATTTTCTCTCCACATGGCCTTCATGTGTGATAGTCAACCCATCTTGCAGGGTTACTTTCTGCCATGGCTTTTTCCGCCTCGCCATGCTATTTTCCCTTCTATGGCTTCCAGGAATAAACCCTCACCTACAGAGTCATGTTGTATATTTCCCCTTTTCCTAAAGCTAAGAGACAGTGGACAGAAGGGACAGAAGTTTCTTGGAAATGAGGAAATATGGCATCCTACTAGGGAGAAACACAGCACCACATATCACAGGGGTAGACGACATAATTAGCCTTATCATTCCCCAGAACAGAGGCAATGACAAGAGGAAACAAACTCCTTCAAAGGGGATGGCATCGTGTTTGATAAGAAGTTGCCACAAAGGATACTTGCAAAGTAATGTTTTATTTATATCGCATCTCAGACTTGCAAACAGAAGTTGATTCATTTACAAACGATGGCAACCCACATAGAAAATGGAATCAACATTCCCCAATGACTCTTTAAGATGGGCGATTTCATTATGGAGTGTGCTATATAGGGTCCACAGAGGGCTAGTAGAAGAGAACTCTAAATCGTCAATATATTCAGTGTTTGCACGTGCGTAAAGTGAATCCTGTCGTATCTGTCTCCTGATTAGGAGAAATTTAATGCTTCAGCTCTTTGTAATGTTTGCTGTTTTGTTATAACTGCTGTGTAGAGTGAATGGCAGGTGACATTTTATAAGATTTAAATATGGTAAGAAATTAATCAAATTAACATACTGCTTCGCTAAAGTATAATGAGTCATTTGCATATAAAGTGCAATCGAGTCTGTAAATACAAAATGAACTTCAAATTACTGGGGAACGTCGTGAACTGCATTTGTTACATATTATAAAATAGACAAGAAGAAAAGGCTTGTGAATATTCTTAACTTCCAACTGATTTATGATACGTTTTGTAGCTGTAATGGCAGGCTTAGTCACTGTAATACCCAGAATTCCCTGTATCTAGAGAATTTATGACTTCAATCTGACATAAACAATGAAAGTAGCCATTCCTTGTAATCAGTTTGCTACCAGGATCTGAAAAAGCACTTAAGGCTACACTTGGCAAGAAGAGAACGAGAAAGAAGATGGGAACCTTGAAACATATTTAGACAAATGTAAATTACCTAAAAAATTAAAAGAATGGAAAACAAAGGTCATGAGCTACTCATTTTTATTTATCTTAAAAATGTATGTTAGACAAACATCCTGATCAGAGTTCAGCTGATGCCTTCTGCAAAATGACATAGTAAATATTTTAGATCATTTTGTCATCAGTCACAACTACTTAATATTGTTTCATAGAGTGAAATACATAATACTTAAATATATGGTCATAGATAGATTGACACTAAACATTATTCACTAACAACAGGAAGCATGGAGTAAGAGTTTATCAATACCTGGTCTAAAATGATGCTATCCTAGAGCCTTCTCAGATAAAAACACGTTTTTATTTAATGGAAACCTACCAAGAATTCAAAATATCACTGGAGTGACTAAGCCATTGAATTAGTAGTATATATCATTTTAGCCCATTTAAAATCAGATTTAAGTAGTTACATGTGACTAGAGGCAACAGTCCTGAACAGAACAGACAGAGATAGTCGAATATCAGAGCAAAAGTTGAATTACAAAAAAATTCAAAGGCGCATTAATATTCTAAGACATATATGCTGGTTTAGGAAACCAGATAGCATAAGTTCCACAAATGCTGATTAATCATTATTTTCCTGACTGGATAGTGACTTTTTCCTAAAGAACGCAAGTAAATAAATAAACAAACAAATAAAACTAGAAGAAGAAAAGTAAATATCAATGTATGGTGGACATCAGATTACACAGGGAGATTCCGTATTCATTCGAAGTTAGGCTCTCATATGTCGCTTTGCAACTTTGACAGTGACATTTGTAAAATGATAAGCTGAAGCTTAGACGAGGTTTCAATAATAAGAAGAGAGTTGATAGAAAGGGAGGGAGGGAGAGAGAGAGAGAGAGAGAGAGAGAGAGAGAGAGAGAGAGAGAGATAGTCAGACAGACAGACAGAACCCCATTCAATCTCTAGAGAGGGATTGAGGATTGTTCTTGTTCTAGATTTTACAGATTAATTCCAAATTAAATAAAAATCAATAGCCAAAATTTAAACTAACTTCCCAGCAGCCAGATGGCCTCTGTGGTAGATGGCTTCTGATCTGGCTAATGATCAAGCTCACCTTCTGTGTCTTGCACTGTCTCTAAGCTGGCCCTTCATTACAGCTAATGGTTCTCAAGTTTAATTCCTTCCAAAAACATTCTTCATCCTATTTCTGTCTGGATTCAATGCCTTTAGTTATTTCACATACAAGGACTTGATACAATGTCAATCACTCTCAACAACAGATATTTAATTATTTTTATTTTTTTGAGGAATGTTCATGAAGTCTTGGAATTTTCCACTTGCCATGAAAATAAAATCCAGCTTGTCAAATTTAAAGCTTAAATGTGATATCAGATAGTTATGTTTGTTGGAACCACATAACTGCTTTCTTGGAAATACTTTTCATACTATATTTCTGGTAGGTTTAAACATTGACTTAAGTACACACATTTTTCTTATATAAATTATTAAAAAAATCTACATGCTGTACTACACATATTACATCAGAAAGACTGCCTGCATTTGCTTTAAGCTGACACAAAACAGGGCATATATAGTTTGCTTACAAGTGGACATAAATCATCTTAAGGCCAAGACCAAGTTGCTTAGATGAACTACTTAGAGAGAGCTAACAAGTAGAAGCAGTTAACTTGAGGTATTAGTTTATTCAATTTCCTTCTGCTGTTTTATTGTACTGGGGATTGAGCCAGGGAACTTCACACTTGTGAAATAGACCCTACACTATTCAGCCACCCAAACCTAACCATTTTGAGTGTAGTTATTGCTTAAAGATTAACTACAAAAAGCTACACATTTTTTAAATATAGTGTTATTTATATTTTTCCATTGAGAAGCAATCTCTAGATGGGAAATGATTTGTGAGCATTAGTCAGAGTAAAGTAGTTTAACCAGTAGAGGGCTGTAGTTTACAGTAACTCATCCTTCTGAAGTATTTAAAGATATTTAAAACGCAAATAGTCTATGAAATAGTCTTACTAATTTAAACAGAGAACAAAAGATGAAAATCTTGCTCAAGGGGACATGTGTAACACATATGCTTATAAAATAGTGTTTTTCTCATTTTTCATAAATTTTAAGTCAACAGTAAAAAAATACCTTCAATTATTATCTTTTAAGCATGGAAAAAATTCATGTAGTAGCTTCCATATTAACATCAACACACAGCCTTTTGCTACTTATTTTAATTGTGCAAATTTTTAATTAAAAAGATCATGTACCATGTATAAACCATTGCAATAAAAAAATCAGAGAAATGGAAGACTGACTAATGGAGAACGCCTATTTTATTTTCAATACATTTTCTGAGCTATTCACTTTTATTTATTTTCCATATAAACATGAATATATCTTCGGATTAAAAAACTTTCTTCATGAGTACTCATTTAGCAAATTTTACTGAATATTGTGATGTAAAAGGAGGAGATGAGAAAGCAAGAAAAGAAAAAACAACTCATATAACTCTGCAGCTGGTAAGATCTCCCCCAGCATATTAATCCAGTCTCCAGCCCACAGATTAATCCAGTCTCCAGCCCAGCTTGTCAGAAACCCAGCCTACAAGGACCGCCCTGCAGAGACCCGCCCTTCAGAGGAGAGTATTTCAAACCCAGGAATGCTTGAGCCTCAGACACAGGTACACCCGGCAGAGCAGAAACCAGCTTTCCCGTTGCGCGCGCCGCGCTGCCTGAGATTTACCTCCAACATACCACAAATATTCTACCCACCCCTCTGAGAGAGCCCCACAAAGCAATGAGGATATAGTGCCCGCATGGCAGAGCCTGGCAAGCTGTCCGATGCGTGTTCGATATGCCAAACCCAGTAACGGAAAATGTTTATTTTCCTGACCCGAAAGAGCCCTTAATACGGCAGCAGTAAGAAAGGCAAACAAGCAGTGCCTGATAAAATTTCCCGGCTGTCCTAGGCTGCCAAAACGAAGAAGGACTAAAATGACTGTCTGTACTTTCAATGCACGCACACTGGCAACGGAAGCATATATTGAGGATCTGATGCTGCAAGCAAGAAAGATCAAGTACGACATCATTGGTCTGACTGAGACGAGGAGGCGTCAGTCGCATCATGCTGTATTTGACACCGGAGAAGAATTGTTCCTTGGAACATGTGATGAAAGAGGCGTCGGTGGCGTTGGTGTCCTTGTCAACACGAACATGGCTGTCAACATTGATTCATTTGAATGCCTAACAAACCGAATAGGACGATTACACTTGAGGAGATGTGGCCCACTGCCAGCAATTTCTATCTTCATTGTCTATGCACCAACATCCACATACAAAGAAGATGAAATTGAGAAATTCTACATGGAATTGGAGGAGTTCTATAAAAAAGATCACACCTTTTACAAGATCATAGTCGGTGATTTTAATGCCAAGATAGGACCGAGAAGATCGGCTGAAGAACACCACATCGGGACCCATGGCCTAGAATGGAACGAACAGGGTGAGAGACTATCTGAGTTCATCATGTCCACCAAGACTATTCATGGGAACTCACAGTTTCAGAAGGCTGAAGCGAAACGTTGGACATGGGAATCTCCTGGTGGACAGTTCCACAATGAAATCGACCACATCATCTTCAATCGACGGTTTTGTCTGACCGATGTTGCTGTCGTCCCCAAATTCCAGACAATATCGGACCACCGCCTCCTTCGTGCAAAAATTCTACTTCCCGCAACGGGAGAAAAGGCTGCAAAGTTTAAGAAGAGAACTCCCAGAACGACCACCAACTGGGAACTCTTTTGCACCATTGCGGCAACATGGGAAGATACCATCATTGATGACATCGATGAAGAATACAACCGACTGGTTCAGCACCTCCATGATTGTGCGAAGAATGCCGAGAGAGAGAAAAAACACAAAAGGGACGCTTGTCTTCAGAAACTCTCGAGCTCATTCCCGCCAACGTGGCAAGGTGCGAGCCTCAGGAGACCAAATGCTAACGTCCAAGCTTGCTAAACAGTGCAGAGAAGTGATAAAAGCAGACCTCAAAGACAGAAGAGCAGAAATACTGGAAGATGCAGCAGAAGCCGGGAAAAGTATTCGCGACTGCCCGCCTGTCCTTCGCCAACTATAAGACCAAGATGACTGCCCTCCGATGCCCTGATGGATCTATCACATCTTCCAGAAAGGCAATGGAGAAGATTATCCAGGACTTCTACTCAAATCTTTTTGATAGCCACATCCACCTGCCCACATACCAAATTCCACAGGATGGATACGTCATTCCCAACGTTCTCCCTTCTGAAATAAGACATGCAATCTCATCAGTAAAGAAGGGAACAGCACCAGGCCCAGACAAAGTCAGACCCGAACATCTGAAGAATCTGCCATCGGGTGCTCATCAATACACTAGCTCGGCTCTTCACACGCTACCTGTCCGAATGCAAGGTGCCCTCCCAATGGAAAACCAGCAGGACAGTTCTACTGTTCAAGAAGGGAGACATTCATGACATCGGCAACTATCGCCCCATCTGCCTGTTGTCTGTCATCTACAAGCTGTTTACACGAGTCATCCTGAACAGGATTAGCAGAACACTAGATGAAGGTCAACCATGCGAGCAAGCAGGTTTCCGGAAAGGATTCAGCACAATCGACCATATCCACACAGTAACCAAGCTCATTGAGGTTTGTAGGGAGTACAAGATGCCGCTCTGTCTCACGTTCATTGATTTACAGAAAGCCTTTGATTCTGTGGAAACTGAAGCAGTCATCGAAGCCCTAGTCAAACAGGGTGTTCAAACCCAATACATCAAGATCCTTCGTGAGCTGTATTATGGATTCACCACCAGGATCTCACCATTCTACAAAGAAGTGATCATTGATGTCAAAAGAGGGGTTCGACAGGGTGATACCATCTCACCAAAACTCTTCAGTGCCACCCTCGAGAACATCATGAGACAATTAGAATGGGAAGGAATGGGAGTGAAGATAGATGGTCGGCAACTACACCACCTCCGCTCGCTGATGACATCGTTCTAATAACACCAAACATTAGCCAAGCGGCACAAATGCTGGCTGACTTTGACCGAGAATGTGGGAAGGTAGGTCTACAGCTGAATCTGAAGAAAACTATGTTCATGAGAAATGAACTAGTTCCAGAGGCCCCATTCTCTCTCAATGGAACAAACATCTCTGAATGCAGCAGTTATGTGTACCTAGGTCGAGAAGTCAACATGATGAATGACCTAAAACCTGAGCTGCGCAGAAGGAAGAGAGCGGCATGGAATGCCTTCAAAGGCATCGAAGAAATAGCTAAAAGGATAAAGAACCTCCGGCTCCGGGCACATCTCTTCGACTCCACCGTTCTCCCTGCATTAACATACGCCTCAGAGACCTGGGCCCTACGAAAGCAGGATGAGAATGCTATTCGGGTCTCCCAGAGAGGCATCGAAAGAGCTATGCTTGGAATATCACGTCTCACTCAAGTGAGAGAAGGAATCGGAGTTCTGACCTTCGTCAGCTATTCCAGAATCAGGGACGCTGTCTCGTTTGCCAAGGCATCGAAAATCAGATGGGCTGGACATGTAATGCGATTTGGAGACAACCGCTGGACTAGAGCCGTTACCGACTGGATCCCACGGGATGTCAAAAGATCACGTGGCCGCCCACCTACAAGATGGTCAGACTTCCTTGTTAAGACCCTGAAGGAACGGTTTGAGGCTCTTCCATATTCCTGAATCAACCAGATGCCATTGGGCTACATTGGCACGTGATAGGGTCCAATGGAAATGTTACTGGCGCCCGCTCGAGCAAATCGATGAGTAACGGATTCAAGTGATCAAGTGATC